>KZ505678.1:1757618-1810343 GCA_002844005.1 Limosa lapponica baueri | reverse complement strand
ATACAAATACACACAAAAATCTACTACTGAATTTTTTTTAGAGCCCCATCAGCTGATAAATGCCAGCGCCACCACTGTCTGAGGTTATTGGCATAAGGTTCTATATGTTATTGCATCAGAAAATCTATTGTTGAAAAGAAGTTAGAATATTAATATTTTAGCATTTTGATATCACTGTTGCATATATTTTCAGTTTCTTTCTCTGCTAATTAATATTATATGATAATATTATATTATAATATTATATGAGATGTTAGCTTACGTTAACCCTCTAATCTCCATATTCTTGCCATAAATTACACTTTTATGAAAGAATCTCATGGATCAAAACAGTCTTATGATAATTTTGACTACCAACACATTAATGTATTCTAGCATACAAATAGCAGAAACATACAAAAGTACAAACATATGGAAATCACATAACTTCCATTTCTCATATCAAACCCTGTCACAAGAAGAGAAGTGATCCAGTCAGCCAGGAGAAACTATTACTGGAAAATAGATATTTAGGTCTAAGAAAACTTCCTGCACTTTTGTTTGTGCTGCACTAGACAGGTATGTTTGCAGATTCAGGCTCATAGAATAAAAGTGTCAATTTACACTCTGTCAACAGCTGAAAAAAAATCAATGAATATCTGATTATCTAAAACCAAAAATTAAGCAAAGTATCCATTGGCAATGAGTAGCACATCTATATTTGCAGATATGTGAGCGGAAGGGAGAGACAGAGAGTCTTAATAACATCTTCCCTTTTGCTTGTGTTGTAGTTCCCCAGCACATCATGGACTAATCACAGAAGAGATGAGTAATGGGATAGGAGGGAGGTATTTGGCTACATTAATGATAAAAAAGGGAAACAGTGAATGCAGAGACAAAGCAATGGACTTTGATCTATGCTGACTAGAAAATAAAGTCACATTTAAAAAAAAAAATTGATGCTCTACATTTTTTCAGTTTATTACTCAAAAAAAAATTTTTTTTTTCATTCTCTGTGTGTGTGGAAAAAAAGCCATTACCATTTACCACCTGTTCTGTCTGGTTGCTTAGCCATGGGAACATGTGCCAGACTGCAGGGGACCCGGGCCAGAACCTTCATAGAAGTGTCCTATTCTCCAAATTTTTTTTTTTTAATTTATTTTTAACAGCTGCCCACATAGCACTTGAAAACCTGCCCTGTTAAAACTATATATCTTTACAAAATAGGTACTTGGTGCAGGACGACTAGGTGAAGGAATATGCTTTAAAGTTTTAGGATATTTTTTTATAAAAGTCAGTGTCAAGCAGCCAGTTTTGTTGGCAAGTGAGAAAAAAAAAACACTGGCACGAGAATTACCAGTATATAAGTGCTGCATGCTACACGTGACCCATCATACATCACTGTTGTTTTAGATTAACATCTACACTTCACTTTCTAAAAGCATGGAAGTGAAGAGATAGAAAGAGATGCTCGCAACACCTACCCTGATACTCCAAAGAATGTGATTGTTATGAGGGAATTACTGACCAGAAGTTATCACTCCTTTTCTGCTTCTTTCTTTTTCAACAGCTTCCAGCAGCTTTTCTGCCAAACAGTTGCTCTAAACTAATTAACGTACTACAGGCTATTGTCCACAGTATCTGTAAGAAAAAGCCCATTAGCAAATTACCTTCATCACCGGGACATCTTTCTCCTTGCAATTAGAACCTGGCACAACTAGGGAAAGATAAATTTCTTTTAGCTTGGGAAAATAGTTTTAGGCCTTTGTGATAACTTAAGTATGCATTGCCAAGTATTCTTTTTCTCCTTTGCATACTGTTTTCTCATGACATTTTTGAAGACTGAGGTTATAGCTTGGGAAAACTCAATCAGTTTCTTGTGTACATAAAAACAGAACTATTCTGCTGAAGGCACCACTCAAAATGTGATGTACTGAGAACTAGCACTTAAATAGCAAAATTGTGCTGTTGGGGCAATGTATAAGCTAGAAGAACTTGTCCTTTGAAGGGTGGTTTGCAATACCTCAACAGGTTGTATCAAGTGGCCTGCCACTGATTAGTGGAGAAGACCTTTAAAACCTTTCATTTTTGTTTGTTCGGTATAACAGTAGCAGACCAATGTACTGCTGCACCACCATTGAGCCTGCACCCCTTGTAATCACAGCAGAGGGAACTAAATCAAATGGGCCAACAACAGACTTGACTACTATACATGTGGAAGAGCTACTCGCATTTCTTAGTGAAAAAAGATTACTTCTATCTACAAGATGTTGATCTAGGCTGAATCCCAAAAAGAGTAAAACCTCCTGAAAATGCACTCAGAACATCCACATAGAACTTACATTTCTTGACTTTTTAAAGCATCACTTTGAAAATAATGATAAAGGCCCTTATCCTGCAAGAAGCTCTGTGAAACCTGGGCTGATAATTAATGACATAAGGAAACAAGCTTCACCTCTGATAGTACAGGAGAGGTTCCTTTTGCTTGATCATAGTATTCAAGTTTTAACAGGGTAATAAATGATATTGGCCAAAAAAAAAAAAAAAGCAGTCACAGCTGGGATGCTCAGAAAAATCTCTGCAAAATTAGTATGCCTGACAGTTTCACCAGCAGCACCTGAAAAGGATTATTGGTGTAACATGTGTTTGGCTCTCTTCTTAGCCTGATGTGTTAGGTTTGTTAAGCTTCTCTTTCTGGGATCAACACAAATTGTTTTCTGGCTTCAACTGAGGACACCGGGCCATTTAGTACCCAAAAGCGTGTCCACTTGTGGCAGTCCCAGCTACCTGTAGAGGTGACAGAATGATCTGAATTCAGCCTTATAAGGGAGGCATGCTTTATGTGGAATGGAGGAAAGCAAGCTCTGCTGTCTTAGAAACGTTGCTCTCTGGCATACAATTTAGCTTTTTCCATAGGAAAGCTACAAATCCTAAAATCAGGTCTAAGGATCAAGCTAGCCCTCAGACCCATCCTGTGATTACATCTACAGGGCTACCGGTGACTCCAGGGTATACAGCCGCTGTTAGAGCTGGCAGCTGAGATAAGGGAATAGCTGGAAAATGCTTTCTGGCTTAATATCAAGGATCTTGTTCTTTCCTCTTTTTTTTTTTTTGTGTGTGGAGTCAACCATTTAATATTGCATTTAGTGCAGCAAGTGCAACCTATCTCCCCCTCAGACTTAATGAAGAATTAAAAAAAAAAAATCTTTGTCAGGATATAATGTATTGGATACAAAATTGACCTCAGAGAATTTTGATATTGAGGATTTTGTTGTGGGGAAAAAAACCTAGAAGCACTGGGTTATCAACCTACTGTTATGCTGCATGCTTGCTACCATTTCAGCTTCTAACCTTTAACCAGGATGTGGATTATTATATATTGGAGCTGAAGTCATATATAAAGATATATGGTTAAGGAAGTTCTTCATTTTTCTTCAAGATTGATGATGCTATTCAGCTATGTAATATGATGTCCTTTATTGCTCACCAGGCTTTTTTTGATGGCTCTAGCTATAGGTAATGAAACTTTAAAGAGAAAACTGGTATTCATTTATTTTGCATAACTACTCAGTACACAGTTTTTCTGCATGAATGTGCTGTGTTCAGTTCTTAGTTCAATCTCTATTTAAATGAAGGCATTAGCAGGAAACTTACATGAGTTATTAACATAAATTTTTTTGTGGCAATTTTAGGTTTAACTTGGTAGGCTGCTTTACAAACCCTGAACTTGATTGAAAGACCTGTATCACAGTTAAGAATTCCTAACAGGTTCTTTTTAATGCATAACCTACTTCAATTACTTTAGCCATTAAAGATTATTGGTTATATGAGGTAAGATTAACAATAACTTGTGTAAAGGAAATAGACATTTAGAGTTTATATCTGGTTTTAGATTTTTAGAAGAGCAAACTTCAGTTCGCTCAGAGCTCAGTTGGGAAGGATTCCATGGAGGATCAAGGAAGTAGCAAGTGCTGGGAATTTTTTAAAAACATTCTCCTGGAAGCAAAAAAAAAGTTCATCTCCTTTAAAGGTATGGGAAGCAGACAGAGCAAGAGACCCCCTTGGCTTAACTGTGAGTTTCTGAGTCTGCTCAAAACCAAGAGAAGCGTATCGGAGACAGAAAAGTGGATGAATACCTGTTGAGAACTACAAGGGCGTTGGCAGGACATGAAGAGATGCAGTTAGAAATGCAAAAGATCAGCTCAAAATCAAATTGGCCAGAGATGTCAAAAAAACTACAAGAAAGGGTTCTTCCAGTACGTAAAACAACAGGAAACAACAAGCAAAAACAGAAGGAAAATATTAGCCCACTGTTAAACAGGAGAGGTGAATTAGTCACCAACAAGGCTGAAAAGGCAGAGGTTCTCAGCACAATTGATTATTCTATGACATTTTCACATCTTCCTTTTGAAGGAAGCAAAGGGGTTTAGATGCTATTCCAACTTTTAAAATATTCCAGTTATATGTTTTATCTATTGATTCAACTCTGAAGTTTATAACTGCAGTGAAAGTTTTTTTTTTAGTTTTCTTTATGCAGGATAATTACTTAAATACCAATTTACTTTTCTGTTCTTGACATCAAAAAGATTTTTAAGTTTGAAAGTGGATTGTAACATTTTCAGAGGCAGCAAAGGAGTGTTCATCAATTAAATGATAAGCAGAGGCTTCTATTTCACCTAGATGTTTTTTGGGGAGGGGGTGGAGTTTACTAATTGGTCCCAACGATAGAATTCTGCATCCAAACAGCACAACAGGGGTCCTCTGCCAACAGAAATGACAGGTTTTAAATAGTGAAGCCTGGCAGAAGGGCACTCAAAAAGAGGGCAGAAAATAACATACAGCCAGCATAAGCCTATTTTTCAGAGAAGTTTACACAGGAGGGTAAATTGAATGGAGAGTTGGAAATAGATTATTCACACACTGACTTTACTTCTTATCGATATACCTGAACATTTCACCCCTTTGCCTACATGATTAAGAGGCAACTTCCCTTCAGTGTTTTAAAGGTCTTTTCAGAAAAGTGTTCACCAATACTTTTGTGCATTCATCACATGCTTTTGTAAGCATTACTTACATGCATACTTACTTACTCCTACAGCATCAAGGTGGAACAGCAGGAGAATTTAGACACAGAGAGTAGATCACACAGTCTGATGACTTTCTGGAGGTTAACATGCCAGTGACCTGGACCTTCCTGGACAGTAAAGTTCCCAGAGCACTTTCTGTAAAAGAATAAGAATTTTCCTTGGATCTTTTTTTTTTTTGTCTTCTGTCTGTGAATATCATATTGTGTATAAGCGTATAAGCTTTTTTCCTTCAGCTCAGAGAGAGGTGTAACAATAATGTTATAAATTATTTGCAAATAGGTTAGCACATAGAGTTAGACATACAGGCACAATCCTGTTTTTTACCATGAAAAAATATGGAGGTCCATAGCTTGAAAAGCTTCAGAAATTCTTTAAAATGAATACAAAGTTCTACTTTTTCTAATAGCAAAATACACAGATACATACACATATAAACTTAACATGTTTTCTGTAAATTAGAGCTTTTTGCTAGATGATTTTTGTAAGGAAAAGAGAAAGTTCATATGAAATAAAGAAAGCTAACAGGAGCTGTTGAACTCTGCCATAAGTTTTTTAGGTCCATGGTATATCTAAACACTTCCAACTCAAAAAAACAGTGTGGATAATTACATTTGAAAATTCATCATTTGCATTTTAATTCTTGAATGCTTGAAATTTTTTTATTTTGTATACCTAGACAGAACTTCATTGAAGCAGCCATTGATTCCTAATCTTGAATCAAGATCTGCTAACTGCAAGGCACACCCTACTTAATCCTGCAATAGTATTGGAAACACTGACAATTTAAATATATAGGATTTATTATTAATCTGAATAAATTTGTGCTTTTAAAAATAATAATGCTGTAATATTAATCTATGCTTTTCTACAGATGCAAATCAAATGCTCAGTGAACTATTACACAGGCCATCCGAGCACTTGAGTGGTGAATGCTCCATTTCCCTGGTAACTATATGCCCTACTTGCTGCACTTGAATCTTCAGAGGAACCATGTTACACTTGCATATTATTGCTGCATCAGCCAAATATAATGTTACAGCACTTGAGAGCACATCAGGCTCATTGGTTAAAACAGCATAGAAAGATATTATTTGGGGCTGTTTAAAAATCTAATACGGAATTCAAACTGTGGAATGTCTTGAAACCACAGGTGCATCTAATAATTATAGATAATGAATATCAGCATATCCAGATAAAGTATTCCTCATTTTGAATGATGATTCATTCAAATGAATGACTCTTCCACTTATACCAATAAGGCTTATATAGCCATATATGAGGATAGCTCAGGGCTGAATTGTTAATAGAAATTGAAGCAGTTGTGGAAAATGGTCAGAGTAGTTGTCTGCCCTAGATCCACAGACAGGAGACATGAGTTTGGCCCTGCCTGCAAGGCTGTTAATTGGGCTTCCAATGACAACAAGACCTGATCTTCCTTTACTTTTTTTATACCTGTCCCTAAGCAGGTTAGTGGCACAAATGACTAAGATCACAGTGTTAAAACTGGCTATAAAACCAAAACATTGAAAAGGATGTACAGTCCATTGCTTGGAAAATGGAAATCAGCCTGTTAAAGATATTTTAATTCTAATAGGTTTTGTCTGTGACATGAGTTGTTTATAAGAGCAGCTGGAAGCAACCGCATGCAGAAAAAGACATTTTCAGTTCATGCTCCAAGTTCTGGATCAGCTTGTACTTATTCTAGAGGAAAAGTTTGGTTTTAGTAAAACTAGAGCTGAGTCTTAAATTGTCTAAGTTCCATGGAATTCAACGGAGCAGCACTGGAGCACTTGCTAATGACTAACACACTCTCCTGAAAGGAAGGCAGACAGGAAGCCGATAGAGTTTGGAGAAAAGGATGGGTGGTAGAGGTAAAACTGGACATAATAAACTATAAACAATAAAACTAAACCTAGAATTCCAGGGCTAAGCACTTCTGTTTCCAAGTTGTGATGTAAATGCAAAAGTAAGGATCACAATTTCTACAGGGAGAAAACCAGCCTTAGTAAGCTCATGAGCAGAGTGGGTGTGGACCCAGGAATAGATCTATAGCTTGAAGCCTGAACGTACTTACCGACTGCAGCACCTCATTTTCAACACACCCCTGTGCCCTGCATTTCCTATGAGATAGCCCTAGACAATCCGCTGCTTTTTTTCCTGTGGGAAGCCTACCTTCCTGGCAGTGGATTTCCCACTCCATGCTAGGTATCCTGAGTACCTTTTGTGTACAAGTTCATTACAGGATGAAATGGTTAGTACACTTAATTGTTTTTTCCTCCCAATTTCATAGATGCCTTTCTACTGAAATAAAAAAAAAAAAGTAAGGTTTAGTCCTTTTATTCAGAATTCTATTCTGCCATTTCCAGTGTCAAGGTCAGTAATACTGAAGTGACCCGTAGTTGTATTTGAAAGCAGGCAATGAAACTCCGGTTTGGTGCATGTCTGCAAGAAACCCTGGCTGACCTGAACCCTCATTATCATGATCCCCTTTTTTCTAAGCAACACAGAACAAGTATTACCAAGGGGCTTCATGTCCCTCCATAGAAAGGGCCACTACAGCCACAGAGTCTGATGCTGTTTCACTCTAAGATTGTTGCTGAGAGCTCTAAGCTGCTGGATAAGCAGGAAGCAAGTGGATGCATTCCTATGGCTCAGACCACAGTATATGCATTTATGCACATATGGGAATTCTTCTTCAGTATCTACAGGTCTTCTCTGGGAAAACTAACATACTGCAGTATGTTAGACCTCATAAAGGGGGTTATTATGACTAAACCATGACAGAAAAAAAACCCAACCAAACAACAGGTCAAGGCCCAAACTCTCACTAGCAGAAAGTGTTTGGTGCAAAGGAACAGATCCTCTGCAAGGACAAGTCTTAGCTTTCTGCATCTCCCAGGATCTACACTATGGATAACTTAGGTGTTTTGATTTAGGCAGAGCATATATAGTCCCCATAGAGCAGACAGAAACACTGAGGACATTTTAACAGAAAATATTTTTTTCTTGGATTTACCATACAAAACTGAATTCATAGGGCAATGATAAAACTGCTGAAGTGCCTTCTTGTTATCAAAGGAAAGTTTGATCATTATATCATGAGATTATCTATAGCACTCAGGAAAACAAGGGGTATTAAAAATGAGACATCAATCTGTAACGGCAGAACCCACTCTTTGTAAAACATACAGGTACTATATATATGTCTATTCATTAGTGTTCAGTGTTTAAGTAGGCACTTGGGCTTTCACATGAAGTAATTCATTCTTTCATCTCTCCTTCTACATGAATATGTGAGAGTTAAGTTTCTTCAGTTTCAAAACCTCTTAAGTTATTCAGCCATGTCCAATGTTTTAATTAAAATGTGCATGGCATCTTTTCCAGCACTGCAATTTATTTCCTACTAGCAGAAATTAATTTAAAATAATCTCTACAAAGGAAGATTGCTTAATGTATTGTTTAGCAGATTTTGCTATCTCATACACCCAGTAAATCCCTCTTCTTTCAAATTTGCTCTAAGTTCTTTTACTTTTCACTATTTCATTTTCTTTTTCAAGAAAGCCTAAAACTAGCTGTCTATTGTGATTGAATATAAATCATCTGAGTCCAGACATTCATCAAGCCATCATCTGAACAGAAAATGTGCAGCTCTGAGAAACATGCTGTAGGTAGAGTTGAGGACAGGTACAAGAGAAGTACAAAGATAAATAAAACCTGAAAAGAAACACACAGATGTTAAGGAAAAAACAATTGTGATGCTGCAGTATAATTAAACTCTTTCCAACAAATGCTTCCATGCGGCTTTGTTTGCAATGGGTTTGTAGTGGGAATTGAGGAATAGAATTTGCACCAAAAAACCTGCCTGCTCAGCTCAAAAGCTCTTATAGGTTTGGAACTAGAGAATGACATGGAAATAAAACTACCAGTTATACCATTGTATACTAAATTGTGTATAGCCAGTGTGCCAAATGAAAGGCAGCTGATGCAAACTAGGATGGCAGAGAGCTGTAGAGCAAAATGTATTTTTGTAAACCATTGCTTGAATCATTTAAGATTATTTACATACACCAAAGATAAATTGTTTCAAAATAACCTATGAACAGAAAACCAGACTAAATATATCGGTACAATGGTTTAATGGCAATAATTTAATCAGAAAAGATCCCTCCTATCTGCATAGGAAAAGGCTTGTTTAAATGCATCAGTAAATGCAAGGAGAGAGTCTCCCATAATGTAATCAATGGCTGGAGCTGGGGATTCATGTTGGTCAGAGACACACATCCAGTGCACTTGGACCAGCAAGTGTCCATTCCTTGCATTTGATATAATACCAATCCAATGTGAGCATTCCTGATTGCTTCAAATGCATCAGGTTATCTGCTGTATTCATTATTATTGAAAATTAGCCAAATATTCTTCAGCTGAATATATGTGAAGTAATTCTACTGAAACTTTTAAGAATACTGTGGATTCAAGATTGTAAAGAAAACTAAAAGTTAGACCTGCATGTATAAAAAAATTGGAACTATTCCTTTGAATATTTTTCTTTACTAGAAAGAGTGATGGCTAGTCAAACCTAATCTTAACACAATCTTCTTCCTGAAGTAAGCAAGTAAATCTATCCATTCAAACCCCACTTTGCCTGTGCTCCTAAAACATGTGCAGTCGTAATCTAACAAGAGATGTTACACTGAATTTCCACTTGAAAAAGGATTCAATTTAGACAGTGTGTCTTAAATAGACTGTCCTAAAGATAACTTGACTAGTTATCTTCCGTAAAGCAAAAAGCCCTAGTATTTCATCAGATATTATATAGTCCAAAAGAAATTTTGTGAAACTTTCATGAGATGTCAGTGCAAGCTTGAGAAAAATTTGTAGGCAATCACTGAACTTTAAGACCTATATCTATCTGCTGCCTAACTTTATTTTTCCAAGGGTACTTTTTATTACTTTTTTGTGACAACAGGCTAAAGCCAATTCAGAACTATAGTGTCTTTGGGCTTCCCTCAATACTGATTTAGCATGTGCTGGTTAAGCTTCACTTCCTTAAGATATTAAAAGGCTGGGATTCTGATTTGCTTGATTTCTGTTAATTTTTTCCTTCTTCACTAATTAAATTATTACTACATATTTTGCAATCTAGAGAGAGTTTAAAGCAATACAAGATAAACTAAAATATAGAAGGTCTTCCTTTACTAGGACTACCTGGAGGGGCATACCTTGACTTACATTTAACTGACACTTCAAAACTTGAAAAAATAGATAATTTCATATCAGGTATTCTGCAGAGTTCACAACAACTGAACACACTTAACCACACTAAACTGGCTACTTAAAATAGCTAGTCTATGTTCACCTAAAAATACTTTTTTTTAAAAAAAATCTAATTCGGAAAGGTAGACATACTTTTCTATGGGTGCTGATAGCTGAAACCTCTCTGGGTGTTGGTGAAGGATAATACACAGTTGCCTCTCTTGGGCAGTTCTCTTTGAGATTGTTTTTTATATACTACTAGCCACACTGTTTTTTGGATGCATTTTCTTTGGATTTTTTCCTGTGTTGAAACAAAATGAGAGAAAAGCCCTTTGATCTATCACCACAGCACCCACTGAGCAGTCCAACTTTGGAAGAAAACCCTTGTCATACATTCTCTTTGCTACATGTGGCCTCTTCACTGCGGCTCAGATTAAAAATTAAGTGCAGTCCTGAGTCACACACCATATGCTCCATGCATGCTCTTATTTATATACTTGCATCTGTGCACTTACAGGTTAAACAACTGTTTTGATAAAAGTGACAGGCAGCAATGGTTTGAAATGGTCCACTGCAATACTGAGCTGCCATCACCACTGATTCCCTGCTTTTATTCCTGCCCATCAGAAACATCTTCCTGAGGATGCCTTAACCCTGCCTCAGCTTTAAACTCCTAATTCCATTCTTCCAGTAATTTGCCTTAGATGCAAACTCTTGTCAAAACACAGATACTTCAGTTTATCTGATGGATCTGCTCAACTGCAGATGAGCCACAGTTCTTGAGAACCCTTCTGTGAAAGAACTGAACTAAGCTGGACAGCATTTACAGAGCAAAGATTTCTAGCCTTTTGTTTCCTTATCCTTTGCCTTCCTTAAGGCTCCACTTACTCATTTCCCTATCAAAAAAAAATTTATATTTTCAGAGAAAATTAGTTGTTAAAAAAAGACAGAGGACTGGCAACTGCAGGGCTTCAGAGCTCTCTGCAGAATCCAGCTGTGGAAGTAGCCATATTGCAGGCATCACTTTTCACATCTCCTATTGTGTCTATCTGATCTTCAAACTGGAAAATCTGTGTCTAAGTAGGAAGAGGTGGAAAAAGGTGGTTCATTTTTCATGCACATTTACTCCTTTAGCTTTAAATGTTGTCAAATATGAATGCTTAATGCTATGCACATCTGTTCTCTAGAAACTGGGAAAGCATGACACACTGCAAAACACTAGCAACACAAGTGACTTTTGTTTTTTAAACTTAATTTCTGTCAAATTCATGCCTGTGATCTGATGCATAAAATTTTAACATTTTGTCAATGCTCTCGCGGTCCTTGGCATTATTGCATATCTTTTTTATGTATATACTGAACATTACAGATAAATGTGCCTGTGCTGATTTTTCCCTAAAGATTGGAAGAACAATTCCTGAAAACTGTTGGCTTAAAAACAAAGAAAATACTGCAGCTGAAGCTGCTCTGCAACATTAACTCCTCTTTCAGGAATGCCTCAGTCATGTGCTTCCTCAGGTCAATACTAAAGAGATAATTAATATAGCCAAACATCTTAGACAAACAAATTAGTTTATTTGTTTGCTTGTGAAGAATAGAGCTTTGTTTTCAAAGGAATAAGAAATTAATTGGCTTTTTCGGAACTTTCACAAGAGCAAGCAGGTTTTTTTAAATATGCTTCTCAAGTGCTGTACTTTAGGAAGTCTTCTTTTCCTAAGGGAAAGTCTTTTTGCATAGCAACAAAGAAGTGAAACAGAATATGAAATGCCTCATCTAGTAGTATTAGCCAAGGAAAGTGCAGTGGAAAAAAACAGTTCAAACATTGCTGAGCATATTATATTTGAAAGCATTTTTTTATAAATATGCAGTGCAGATGTGGTGGCACAGTAATGAAGAATGATTAGCTGTACTTATTAACAATTTTTCCTACACTGGAAGCACATTTTATCATATCAATGATTTTTTTTTCAGGTAACCCCTGAATTATGTTTATTACTTGCATTATTTAAAACATGTTTCTTTTAGATTATATAAATAAGAATTATCTAAAAATAAGTAAAGTGAACAAGAAAGAATGAAAGCACGATTTTTTCAAAGACACTACCAAAGGGGTAGTTTGTTCATAAGAAACAGTATACAGAAATTACCACTGTATTTGTGCTTTTGCTTCACAATCTTCTTAGGCATATGTTTTCTGCTCTTTTTCCCTCTTTTGTTTAGTTACCTATATACATACATACTTATGCAATTCACTCCCAGAATTTAGTATTAACACAAATCCCATGTCACAACTTACCTTGGCTTCTCCATGAAATTTATTTTATTATCTAAAGTATAAATAATTTACCACATCAATATTTTCCTGTTAGTAATAAAATGTGCATACATCAATTGATCTCTCTTTTATGGAGGTAATATTTCTCATATCAATCTACATGAACTGAGAAAAATGTAAATCCAATATGATCATGTTTCATTAAAGGGTTTGGAGCTTCCTGGTAGTCCCTGAAGTCCACTTTTCAACTGCACATTGCTAAAACCACATTGAATTAAAACATTAAAGTCTTCCCTGTCTATAATTTCTACATATATTAAAGGATTCATATATTCAAATCACAATATTCCTCCTTAGAAAACCTGCAAAAATAGATGAGTCAAATGAGAAAGAAGCATTGTATTAAGTGATGTGGCTGGCCTGAAGTAGTTAAGACTACAATTTTAAAACTGTTAACATCTGCAATGTCTAAAAAGAATAAGACAGAAACTTACAAGGATAATCCTTGAAAGAATCCTATATCCTTTTAAAATGGCAAACTTGTACATCTGTTGAATGTTACTTGTTTACCTTACAAGATAGCTGACATTAACTGAAGTATCTGAAGAACATTTCTGTTCTTCATTATGCTTTTTTAAAACCTAATCCTAGACATGAACTAGAAGCTTTGTTATTAGCTTCAGAGAATACAAGATTAAGCCATTATATTTTATTCCCGGCGTCCTCTTCCCCTTTTAATCCTGCGATACTCAAGTTATTCCTAGATACTGGATAATTATGCAAATGGCCACAGAATGTTTTAAAAGATTTATTACAGTGTCTATTCTAAGCACATAACTTTCATTCTCTCTCAATACCTAAACATTCTGGCCTATGTTCTTATTGAAATTGCAGGAGATTAGTCTAGCAATGTTTTGCTGAAGCTGGTCTAAGTCCATATGCAATAGAAGATTTACTGCTAGAGAAAGCTCACATTTTATGCTCACACCAAACACGTAAGGGCATCAGCCATCTGAAGCACACCAAAATACTGGTGATACTTCACCAGACTCTCAACCACCTTACTTCCTCTCATGCATTTAAGTGCAAGTGCATTGTCTTTCACCTTGTCATACAGCTTCATCCCCCATCACCTAAGCTCACTGCCCTCAAGGCTGAGCTCACCAATATGTGCCTCCCTAATCCACAAGTCAGTGGCTCACATTTAGCTCTTCAATCTAGCTATTGTCTCAGATCTGGAGAAGGATTTGTGTACATGAGAGTTTGTCTGATAAAAACATGTTACTGCTGTGCACACTCTTTGTGTCACATGCAATTGCATTAGCCTGCAATACTGGTGTTGTTTTAGAACTTCCTTCTACTTCAAATACGATTTTCAAGGTTCTGCTCGCAGCCTAGTCATTTCTTTACCTGCTATACAGAATCATTGTCCTACCTGTTACATTTGTCATTCAGCAACGTTTAGCAAGAAATTTAATAGACTTCTTTGTTTCCAGTCTCCACTGGGCAGACAGCCACTAGAAATTTTCAGCAGGATTTTCCTGGCAGGTTTGCACTACAGTAATACAAAGGTGTACATAAATCATCCATCAGCTCTAAGTAATTTTGTTTAGAGTTGATTAGCCAAGAGCAGAGGTTAAAAGTTACAGGAAATAAGATTTAGACTGTCTGGTCTGAGTTAACAAAGACACTTGGGTAAAAGTCACCACAGAGGTGATACTTTCTTGTATCTAATATAAATATCTAATAAACTAGAGTATTATGTCTATGAAAAAGAAAACTGATTGCACTATAGAAGACTATTCTTCCCAATCACCTGTATCTGTCCACATGTTTCTGTTGTCAGTCAGGACTAATCTCTGGGGCAGGTGGTTTTTAGTTTTTTGCCATATGTTCATCTCAGTACCAGCACAAGGTAATTAATACTAAGAATGATTGACAAACTATTTTATTAATCTGAAACATAACTATATTCAGATTAAGTATATATAATAATTCTGACAACAATTTCTAGGACTTTTTCTATATAAAAAAGGTTTCATATGCTGAGAGATGATTTTTTTTTCCTTTTTAACTGGAGGTATCAGGTGTTCGTAACATTTTTGGTAGTGTTCAACTACAGAAATCTGGTCAGCCAGCATTCCAGACTGCCAAGGAATTCATCTGGTGCTGTGTTTTTGTAGGATTAAGTTATTCTGATGCCTTTAGCCAGAGTTAAGCTTTTTTACTTCAGAAACTTTGATATTCAGTAGATACTAAGTGCTTTTGGTTAATACAATCAGTAGTTTTTAGCCTTCAGGGTACTTTTTGACTTTGCAAATTATGATCTAAAGTATCTAGGGAAGGGGGAAGACTCTGATGACATCTATAATTATGAGATTGACCTCATGTAGTCTTCATTATTAGACATTTCCCAGAACCAAGAGGAGAAGTAGTAGGTAAACTGTTCACACAGTAGAAATACTTCTTCAGTATCCATCAGCTAAACCATAGAAAGATAAAGGTTTTCTGTTGTAAAGATTGGCCACCTTCCAAACAAACGATTCCACCTCCAGTCTCTGCTGAGAGCTGTTGCCCAAAATGTATTTCATTGATCCAAGTTAATGAAAAGCATAGCATATTTTTTTATGTTTAACTCTGATATATGCTATCCTATTCTAAAAATCAAACTTGATCCTAAGCCCACATCTATGAGGATTTTTTACAAACACTCCAGTGAGCTCTTTCTTAGTAGCTGCCGCTGAAATTGAAATAATTTATGCAGTGGTTTAGGCTAAATTCTTCGGAGCATGGCTCTCCTTTAGGGTAGTTTTCATATGGCATGGTAGAGAGAGGAACTACTCTCAAGTCCTGTATTGAGAGATCTGCAGCTTGACAATGTCCTCAAGGCACTGCACCATTGAAATTGTAGGTGTTTCCTGAAGCACTCACCCCACATTTAGGCACCTATTGCCTTCTGGAATCCAAAGGCCCCTGGTAAACACCCAGGCTTCATATATTATGTATAGACCCCCTAAGAATGACATACACAAGACCAGCAGAAAGCTATGTCAATAGCAAACGTTAAAAGAAAACTAAGGGGCATTTCAAACTACCTTTTTTTCCCTTGGGACTTGAAACATGACTTTGCACTTCATCTGTACCCAGCTGGAATAAGATTACTACTTCAGCAGAGGAGAGTGCACAATTTACATATCCTCTTCACAACACTTCTGAATTGCTGCCTGGTTGAGTCAGAGAACTGGGGAGGTTTAACCAGATCTCCAACAGGATTCACATCATCTCCTACATTTTCTGCTACGCCCACAGAAGCTTAGAAGCAGTAGAGAATTTGCCTGGTTTTGGTTAAGATGACATTTGCTACCCTCTAAAGAAGCAATATTCTTTCTTGAAGTTCAGGCTAGTTTAAATTCATAATCTATGTAACTTTCTTAACATTTCTGTAGAACTAACATTCTGCCTAGAAATCTGATGAATGAATTTGAAGAGCTCTGTCCCTTGGGCACATACAGTACACTGTGTCCGGTGTTTCTTTAAAGATATATGCTTCAATATTTTTCAGTACAAAACAGGGCACAAAATACAAAATTTACTACTATTTTCATGATTCATTTCAAGCAGAGTGCCCCTTGTTCAGTGTAGGGAGCTAAATTATGCATATCCATCCTTTTAAATATCAAAAATCCTGCACACAATTACGCTCAATCCTATTATCATTACTAATATGAATTCACCAGTGGATGGCTACAGATGGCTATTTTGGAATAAAATAGAAATGTTATAACTTTATCTTGCAATAATGTGAATAGGTAGATCTAGGGAATAAAATACATAAGCTAAATATGATGAAAAATATGATATATTGTCTTTATGGAATGTTCTTCTCCATCTGCGCCTCCCAAATGTCTCAAAATTGACACTTTATACATCAGCGCTTGCAACAGCACACACCATGTAATAAAATGTGCTAGCTAAAACCATTCCCCAGTATAACCCGTGGTTTCAGTTTGTCCTTTGCTGTCTCCAAAGTTATTCTCTGCTTGATCTCAGCCCAAAGGTAAATTTGTTGCAGGAAGCTTGGGAAAGAATTCTGAATCTTACTTGTGCTGTAACCACATGGGGAGAAAAATCCACACAACCTTATCTAAAGTTTTATGGGTTTGTCCAAATTAATCTTTTAAAAGGCTCAAAAATTCAAGATTTCATAATTTGAAGCCTCAGGGGGGAAATAAATTGAGTCAAGTCTTGAGAACAGTTTCATGGCCTGATCTGTGAGTATGTGAGCTTGGTCATGGTTCACTGACAGAACTGGAGAACATTTTCTGTTTCCCCGTCTGTCCCTGCTGTCCAGAACATATGTACAGAGGGGTTCTCTGAATTGTCTTAGACACAGCCATAAGGATCTTCTAACTACTTGGGCTGATATGAGCCAGCAGCTACATGGGACTTGCCTTTGTCTTCCTGAGCTTCCTCCTAATGTTCCACAGTTCAGGAAGCATGGGCAGGATACTCTCACTAGGCAAGCATAGGGTAGAGCAGGAGGAACATAAGGCCTTCATTCCCATGAGCCTGGTTCCTCTTATGAAAACTAGAATATCCTCTGACATTGCTCATAAGATGTTCAGAAAAATAGTAATACTATAGACCCCTACAATAATGCTGAGATTATCAGTCTTATTATTGAACAGGAAAACACACAGAAATAAACTGAGAAGGCTTTGTGCTAGGACTGCTTCAAAGCAATGAGGCTAAAATATTCCACGAAAAAATTCACAGTGCACACCCTACTTCCTGTGAAACACCCACTGAGCACATGTAGGAGGGCTTCTGTGCCAGGAGGCAGGGCTGCTCCATGGGGCTGGGAGCAGATGAGCTAGGGGCTGAGGGCAACCTCAGCACTGGCTGGGCTGTCACTTACCAGGGTGTGCAGCATCCAAATTGTGTGCTGAAAGACAGGGCCATTGACAGGCAGGGTGAGGGGATGGTCCAGCCAGGAGCAGCACAGAACACAAAGGCACATGGTGGGTCCGAGGTCCAGCCAGGAAGGTGGCAGAGCTAGAGACAAACACACCTACAC
This sequence comes from Limosa lapponica baueri, assembly GCA_002844005.1. Taxonomy (NCBI): domain Eukaryota; kingdom Metazoa; phylum Chordata; class Aves; order Charadriiformes; family Scolopacidae; genus Limosa; species Limosa lapponica. Next base: position 1,792,672 of record KZ505678.1, on the reverse strand, counting down.
CACAGCTCAGGAAGGGAAAAAACAGCAGACCTGGGCTTAAATGGTGCCCGAGGCCTATGGGAAGAATGTGTCTGGGTTGGGGTCCCAGGTGAGGCTGCTTAGGGCAATTAAGGCTTCTTGGCACCCTGTGGGCCCTTCCAGTGCTGCTGGGCAGCTTGGTTCTCCTTCCTGCAGGCTGGTCCTGAGCTTTCCTCCCACCTCCAAGAAGTAAAGTAAGGATTTTCCCAAAACGTTTTTTCAGAATGTACAGCATAAAGCATTAAGCCAGAAATTTTTACCTCACAGGTAGATGCCTTTTTCTAATTGCCTATCTGAATATGTCATTTTCTTCAGCTGTCAGTCACCTTCCACCACAACTCAAAGTATCCAAATGGCAGTCATTGTTGACAGATAAGACCCAAGAGAGGTAAAACTTCCTATTTTTTTCGATTATTCTATCTCTGCACACGGCTGCACCTGGTCCCCACTCCTGGTCTACAGGCACACCAGTTGTCTTTAACAGACTTTCCTGGTTTCAGGTAAAAAAGAACCAATTTTCTTTTCAGTAATTTTACTTTTCCCTTGCAACGTTCATTTAAAACAAAGAAATGCTACTGATATCTGGGAAAAGTTCAGACTGGTTTTTTATTCACGCAAGGTCCTACAGTATGTCTGTGGCGGGGAAGGGACATGAGTATGTCACTCCCCAAGCAGTAGATCAAGATCCTCAGAAATAAGCCATCTCCTTATTACACTGGGATTTTTTATTATTTATTGCTGTGAGGTAAAGCCAGTGTAAGTCTGAGTCATCGTACTGCACTTGTTGTTTGATTGAAGCCACAGTATTTTAGCTTTGACTGAAAATGATCTGAGATAATTATGACAAAGTTTGGGTTTTTTTAACCTTTCTGGCTTGGGAGATTCATAGGTGAGCTTCAAAAATGTAAAGCAATGAATTTATGTAGTTGAAGTTCAGATGTGAATGCTTTCTATGCCCTTTTACTGAAAGGTCATCTTGATTGCTGCCCTAAATTCCAAGGTTAGCCTTTTAAGGAAGGAGGATCACCAAAACATAAGAAAGTATCCCTGGAGAAAACTAAATTATCCCTTTCTCACCATTTCTGGAGAAGATGGTTAACATTATACTGCCTGAACTTTTTTATCTATGCTGCAAGAAAAAATGTAGCTTGCATGTGGTGTCTGCATCTTTCCCACAACCACCAAAGCACACTGGACAGAAAAGAAAGAGACTGACATTTTTGGTATGGCTGACATATTTGGTATTCTTTCACTAAAGAAAATACAAGGAAACTGGAAATTTCTAGCACTTCCTTTGTACTAGCTAATTCTCGGTAACAGGCACAACTTAATATACTCATACAGAAAAGTGTGAGGAAGATCCCACTCAAGGGGGATCAACCCTCACTCAGGTGCCTGGATAGCAGGTGGAGTCTTGTATTTGGTGGTAATACTAGTGATGCCTGTACACCATAATACCTCCACGCTGTTCTTTATACAGTCCAGTTTCAAAGAAAAAAATACTCCCCATCTTCCAGTATGGATCAAATTTATCAAGGTTAGCTTTGGAGATACAGCAGTGTGTATGCAACTGTAGTGTGTCAGCTAAAATGTCGCTCTGCTGAAGGGCATTAACTTTGCAGCAGCTTTGCAACCTATTCGGCTAGTGCAGGGTTTGTCTCACTGATCTATCTTATTGTGAGCCAACCTGGAGATGCATTTTGTGGTTATGACATTCGTGCTCTGGGTTTCAGGTGAAAAAGGGAATAGAGAGATTTCTGTTTCACCTTCTATGATCTTATGTCTGTCCTCCTCTAATAATTTTTTAATATATTATCCCATTTAGCCAAATCTGACGAAGGGGTGGAGGTCTCAGCAGGATTCCATTCCTGATCTACCAAGAGAGAGGAAAAGAAAAAAATTTCTTTTCATTCAGGTATCAGCCAGCTGATTAAAAGCCTCTTGCCTACCCGCTGTGAATAATTCTAACGCAGTCTCAGCACAGTCCGGGGAAGGATAAATAAAGAACAGGAGAGGAAGCAGAGGATCCTGGGAAGAAGTTTAGGAAAGGTGACAAAAGGCATCAGAAGGTGACCTGAGATATTTTTTTTAAATGGGAGGAAAGTGACAAGTCACAAATCTGGTGGAAACGCAGCTCCATTAGTTCCCCCACTCACAAAACAGCTTGTTTTCCACGAAATGACTTAAAAAAATATTCTCATCACAAATAAGAATTAAATTTCAATTATCTTGGAAAAATGTTCTTTCATACAATGTAGCCACATGAAGATAATTTTATTGAGACTGATTAGCTTGTGGTGGAAATACAAGGGAATTTAATACTGATATTCATTTGTGTAGCTGTAATAATATATGCATTTTTTGTACATTCATGATAACCTTTCTTTCTATTAGCATCTTCCCCTGTAAAGATGGATGGCAAGAGTCAGAATGACTAATCCTGCCTCTCTTACTCATTGCAAATGAGAATTGCAGTCAGTTATCTGCTGTAACCTTGTTGTGACAAGGATTGTCACTCAGAGATACACAGATCCTTCTGGATACAGTGCTTCAAACAGAGTTCACTGAAATAAATGAGAAGAGTCTCAAAGGCTTTGATTCAAGCTGGTTCTATCCATGCCCTAGCCTTAAGGCTGAAGATATTTTCTACTGTTTCCTTGTTTTTGATAATATCAAGGATGTGGAAACAGAATAAGAAGATAATTTAATAAGAGTATGCTTTTAATACCACTAATGCAGATATTTCTCATAATGGTGGGAGAAGCTAAACACAGAGTTGGAAGACTAAAAGACTTAATGATTTCCCATATATTACTGTCTAATTGTAATACTGAGCTGGTAGGATACGAAAATCTGCAATTTTCTCAGGGAAGTTAGAATTTTAAAAAATACTAAAAAAACCCACCCTGCTTTATTTGAATTGCTATATTTGGAATTAAATGCCCCATGATGCCTGGCTGACACACTATGAATCTGCATAATTTCTGTACAGAAAATAAAAACCAAGTATACTCATATCTACAGAACTGGTAATTTTTTTGTTGTTGTTAATTGTTTTGTATGCTTCTTGGAAAGTCTATCCTTTTACTTACCTAAAATATCCATATACTTTCCACAATATGCACTGCCAACATTCTTTACTAGATGTCATCGTCAAATGTTTTCTGCTCTGGATAAACACGTTATTAGGCAGCAGCTTAAAAATTACAACAAAGGAACAAAATGAAGCTCTTTTAGGTAACCGGCATTCCCCTGGCAGGTTCAGTATCAGATACATACTTTCTAAATTTTCCTCTTTTAGGTAAATTAGGACTTTCTGGTAGTCTTTACATTTGCAGTCTATTCACAGTTTGACTGCTTGCTCTTACCCAGGGGCCATAAAAGCCTCCATCACTTCTTATGTCACTCCATTCCACTCCATTGTTTTCTCTGTGTGTCAGAGGTGGACTGTATAGAAACCTAGCGATGAGTGAGAAGAAATGTCATTTTCAGGCATAGTTCTTTATTTCCTTTCACCTTTTGTAGACATAAGTAACAAAGTGAATGAAAGGAAGTTAAAAACCCACCTGGGTTAGTAGTATCTCATTTTGCTAAGATTCTTCAAGTACTAAAGATATGCTACTGTAGGTCCAGTGCTGAGGCATGCTGCTGAGTTGCTTCCAACTTTATTTAAAGTTTCAGATCATTATATGTGAAGATTTGTGATTCTATTTTTCATGTTCTTTTTTTTTAGGGGGTTAGGAGGAGGGATTTGGACATTTGTATTTTTTCCTGTATAAGATTCAGTTACACAGGGGATTGTACCTGTAAATTACAGTAAATTGTAGCTCTCTTGTGGTCAATGAAACTCGGCAGCCAAGCAACCAAAACTTCTCTAGCAATGCTCAAACAGCCTAAGTTGTGTAGCATCCTCTTCTTTTGCAGATCTTTGTGATGAAAGATCTGGATCCCATTTACCTATGCTTTTGGTGGGCCTAGAGAAGGTATTTCATGGCTTTACTTCTCATGCCTGATATGCAAGCCCCAGACAGGATTCAAAGCTTTGAAAGTTTAATTTACTTTCAGTCTTGGACTCTTAAAATCTTCTCATTCATGTTCCATGTTCTTTGAAGCTCCTTCGCAGTTCCATAAGATAGGTTTATTCCTTGAAGAATATCAGCAATATAATTCACAGTAAAATAAAAACTCAAAATGCTTCCAAAGAGCTTATCAGGCATCATTACCCCTTTTTTACATATTGCAAAATTATGGCATAGATGTTAAGAGTTGCCTATTACCATAAAAATTTCAGAGGCTGACTTGAAATAAAGTCTAACTCTTCTCATTTCCAGGTGTCTGCCCTTGGCAGTGAGCAGTTATCAACATGAGTTCAGGTTTGGGGTTTTTTTACTGCTAACCTGAACAGTTGCATGGATATGATACAATGGTAAATTTTGTGTATTATATAAAGAAACTAATTATACTAAAGTTTATTGTTGTGCATGGAAACAGTTATTAATTTAGAATCAGCCATACATTACACATGGATTGTATAATAGATTCATTTCCAATAGATGAGTGATATTTAATGGAGCTGTTTTACATTAAATGTAGCTTTGGGAAGTCTGTTGAACAATTACAGCAGATTCCATGGGAATTTTGAGACAGAGAATGAGAACAGGAGGAACAGATGCTGCATGTAGCTTCAAAAAGATACTGAAATCAAATACAATTCTCATTGTGCAACAATGGTGAGGCTCATCACAGCAGAAGAAAAGCTTTTTCTGATGGGTTAACAGACAATATACATAAGTACCAAATATGCACATTAGCACAGAGAAGTACTGGATATGCCCTCAGATATTTGAACCATAGATTCTATAAAGTGGTTTATTTCAAGGAAAGTGGGAACTGAGATTTTTTAAGTCAGCTAACATAGCTAAAAAATATGCTATGCTTCTTTTCTTTTTTTCCATTTCATAATTTAGGCATTTATATTCAAGAAAAATAAAACATTTTATATATCTGCAGTTATCCATCTGTCATTCATTCCTTGGGGCAGAAAGCAGCTGTCTCCTGCAAGCTACGCTCGCTCTTTAGTTTCTGACTTCAGCACCCAAAAAATTGTAGCAGAAGACCAGAAAAGGTCAAGTTCCAAGTCATGGGACTTTATAAACTAGTGCAACAGTTTGCTTTTATTACTGTGTTTCAGATCTATGCTTGAACTTCAGTTGATTTCAAATGAATCTCCAAGTCTGATAACAATGACCTTCAACTTTAGTGTGGACTACATGCTTCTATTAGGCTACCACCTTAAAATATGAAACTTCTTCTGGCAGAAAAAGACATGGGCTGCTAATGATGGCACAAACTCTAGGTCTAGACTAATGCCAGCCTAACACGCAATTAAGAGCACCAAAAGTTTGACTTTCCCATTTTGAAGATTTGCTCCTTACAAAGACAATAAAATAAAAATCTGGTGATAAACTATTATTTCTCTTGGTTCTTATCAAAATAGATGAGGTTCAAGAAAGGCCTTTATCTTCTTTGAGATTTTTTTTTCTAAACAGAGGACTATATACATTAGTCGAAATGTTTTTCATTTAGTTTTGGTTAAGAAACATAAGAAACATTCAGACTCTAAACACATTTCCAAGGTCATAAATTTTATTTGGTGCACTGGCAATAGTTTAAAATGAGTCTTGCTTTTATGAGTATGACTTGCTGCTGTGTGGAAAGCTAAATTGTTACTGGAACTGAATAAACACCCTATGAATCTTTAAATATAATTTCAAACATACTGTGGTGAGGTAAATAAATTTCATAATTACCATGAAAAATTAGCCATAAAATCTTGTTAGGATACTATTTTATACCCTTACAGAAAGCAACACAGTCAAGTGCAGTTATCAAGGGGCTTTATGGAAAATCTCAAGTTTCCATAACCATTTGCATTCTGACCAATAGGTGGAAAATGGCTGAAAATAATTTTACATGTGATACTTACATTAGGACAACAAGGTAGTCTCCAAGAAAAAATGCTTCCTGAGTTACAAATTGCACTAGGACACAGCACAGGTACAGAGCTCCCTGTTTAATGGCTTTAAAACAACTAACTCAGCAAACTGAGAATTAAGAAATATGCATCATCATATAATTCAATGTTTGCTTCACTATGGTGCCTGAGTGATGCCTTTAATGCTGCAACAACATTTTTCCATGAGGAAAAAGAGGCATATGCAAAAAGCTCACTGAGGTTAGGAGTTAATATACAAGAAGGCAAGTGCAAGAGCCAAAGCTAAATACAGAGCTCCACTGAGTGTAAATGAATGTACTATTTAAGTCTGGCCTGTTTTTCAGCACCTAATCCCCTTACCAACATGCAATAACTGAGGGAGCCTATCATCCTCACAACAAGAAGAAACTTGTCTGGTAGCTTGACATCTCACACACCATGGACACACCAGACTGCTGTAAAGCCATCCAGCTGCTTTAAGTCTCAGGACTTAGAGGCGGTTCAGCACAAGGACTATGCAATTCTCCCGTGCAGTCTGTGTAATGCTCACTCCTATCAGAAGTCACCTCACAGACCAGTTACTTTGGTTGTGTGATAGATGTAGCTCCTCCATGGACTCTCCATGGACCTACAGGTATTTTGGCAGCAGTTGAACTTTCTCAGGAGGACACAAGACAACAGAGACGTAAAAAACTTTTAACCAGAATTTGAAGCACAGTCGCTCTGTCTTCATAAGGTACGTCAGAGCGAAAGGACTTTCAAAATGGAGAATTTAACGCTTTAGCTCATCCTTCCTGTGACAGTTTCTGGAGGATATCTTCATTTGGGAAGACACGCCTCCTCACCACAGTCCCCTCACTTTGACCAAGTACAGGGGAATCACATTCCTGGTCTTCCCGTAGTTTTCAGAGCTCTTTGTCAGTGTTAATCAATTAAAGGAAGATATGTGTATGAATCTTACTGTTGGAGGAAGAAGCCAGACCCGGGTTGAGTGCTTCACAGACACTTGTACAACCCAGGATATACAAAAGATGAGCAACAGTAATCACATTGACTTTTGAAGGGGCAAACAGATCCTCACTGCAAATGAGGGCTAAGGGCCAGGTCAGACTGCATGATAGAACAGATGGGCAGTATGGCGTGCAGACAGGGGTGAGCATGAACCCCAGGACTTATGCACGGCTGTACAGCCTCTGCTTGGCTCCCTGTATCTGGCACATTTCGTCTGAAGGAGGAAGAAGCTTCAGTTCAGTGCTGAGAACATGTGGGGAGTCAGTGGGAGGCAGGGCTGAGAGAGGTGGTGGCTAAAAACCCTGGTAAATCTGTGCCTAATTATTAAAAAATAAATAAAATAAAAGGGGGAGAGGGGGAGGAAGGAAGGAAGGAAGGAAGGAAGGAAGGAAGGAAGGAAGGAAGGAAGGAAGGAAGGAAGGAAGGTTGGTTTGTTAACGTAAGTGCTAACGAAATGTGGATGTAGGTTCTCATGTGGACTTGGAAATCAAAGGTTGCTAGGTTGATTGATTTCAGAATGGATCTGTGCCAAGAATTTCTTGCAGGTAGTTCCTGTGTGCAGGTTTTTGGCATTCTCCTTTGACGTATATAATTCCCACACAGACTTAGTAGTGGCTTATGTATTTCACTTAAAGGAGAGGGGGAGACAGGTGTCTAAATATGATTCTCTTTTTCAGTTTGATATTAGCTCTCTAAAATCCGAGCAGTCCATGACCTACTTTCAAGTTAAGGAATAAGCTCTGGCATCCCTCTGCATCAGTTTGCAAATTAGCTATAAGTATAATTTCTTCTAAAAATTGTTATAAATGCCAAATGCTGCTATGGTACTTGTATATCAGAAGGAATTATCCAAACCATTATATTCTGTCACGTAAAGTTACTAAAACCTTTTATTGAGCATCTGAGTTTAAGCTCTGTATGCTGTTTACTTTATTATCATTTTAATTTTACTACTTTCAAGATCATTAAGTAATAACAGTTATAAATTAGATAAGGTAAGGCTGTTATGACTCATTGACTCAAATTGCAGAGAAGCATATAGCTGGCTCTAAATTTCAAGAAATGTGAAGAATGAGCTCTGCAACATAAAGATCAGGAGAGATCTTGAGAGGTCCTTGCAAAACATCTTGGAAACATAAATATTAAAGTTAAGCAAAGACTAAAGACTCGAGATTTGTAGACAACATGAGAGCTCAGATGTCCTCATAACAGTCACTATCTTCATCAGACAGAAGTCTTTTGACATCCCACACCTGACAGCATGGAGGCACATGCGATGTGACCATAATGGACTCCCCTAAACAATACAGGCAGGTGAAAAGTAAGAAAATTGTGATGCAAAAATTAGTTCTGGCTTCACCTTGGAGTTCTGCATGGTAGTCAAAGCTGTAACAGGATGGGACAAAAAGGGTCCTTCGCTGGCAGCACAGAACAGAGGCAAATATGCTCAGGTTTCCATGGCTGCTGCTGACACTGCTATCCTAGAAGAGAGGCCATAGATCCCAAGTGGCAGTTGAAAAATGCCCAAGTAAGTCAAAATGAGCGGAGATGTGACTGTGACAGAGCAAAGAAGTTGCTTCGGGTGCCAAAGAATCTGTCAGCGGAGAGAAATATTCTCCTTGTAGTTACTACTCTTTCCCAGTGACAAAAAGACTTGACAAGACTATACGCATTGGACAGGAAACATTTTCAGAAGCATTTTCAGAACATCTTCCCATGTGCACATGCCCACACACACTCACATGTAAAACACTGTCCCTTACATTTTATTTTGACCCCTCAAGTTCCCCTTCCCATGCTGTTCCACAAGCAGCGATCAGGGTAAGACAAGGTGTACTGTTTAACTGGAAGAGAAACTCTCAGACAGTTGCAGCCCAAATATTCATTGAAGGGTTCTCTCTCTTGCAATTGTTCCCGTTAGACCATTTTATTCTTTATTATTCCCACAGAACTACAAAAAGGAACAGTATTGTCATTTCTCCTAACATAATCCCATTGCAAATACCGCTGGAAGCTGATACAGCAGAAAGACTATTCCCTTGACAATAATTACATAAATATTACCAGAAAATATTGCCTCCCCATTTTGCAACGATGCTAAATAACAATGCCTTTCCTGAGGAGACAACGAAGACAAAGGAGAGGTATGATAACTAACTTTAGATACCTAAAGGACAACTGAAAGCAAAAAAAGAGTAATTAATCTATTCTCTATCTCCATAGAGGGTAGGAGAAGAAATACTGGGTTTTAGCTGTGGCAAGGGACACTTAAATTAGATATTTAGGAAAAACTCCAAAGACAAATGCAGAATAACATGAGAACAGAGTGCCTGGGGATGTTGGTAGAGTCGCTGTCACTTGGGGTGAGTAAGAGTAAGAGACAAACATCTGTCAGGAATGACACATGGTACAGCTGCTCCTGCTGTGGGGCATGGGGGACAGACCAGAGGGCTTCCTGGAAGTCCAGTCAAGATGCAGTATTCAAGATGCCTAAATGGAGGGAAGAAATGTGAAGGGTTTAAAATCTATTTCAAGGGATCTGAACAGAGGTTGGATGAAGCCTGGATTTGTTATTTTAGTTTGACTGTAAATAACCTCCAAATAGTAAAACAAAACAAATAGGCAAATATGTCTCATCATTTGCAAACAGGATTTATCACATTAAATTCAGTACATCTTTTGCAGGATTTTGATTTTATTACAGGTTTCCTACATCTGAAGGAATAAAATAAAACTTTATAATGTTAAATGCATATCCTATACTAAGTGAATTCCTAACTTTAAAAGCATTTCGGAGTCATAAGGGACGAAACATGACATTTTCTTTGCTTTATGTTCATAGAAGGCACTAGGGAGGGTAGGTAGTTCAATTACAAGTATTTCACCTGTAGACTGCTGACCTGGTAGTTAGTGTAGGTGGTTCACTGACTCATTTGATATTACTTGACCATCTTATTCTTCAGATGTACAGATGAAAATGTTTCATTAACACCTGCATTATTCCTTAGTGATGCATTAATCCAAGCACTTCCATGTAAGGGTTGCAGCTACACTTCCAGCAAGCTGGATATTTACAGAAATTGGTTGCACGAATGCAAAATTTTCTCTAGATTATTTTTGGGCATTCTCTAACTGCAATATTTTGAAAAGAAAAATATGGACATTTGTTATCACACAAGATATAGAAAAAAAATAAAGGAATGAATTTAAGTCATCCTTAAATCACTTGGACAACCGTATAATTGGTCATAGCACAAGATGTATCTCAATGGAAGATCCATGATGAATATATAGGATAATATAATCACTTAGGATGGAAAAGACCTATAAGATCATCAATTCCAACCATTAACCTAGCACTGCCAAGTCCACCACTATACCATATCCCTAAGTGCAACATCTACGTGTCTTTTAAATATCTCCAGGGATGACGACTCAACCACTTCCACTGGCAGCCTGTTCCAATGCTTGACAACCTTTTTGGTGACGAAACTTTTCCTAATATTATAGAATCATAGATTGGAAGGGACGGTTAAAGATCATCTAGTTCCAACCCCCCTGCCATGGGCAGGGACAACTCCCACTACACCAGGTTACTCAAAGCCCCATCCAGCCTGGCCTTGAACACCTCCAGGGATGGGGCACCTGCAACTTCTCTGGGCAACCTGTTACCAGTGTCTCACCACCCTCACAGTAAAGAATTTCTTCCTGATATTTAATCTAAATCTACCTTCTTTTAGTTTGAAACTATTACGCCTCGTCTTATCACTCCACTGACAAACAGTCCCACCCCATCTTTCCTGTAGGCCCCCTTTAGGTACTGGAAAGCCGCTATAATCTCCAGTCTTTGGGTTGCAGAAAGGCCGCAAAACTGGTAGAAAAGATACATGAACAGCTACAGACCTTAGTCCTCTGTCTCTTATCTTAGGTACAGGCATAAGGAAGAGAAGATTTTTCTTTTAAATTCAGACCCCCCCCTTTGTTTCTTCCTTAACAAATTTCTGAAAAGACCTTCATAGGCAATGCCAGACATAATATCTTAATTACAGCAGTAGAAGAACAACTAAGAGGATCTCTAACAGCAATGATGCAGTCTTTCTTTTGCCAGGAAAATAATACTGAGACTAATGAAGATTATTCAATTACACTAACTTCATCGGAGACTCAGGTTCTATTTTCCTCCATGAATAGCAGTGGAAAAAAAAAGAAACAAGATAAGGAATAACAAGAAAGAAGAAAAAGGAAAGAACAGTCAAAAAAAGAAGGACAAAGAGAAAAAAAAGAGGCAAGGAAAGAAGAAAGTTAGAGAAATAGAAGGAGAAATGGAGGCAGAAAGAGAGAAGGGGAGGGAAGGAGAGAGAGAGAAAGGAAGAATGGAGGGGAGGATGGAGGGAAGGGAGAGGAGTTTAGAAAGGAAAAAAGAAAGAAAGATGAACAACAAGGAGACAGGAAGGTGGGGAGACAAGAAAGAGAGAAAAGACTTGCACTGAAAGGTCCCTAGACAAGCAGAAATGGAAAGATCTTGATTCCAGATTTTCCCCTTTGAGAAACAGAAAAGATTTTCTGTGGCTTATGTAAGTTAGGATACCCTGAAGTAAAACATAAGCTTATAGTTGTATGCATTTAGAGTAGCTGTAGATTATTTTTTTGTATGGGAGCAAGGACAAGCATCACAGTGTATTTGAAAGCTACCCCTGACAAATCAAATGTTTGTCTATTTTGCAGCTGAAAGTTGTGCAAACCAAATTCTATCTCTGCTACATGGAAATCTTTAGGTGCATAAAAGGAACAGTTTCTCAGGTGGTAAATGGGATTATCAGCAATCACTTCAGAACAGCTCTGCTAAGTGATAATAGCTGAGAACAAGCTTTTAATAAGAAGTAATCATTACGTTTTGGGAAGGCATGGGAGAAAAAAAAAATTCTGCCATGACAACACACAACTTATTTCCACTTTCAAACCCACATTAGATCCCTCTTATAATGGACAGATACACCCTGGCTCAAGATTATTTGCAATTAACCTAGAATCATAGACTCATAGAATTGTTCAGGTTGGAAAAGACCTTTAATATCATCAGTCCAACCATTAACCTAGCACTGCCAAGAATGAGTACAAGCAAGGGGCTTGTGCAGAATAAATGAATTCTAAAGCTAAGCCCATTTAAAAAAAAACAATACAATTTCAGATTAAGTTTTTTAGATTTATTTAGTGCTGGGAGGTTATCTGTGCTATTTGGCACTTCCTTTGTATCAGCTTTGCCAAAGCTATTATTCCTACCAGCCATCTCCTCTGCATCATTTGCGTGTCTCCCAAACATGTTGTTACTGCAGGCTGATATACTACAAAGACACCTCAATTTTGCTGTTTTGCTAGAAGTCTAACTCAGCAAATATTTGTTGTATATAGAGTATATTTTGCTGTGGTAGGTTCTAATACTCAGGTCAATTCCAGTATGCTCACAAATCTCAGAAATATTTCAGGATACTACTCAAACTTCATGAAATCCTATAGCTATTTAGACAAAGAAAGCACGGATACTCATAAAATGACCACAGAATAGCTTCTGTCCTGAAAGTAATGCATGATGGTGAAATCATTCTTTTTCTCACCTTATACAAAACAAAATATTATCACTACATGAAATTCTATTGCTACATGTGCACCTTGTGTTGTGGTGTGTCTATATTTCAACAAGGATATTCTTTCAGATAAAAATAAAAAAAGTATTTCTTTGTGCATATTTTACATGTTTTGCAAATAATTTTTTTTAATGGTGGATACATAACAGACCTTTTTTACGTTTTCACAGTCATTAATTAGCTCTACAATGTAGCGTTGGTTTGGAAACCAGATAATATTACACCTCTCACTTAAGCATTGCCAATGCTACCTGAAGAAAAATTTTTCAAGAAGAGCATTGGCTGTTTTCAAAGTAGTAATTGTACTACACTGAATATACAATTAATTGCTTTTTCAGAACAATTTCAAAAAAAGTTATTATATCAAAGTAAAGGACTGATGTTAGTATTATGCTTTGATAGCTGAAACAGAAGTCACCTTCTTAGGAGCCAAAGGGCATAGATTTCACACACCGATATGTAGATATAGTAAAAATTATGACTAACTTGGGCAGTCATATTTAAAAATAAACCATCTGAAATTAGTAAGTTACATGTTGAGATGACAAAGTGGTCTTTGTAACAGATATAACCCGCTTATTGCAGCTTTTTCTCTTCATGCTCATTTCCATACACTGAAAGACTTGTTACTATTGGATAAATACTAATTTTACCTGTTCATTTTCTGAATTAACACAGAAGAAGATTAGAATAAATGCCTGAAAGAAAGAACTGTAAAAAATGAAGAAATGTGTTATCTTGTTATTGAGAAGGGTAACATTTATTAAAACACGCTGAATTGTTTCTCTTTCTATTAGCTGTTAGAGTTATCTATTAGTAATTTAGCACCACTACCCAGCTGCTTTCCCCATTTGAAAGATCTCTTAATTCAACATGAACATAGCACACACAGTGCTTGCTGGGGATTCAGAACCATCCCCTCCATTTGTACCCCTCCTCTCCAAACTTACATCAATGGTTGTTCATGTCGGGGACAAGTGGACCTGGTGGTGATGTTATCTCCTGCAAGATGGGCATCCATTTGCTTCAAATCTTGATAAATACTGAAATTAGAGGAAAACAGACTTAGCAGTTTGGTGCAGCTTTGCTGAGAAAAGGGAGGCAAGACCTGTAAACATATTGAGCTATCAGATCAACCTAGCCAAAAAATGAGGTGAGGAACCTGTTAAAATCTCTTCAAACCATAAGACATTCAAGCTGAGCACATGATGGGATGTGAATACGAAATAGGGATCAGCTTCCCTAAACAGAGAAGCTCTTTTTGATCCATAGCTCTCTGCTGAGTGTGAAGCTGCCAGCAGGCAACAGAAGAGAAGTAGGCAGTAGGAGACACTGTACACATGCTCTCCACGCACACCTCCCTGGGTGCCAGGCCAACAGCAGGAGTAATCTCTGGATACAAAGTCCAGAACAGCTGATGTGCCATGAGTAGAGCAACCTAAAATAAGAGAAAGATCATGTGGGTAGCAGTAGCACATTTGACACAGTATCCCTTGCTTCTATTCAGTACCAACATTTATCATGCTTTCAGTTTATATTATAATCAAGCAAGATTCATGGAAAGCAGATATCTGTGATGTTGAGATCATTAATATTACAAAGATATTTACTGTTGCTTGAATTTTTAGTTCGATAGTTCTGAACCTCAATAACGGGAATAAAAGATAATGTCAATGATAATCTGGGAATTACATTAAATTTTCATGTATAGCTATAAAAAGTACCTGTTTTTATAACAACAGCATGCATATTTTACAAAGTACAACATGTGTTTGATAAGCAGAAGTATTTGTTACTTAGTGGGAACTCTTTATCCTACATTAATTACCTCTCTGAGTACAATTCTAATTGTTTTGGTAACGTTATTTGAGGAATAAAATACAGCTTTTGAGATATACTAACCCCTAAGCAGCGAAAGCAAATCACTTTCATGCTTGTGAAGCATCATATTGTACATGCTTGCTGGTTTTTCATTTGTCCTTAGGCGTCTCAATGGCCGCTGTTAGAGACAAAATATTGGATTAGATGTGCATTTGATCTGACTCAGTACTGACATATATTCTTATGCCATTATAGCATTCCTGATTTTGAACATCCAAAATGTGAAAAAGCAGAGTAAAATTTTTGAAGGAATGTAAACAATATTTCCTTTGCTTTTTAACCTATCTCATCAACATCTTTTGGTTTTCTTTCTAAAATGTCAACACTGCAAAAGATGATCTATTTTTGTAATTCTCCTTGCATATTTTATGTCTGTCAACTATACTTCTTACATCCCAATGGTATACAGAAAAAAAAAGTCTTTTCCAAGTAATTATTTTTCATTAAAACAAGTTGTTTTCTCCTAAACTATTAATTGTATTTACTACTTAATACTATAATTATTATTCTTTCAAACAGTTTATACATTATTGTAGTTCCACAGACTTCATTAGACATGGTGGAAATTAGTAGAGACGAAGGCCCTAAGGTTTGATTTCATCTCCAGTATTACATGTAGTTTGAGATTATTTTATGCAGTATGCGAGTAGTTTCGGTTCTGTTTAAAAAAAATAGCTAAATCATAACCTTATTCCTTAAAAATAATATTTTGTACCTTCTCCCAGCTCTGTCTAAGACAATTTTGAATTTCTCCTGAGGTGCTTTTATAGGTCCCAGTGCTGAAATCTCAGTTACTGTCAAGTATCATTAGCATAAAAATGGAACATTTCCAATGCAAACTACTTTTTGGCAGATGATTAGTAGGCCAGGCAAACACAATTTTTTCTTTAGCAAGGGATATTGTCATTGAAGATATTTCATCTCCCACACATTTTGGTTAGTAACTTTTTACAATTACACAGTGACAGTCAACACAAACAATAATTACTTCTTAATAGCCTGGAAATTCTGTTCCAAATACAGAAGTTCATACTTCAAAAACCAGCTCTCCCACCCCAAAACTAGCTGATCAATATCCTGTTTAGAATAAAACTCTTTTTTTAAACTTTAAGAAGCAAACGCATCTATCTGCTGACTTTTCTCCTTCCACTTACTCATGCCTGTTTTTCCCACCTTGAGTACCTTTGCTGTTGCACAACTCCATCTATTCTAAGACTCTTGTCTTGCTTGTCGTAGTGTGCTTTCTATAGTGACCACCAGCATTACTCCTTTAAGGGTTTATGTTCTACTTTCTT
This sequence comes from Limosa lapponica baueri, assembly GCA_002844005.1. NCBI lineage: Eukaryota > Metazoa > Chordata > Aves > Charadriiformes > Scolopacidae > Limosa > Limosa lapponica. The sequence continues at coordinate 1,776,830 of KZ505678.1, read as the reverse complement.
ATTTGGCAGACAAGGAAGAATATAACAGAGTTGAGAAAGGGTGGGCAGGTTGTTAGATCTCAACTTGCTGCCCATGATGTCCATGAGTTTGGTTAGGCTTGCACAATGTGCTTTGTGTCATTCCCATAGCTGGGGCCTGGCAAATGATAGGCATTGGTTTGGCAATATATTATTGTATCCTTTTTCTTTACTCCCTGTGAACTTAGTTTCCATGAATCTTTAGTGGTTGTTCTGGTGTTGTGAGAGTCCTCATGTCTGTCCCTGAGATTTCTAAAAGACGCAGGCACTCTGCCTCAAATATCTCCTTACTATGCTGGATATCAGACTCTGAAATTATCATACTCTTACACCAAAAACAGACAGTTCTTCAAAGAACTCCAAAACTGATTATAAAATCAGTTGCTGACTCATCCTTCTCTTGCTTTTATGAAACCGTGTTTGCTCAAAAATCACATTGCAGCAAGCATGAAATATTTATCTAGTCCTTTCCTGTACTCTGTTTCATCTGCGTAGCTGTGAGGCTTCTGGGCAGGATGATATCCTCTCTGGCAGGGGTCTCATAAACAGATGATGTTAACCATGAACTTGACAGTACAAGGGAAATTGGCATTAGAAGGAGGTGGGGGCAAGGCCAGGTGCCCACAGGGCTGTCGTGCTTGATGTAATTTTTGCAGGCATGCAAGCCAGGGAGCACCTAGCGTAGTGCCAGGCTCCTTATCCTTCTGGACACAAGCCGAAAGGAGAATGAAGACAGGTCTGACTTCGCATCTTGGGTGCTCCCTTCAGCTTGAGTCCGTATTCCCTGTCTGGTCGGCAGATGTCAGACCCTCTTGGTGGCTCTTTTGGGAATGGCTGGGCCAGATATTCATGACTGTTCCCTCATCGCTTGCATAGGCAGTGCCAAGGCACAAAGGAACCTGTTCTTCATGGTGTGATGAGACATGAGGTGAAGCTGCCTGATGATGCTCCTAAGGACACTCTCAGAAATGCTTGTTACTGAGACCTATAGCACCAGGGTAAGGTGAAAGTGGTGAGGGATCACAAATATGTAGATTTTAGTCTTATGTAATAAATAAACCCCCCCACCACCACCAATGAAATAAGAAGTTGTAGTATTGAAAGAATATGATTAGCTTAGACAATCTTGGTCTAAAGCAGAGGTAAGTTATTTACCTTTGCACTTTACCTTCTTTACCTTAGTGTCAAAATCCAAAAGAACAAGTGACAGTGTAAAGAAATTAATAAAAGTAACAGTTTGAGTGTCTGTTCACCTTTTCTAGTTGATAATGTCTAAAAGACTGAAATCTTACTTACTTCACTTACATATTTTTGGAGGCTCTTCTTTGATTGCTGCCAGAATTTTCACTGCAGCTTGGCTTGGAAAATGGAGTAACTGCTTTGCCAGCAGCAGTCATAAATAATGCCTATACAGTGATGTTAGAACCCAGTAGATATTATTATCTATTACATGATTGCCTTGTAAGAATTCCAAATGCAGACAACCACAACTCCTTCATTAAGTTGAGGTTACTCAAAGTCATCATTGCAATTACTTTCTATTTAAGATTCAATATAAAAGGAGAGCTAAAAACTTCTCTGGTACATTTAAGTCATCATTTAACTTTTTATTGCAGTACACCAATATTTTAATAATAACAATAGAATGGTTATTCCTTTAGCAGAAACTTTATTTAACAACACAGAATGATTAGAGAAAATTGATATTGCAGTTAACTTGTATTTTCCTTCCTAAAGCAAGGTAAACAGGGGCAAGACATCACTGGCAATAGTGGCTGTCTCCTCTTTAGTTAATCTTGCCAAAGACTGTCCAAGATTAAAATCCTTTTTTAAAGCATGTGTAGAAGTGCTTTAGCTCATCAGGCATGATTGGGGTGTTCGTGTTCACCTCCTATGTGAGATTAAACTTATTTTACCTAATGTTGAATTAATCTCTGTGTTGTGGCTTACAAATTTGATTCTAAAGACTGAAAAGCTACTGCAAAAAGTGGCAATGGGTGGTAGAGAGATGAGACAGAAAAATATTGCAATGGGAATGCACACACTGTGACTAATTGGTCTCACATGTGCACTCCCTAAGGAGTCCCTGTAATTATACCAGAGATGAATCCTTGTATCTCCCTGAAGGGCTTCCCAGGTTTCCCATGAGGGAGTCGGCAGCCCACTGGCTTTTTGTTGTGTTCTGTCTCTGCAAAAGTAACTTGCATTACTACCCAGATAAGCATGTATTATGAAGTGAATCCTAAATATTCAGAAATTATGAAGAGCTCAGGGCCAATTGAGCCCTAAAAGGTTAATTTAAGAGTACTGCTCCAACTGCCAGGCATTTCTGAACAACCAGGATGTAAATTAGATTATATGTAATATAAATTGTTATATAAATTTAGAGATAAAATGGGTCTAAATCTGAAAACGGACGTGGTTTTGGAAGAACTTATTCAGCTCTTCTTGGAAACCTGCGTGAAATGGCAGCACAACTCCTTTGCATCAAGAGACAACTAGATGTAATTTAAAAATAAAAAGGAACAAATACGTTAGTTTGATTTTTTTTTTTCAGCTCCATATTGCTCCCTTGGGTAATGCATTTCACTTGTGCTGTTCCATGAGAAATTGCAAACAGCAGAGGTCAGGATTTAAATTTGCCTAAATACTTTTGGAATGCTTTTCTTTTTCAAAAAGGGTAAGTGTACCAGGATACACTTATTATAAATGAATGTATGTTAGTCAGGTCCCCTGTTTCTTCTGTCTTTTTCCTTACACAGACAATATGCAATTCTGATAAAAAAGAAAATTATTATTTGTTCTTTAAATAGATTTTGTAACTGTTAAGGGAAAAAAAACAAACGTAGTGACAGGTAATCAGATATCAAAAAATGCAGTAGCAGCATATGTGAAAAGCATGCCAAAATATATTAATGCAGTCTTTCCAACATGTAAATATGCATGGAATAGCTACTGATTTATAAATGAAACTATCAAAAATATGGCGTAGTGCTCAGTGGCAATAGTTCCATCTCATCTAGCAAGGGGATGAATATGGTCATTAGCAATTAAATGCAACTCCCTCAACATAGTAATGTAACCCTGTTTGAAGGTATTGGCCAAGTGAAGTGAATGACAAAATCCAAAGTGTTCTTCATTATCATTCAACATGCTTCAAAACTGATACATTTCTGAAAAACTATTTATTTTCACTCCCAACCCTCCTACTTGCATAGGGAAACATATTACCTGAGCAGCATAATATCAGCATTATTGCAACACAGCACTTCAAAGAGGATGTCAAAGAATAAAGAAATACCCACTGACAACTGCAAGGAAATATGGAAATATATAGAAAGAGAGTTAATAGTGCATGTTTTTCTATCATACCAAAAAAGAAGTAAAGTAAGAATATCATGCAACTTTTAGCATGTGCATGCGGGATCTAAACATGTAACATCCGCCAATTACCTCTGTGTCATGAAAGGGAATTTTCACCATTGTCAAAAAACAATCGTGTACTTCCCATCATCTTTGAAACATCCCTCTTACATTCTCTTCCTTTCTGTACTCCTTCTCTGTCTTTCACTTCACTGCAGCAGAAGAAAGAGCTAGGAAATAAATAATGTATGAGAAAAAAAAAAAAGAATTAGAGTTTGCTTATAAGGAACAATAGTTTAATTCATGAAGCAGTCTTTAAAATGCCTGAGTCTTGCAGTTGTTGGTGAGGGTAAAATCTTACCAAGGTTAGGCATAGAGCCAATAAAATAAAGACTCCAGAAGTGAGCCATCAATAAAAGAGGATTTTGACACTCGGAGACTTGCTGGGCTTGCTTTTCTTCTTCGGGCAAGCTTCCCCTTTCTTTCCATTAGCCTGACTCTCCCAGTATTTCCAGCCCCTATAAATCCCTGCTCCAGCTCTGCCCTCTGTGTGCTTTTAGGCTTCCACCTGGAGGAAGCTGTAGCGTTGACAGTACACTTACTATGCCAGCCTCCCAAATATTAGCTGTGTAAGGCAGGCTGGCTCCTCCAGGAATACCTTTGTTAGTCACTTAATGTATTAGCAAGGAACAAGTGGATGCAAAAGATGTCTATTTGGTGGACACATATTAAAGGGCCGACATACTGCAGTATTTCACGTGGCTCCTGTAGATTTCTTTCCTCCTTATGTTGCGTTATCAAAAATGAATCCTGTGGTTGCCATCCCCTATAGCGACAGAACCCCTTCCTCGATGGGAAGGGACTCTCGGCACATTCAACCCACCTGGTGAGGCTGTGCCAGTTGGGGGTGCTCACTCACACCCCAGCTTTCCTCTCCTCCCCCCAGCAACAGCTCTCTATTTATACAAACCAACAGGGAATGGTGTCAAGAATCAATTAGAGGGGAACTTCTGAATGCAGAAAGTTACTTGTTGCCTAGCAGCAGCCCAGCAAGCCGGGCCTGACTTTGATTCATTTAACCCCAAACTAACCGGGGCTGCCAGATTAATTTTTCCTCATCATCTTCCAATGCTTTCTCAGTCAATCTGGAGGGACGAATTGCCTGAAGTCTTCCCTGCCGCTTTCAGGCAGGTCCTCACCTCCATTCGGTTGACAAAAATGTGCAGTGGATATAATTTGTGGTGCTTGGTTGCAAAGAAATCTCAGAGGAGGCTTTCCAGGACACGGTGCGCCCGTCTTGGAAATAAGGAGCGGGAGTGAAATGCCCCTGACCTCCAGAGCTGGGCACTGGCCAGCCTGAGCAGCTCATGGCCACGGGCCAGGATGGACAGGGCTGCAGGAGGACAGGCAGAGTCCCACCGAGGATCAGCAAACATTGAGTTATACCTCTGCTGAAAATTCGTGTCTCAGTCTCTGTTCTTCTTCCTTAATAATTAATTCAGCAGAGAGGAAAAGACTGTTCATTTGCATAACTAAATTTTTCAGTCACAGCAATCAGCCTATTAATAGAAACCCGTCTATTTGTCTGTCTATCAACTTACATAAACCACTGTGTTGTCTTATAAAACATGGTATTTTGAAGGTCAGCAGCCCATAAACAACGTATATAGAGGCAGAGAAATAGCTTGGTCCTCTAGTTCAGAATATGCTAAACCAGACTTTATAAATAATATAAATCAACCATGGAGATTAAGTTTGTGCTTTACTTTTCAGTGCTGCAGGAGAGTTTCCAGGAAGACATAGTATATGTTCACAATAAAATCAATATCAAATAGGAAAAAAATTACAAGGAAATTTTTAAAAGCTGTGATATTATGGCTGTATAGTGAAATCAGTGCTGTTTAATCAGATTACTAGGCTGCCATGCCAGCACATTTTACTAACCAATGCAATGCCAAAAAGACCAGGTATACCACTTCTGTTCACAAGCTGTCTGAAAATGAACTACATATATTTAATGCCCTGTCATCTTCACCCATATTAGGACTTCAAACAGAAATATTTCCATTATGGCTCCATTTTCAATTAGAGTTTTTAATAGTCAACTGTTCTACCAGAACATCCATGCCTATTATTTGCCTAAAGATGATTTGTGACAGGGAAAAAAAGTCTGAGCACTGCCTGTTCAGATGTTTGAAGCTATTTCAATACTCTACAAATTATATTTTTTCTCATTATAGGATTGGTTACTAACTTTCACCAGATGACACCAGTCTCTCTTTCTTCATTTACATCTCTAACAATACTATTTAGTTGCAGCTCTGTGTACAAGAAATCTGGTCCTAAATAAATGAAGGGTATTTGGTTCAAATAAATCACAGAATCAAGTAATAGTTTGGGTTGGAAGGGACCTTTTAAGGTCATCTAGTCCTCCCTGTGATCTGCAGGGACATCTTCAACTAGATCAGGTTGCCCCGCCTGACCTTAAATGTTTCCAGGGATGGGACATCTACCAGCTCTCTGGGCAACCTGTTCCAGTGTTTCACCACCCCCAGTGTGAACAATTTCTTTCTTATATCTAGTCTAAATCTTCCCTCTTTTAGTTTAAAGCCATTACCCCCTGTCCTGTCATAACAGGCCCTGAAAATAATAAATAGCAGGTTAAACTGAAAAGATGCTACTCCCCGTAGGGAAGCACTTTCAAAAGCTACTCTGGCCTCTCTGCAGAAGAGCAAGCCAGATGAAACCAGCCTCTTTCCTCATTCCTGCACATCACAACCTGTCTCCTTCTCCCTCAAAAGCCCAGAGCCAAGGATTTACTTGGGGCTTTGCTAGGTTCAGTCTGGCTTGCGCAGAAGGTGACAGGCAACAGTAAAACTAACAGGATATATATAGGAAGACAGGCCAAAGCCCAAAAGTTGAAGTCTGAAATGTGTCAGGAACACAGCTCTGCCTCAGGGAATTTTTTAGGGGAAATAAACACAATGCAAAGGCGATTGAAAAAAATGATGACTGAACATGCCCTGAAGGCCTCTAAAGTGAATTTAAATTAATAAAGCCTGAAAAACCTTTATGTAAAAAGCTTCATAAGATTACTCCCACTATTTAAGACTATTTCTTTAGAAGAGAAAAATCAATTCACTGTTCCACGACAGCAGGCTGAAGTCCCATAGAAGTATCAGAATGTAAGAAATTCAAAGGAAAAGGGTGCAGTCTATTGAGTCCAGGCATCAGAAGACTTATTTAAATGCTTGGGCACAGAAGATTCAAATTGCCTTTTAAAATCTATATTATCACCTTGTTCAATCTAATTTTCCACCAATGTGTATAACTTCCAGCAGTAAGACAGAGACCATTGATGCTGTCGTCTTCTGGTTTTGATAATGAGGAATGAAACTCTGCAGCAAGGACACGTTTTCTTGAGCGAAAATGATGACATAATTCGGACACAGCAGAGTCTGGTGGCTAGTGAAAAGAAGATTAAGAATAAGAAGTTAAGACTATTCAAGTGATCTAACTTGTCGTATGCATAATTCATATCAGAATGACAAAACAAAATGGTTTAACAATCCAGGAACATATTGATTATACAGAGCTCTGTCTGCCTTTTAACACCTTCAGAGGACAACTGTCTTGATGAATTGTGATAGCGCGTTGCTCAGGCAGAGACTCTGAACAGCCGAGTACTACTGCACCGTGAGCAGGGCTGTGTGTGCATCCCGCAGCCCGCTGCTGTACCAGCAGAAACCCAAACACTGGCAGGATTCAGGTGTCACCGGGACATTTCTGAAAAAAAGTGGTGATTAAACAGTAACATAACCCTCCCTGGTTTACCTCCCCAGGTACAGAATGGGAACAGTAACTAAAACCAGTTTCACAGGAGTGTAAGGTTTGCATTAGCAATGGAGAAATTTTCAGATATTAATGTAGTGAAACCATAACAATAGCTAAGAGAAATCTATTTCTGTTCAGCCTTTTTAAACAACTTTTAGAGATTAATTTAAATACTGAAGTCAACTTAATTTCTAGCTGTTCACACATGGAAACACATCACTCCTGTTGTTTGCCCACATAACAGTGAGGTAAGAGACCTAAATTGTTTCCAACTTTGCCATAGACTCAGTGACTCAAAGCATTTAATTTTTCACATCTTTGTTTTCCTCCCCCATAAAACCAGGATAACAGTACTTACGAGAATGAGGTTGTGAGGCTTTATTAATATGTGGTTTAGTGGTGGACTTGGCAGTTCTAGGTTAAGGGTTAGACTTGAGGATCTTAAAGGTCTTTACCAACCTAAACAATTCTATGATTCTATGATCAATATCTCCATGTAGTTTGAAAACCTGGAAGTATTATGTAAAATGCAAAGTGCTACTTAATCCCACTTCATTCTTCAGTCTGCTGCCACTGCTTCCACCATCAGTATTGAAAATAGCTGTCTATGCCTTAGTGCACCCATGTGCTTATTGAATAAGCCACCCAGACTTTTTCCCCACCCCAGCATTGATTCTCTTATCCTCCATCTATATATTTCCCTAGATTTGTTTTGCATAATTTTGCTCACAGATATATTCTCTACTTTTGAAGCGCTCTCTATATTTCAGAGACATTTTGAAACTACAGCCCCAAAGACGAATTTGTAATAAGAAATTATTATTTTTAACTTAAAAAAGAAAATCAGTTCCATATCTTGGTCCCTAAATAGGTTGTATATTTGGCTTTGAAACATATTGTCTGATGATTTTATTCTTGATAATGGTGAAACGCATGTGTTGTTAGTCTAATATGACAATGAATTCCTTTGCTTGTTGGAAATTATTAGTTTAAATAATAATTATTAAATCAGTAAAATCTATGCTGCCAATCTAAAAATGTTGCATAAGCTAGATACTTTATTTCACTCTTTCCCAGTGTGATGGCAATGTTACTCAACTATTATAGGTGATCTTATTGATGTAATTTTTTAAAAAATTAGGCATAATAAGCCAATTTTGCAAATTAGATTGCCAGAAAAGAGAAGAGCAACAAGCCAGCAAAAACTTTAGGTGTTGATACTCATTTTCACATCTTTTCAAAATCTTTCCTACAGATTTATATCTATAGCACACGATTTTGCTTCATCAATACATTTTTAATCTGAACATGTGGAATTACACCCACTCTTTCTGAGTCATCTTTAAATCTAAGTGGTATTAATTTCAGCTAACTTGATGAGGATTTGTGCTTACTAATGAAGCCCAAATGCTGGCACTAAGTAACAAGTTAGCAAGAAATTTCATTCATTTCAAAAGCTCTGGGTTCCTGGTATGCATTTCCTGCATATTCAGTTAGTAACAAAATCTTCAATTAGCACTAGAGGGCATTGGACAAGAAAATACAGAGTTAGTGTGCACTGAGATGCAAATGCTTTTAGCAGTGAAAGGGAACAATTTCATGCCAGCCTGCACCAACAACGAGCTGTTTTTTTTTTTGTTTCACTGGTAGAGATTTGCATTTTAAGTGAAGGCCTGACGGGTTACATTATTTGCTTTCACTACTGGATCTACCTGTAGCAATGTTCATCGTCTCACTGGTAACAAGAACAGTCCTATTTTACATTTACATGCATTTTTTCTTCTCACAATACTTCTCAGCCTGTACACATTTTATATTTGGAGTAAAACATCAAAGACCTTCCTTCAAAAAAAAAAAAAAAAAAGAAATTGAACTTTCTAATGAAATTAACGATCAATGTATTAGTTTTCCCTTTAGTTAAAAATGTGCTGACTCCTCAACAGGACTTTAAAAATATACATATTCTGGATCTTATGCATAATATAACCCATGAAGAAAGAAAAGAACAGAACAGGATAAATTTTACAGAAACAAGATCAGCTGAGTGTGCTTGGTAAAGAAGGTCCCATATTGAGTTAGCTTAGATGTATATTTGTCCTAATTCACTTGCTGAGGTTAGGATGAACCTCGTGAGATTTCTGATTAAAGTTTGGAGGAGTTGTCTGAACAAGGCACTAACTTTTGTACCTTAAACATAGTACCCGACAACCATGCAGAATTGCAACCTGAGGGTGTGCAGAGGCTTTTTGAAGGGCAGAACTGTATGAATATTTATCCATTTTGTAACCAGAGAGTTGAGGCTTTGATACTGAAAGCCTTGGTCCCACAGGAAAAACACAAGCCCTGACTGTAACATCAGTTGCAAGTCCTCAGCACTTTACAGAAGTGATCCACCAACTGTAATGTAATAAATGCATCAAAGTAGAAAAAAAAAAAAAACAAACAAATGAGAAAATGGCTTGAAATAGATTATGATCAATACAGATTTTAATACATGCATAATGTTGGCACACACAGCTGAGTGGGTTTTTTCCGTATTTGTTCTATTCATACTACAGTTTCATACTACTGAATCCCTCGTAATGTGTATGGCAAGAAACTGTAGGAAAAATTGTAGTAAAAAAATGTCAAGTGACAAACTAAGTCCTTAGTTCTTATAATTTATCTTTATGTTCCCCAGAGGTAGTGTCTACAGCCATCTCTTCACATTTTTTAACCATGAAGCAGAGCTTGATAAGGATCTTTGTGAAACCAAAATTATAATCATAACTGGTGTTTCTCATTATATACTGAGTAAGTGAAATGTTTTTTAAAATAAAATTATAATTGATAAAGGTCAAATGAGAATGTTTTTGAGAATTTTGCATTAATTGCATTTAGTTTTGAGTTGGAGTCTTATCTGCTGATTCAGTGACATGAATGAAATTTTATTTCAGAGCTACAGCTGAACTAAAAGGGATTGCAGGAGAGTTAGTGACTCACAGGATGCATCTACAATAAAATATTTAGTTTAACACTCAAGACAAAGCTTTAAAAAAATTAATTTCCATTTGGTAATGGTATATCCTGTTAGAAGGTTACGAAGTGTGCAAGTGTGAAACAAGTTATCCATTAGAGGATTATAGAATCATACAGCAACAATGTGTAACAGTACTTAAACAGTAATAACATTTGCAAGCTACTCACGTATTTTTACTTTCCATCATAACACTTATATACAGTAAATGTGGGTCGAATACCACTCCCACCTTACGATATGAAAGAGCAAGAGAGAAAGGCTCCTGCGGTTTGTCAGGCAGTTAAATTGCATTTAAAACTCGGTCTCACATGTTCTAGCCATATCTGCTTCCACTGTGACATGAAAAGCTAAATTTCTTTTAACAATGAGTCCACTGATGGGTTTCTTTGAAGAAAATAAGACAGCAATTTCATTCAATATAAACCTATGTATTTGTCACTGCCCAGTTAGCTTGACCTACATAAGGTGCAACAAACTTTTATTTTAGCAAGATATGACTTTTAGTATTAAGAGCATCTGGAGTCCTCTTTCTATTTATGTTCTTAAAAGGTAAGCTTATCAGATACAGCCCTTTATATTTAGACATTATTTCTTTATTTACATCAATAAGCATTTATGTCTATAGAATGTGAATGTGAAAAGTGTGCATAAATTAAAAAGGAATTTAATAAATTCACAAAGTATTAATTTAATTGGTTGATAAGATTTTGCAGAAAGAAGATAAAATTCAGTCCCTTCGATTTATCATATTTAAGCAAAAGCCTTGGCACAGAGCTTTGAGACATGTTCTGAAGCTCAAAGTTAGACTGTCAGACCAGTTTTTTGAATGAATTCTCAATTTAGGGCTTTCAGTAAGCTTTGCATTTAGTTTAAACTTGGAGCTTGTTTATTCATATCAAAACTGACTCTGACATGCCAGAGCATAAGGAAACAGCTAAAACCAAAGCCATGTGGCTTTCATGAAAAATACCATTTTAGCCATGATTTTCCTGCAGTCTTGAGAATCAGGAGCAATTGTTGGTATGGAAATTTATTAATTTTTTTTTCTGAATTTAGAAATAAGTTAGAGGCCAATACAAACAAAAAATTACTGTCATAAGCTACTAGAAAGGAATATTGCTGTGTGTGCACCCAGCTACATACTACAATAGCTTAAGTTTTCACTAGTGCTTTCATATTCCAACCCCATAAGAGCACTTTGCATCAATACTTGTACCTTCAGATGGTGTGAAAGGTTGTAGAAACCTCAAGTTGAATGAACAGTGGCTGAAGAAATTTGCTTGAACGTAGTATTTTATTTTTTTTTCCATAGGCTAAAGAAATCTGCAAATTAGGGAAAGACAGAAATACCTTACACAACTACACGTTCATTTGTATAGGTCAGCTTCTAGTGGAAGAATCTTTAAAAAGAATACTAGAGAGCAAGCATTACTGATGAGAGAGAAAATTAGATAGCCAAGCTTGTGCATCACTGTAAACAATGTTTATTTTTAAGCTTCTTAGTTGTAAATAAACGGACTTGATCTTGCAACCTTTGTCATCTTCATTGCAGTATTATAAATAAATGCTAGATCGCAACATCCCAGAACAGGAAAAGATCTTCTATTTAGAATTTGTGAGCTGTCAGACTTATTAACAATCATGTCTGCGCGCGTGTTTTTTTCTTCAGGCCCAGCAACATATCATTGTCCTAATAAAACCACAGTGACATTCAGTTTAAAAGTGGTTGCTTATAAAGTAAACACTTTATTAAACACTAAAGTATGAAACAGAGGCAAACAGAGGCAAAAAGCTTAAATTCTTTTAATCTGATGCAAGTTGGCGCTGCAATGGTTTAAGCAGGCAGGCTGGAGTGCGGGCTTGGTACCAAAGAATAAATAACCATGTCCTGGACTTCTGTCTTCAGCGTTTGAGAGAAACAAAGATGCTTTAAATCACATCTGATACTGGTTTTACCTTAAACAACCTTCCTAGGGGTAACAATCAGAACAAGATCAATCTCAGCATGTTGTGACTGGCTCCAGTTGACTAAAGGAAAAAAAGCACAGTATTTTTTGGATGCCTCAGTCATGTGGTAATTGAAAGCTTTTCTTCCTGATAAAACATGAAGGGCTTTTCCTAGGTCTCTAATTCCATCTCTTTAAAATGCTAATTTACAGTAATTTTTCTTAATATAGGGCTATAATGGTGGCTGTAACGATGGCTTCATGTTTCAGTGAATACCAGCTTTGTCTTGTTCCATATTCAACCTCTCTGGATGATAAGTTTTATTATGCACATTGACAGAAGTCAATGTCTGTTTGTTATTTCAGTTTTGTATGTTACCAAGCCTGAACACAGAGAAATTAAGTTGTTAGCTCTATTATGATGCAGTTTGGATTTGAAAAAGAAAAGAGAGGAAAGTAAAATGGGCCAAAAACCCACAACAAAAATACATAGCAACCAGCATTAGGAGACTGACTGTAGCTCAAAGAATGAACAAAATTTGCAACACAATAGAAATGAGAGGAAGCTTTATAAGGGCATTGAATTTAGAAGAAAACATTTGCAGGAGAAGGAAATAAATGTTCTGAAGAACTTCTGGGACAAAATAAAGAGAAACACTGAGTGCAAAGCCTTGTCAGATTCAGAGATGTATTCCAACGAGTGTTCATATTCAGTGCTTGGGGAAAGAGCTCATGGAGAATTTTGGTCAGAACAGTCAGGGGTGAGCCAGGCACAAGTAGCCTGTGGAAGGACGGCACCTGGGAAATGCAGTAGAAAAGAAAAATGTTTCACAAAGCTGGCACGCATCATTGTAAGTGCAGCAAAGTAGCTCTGTCTTTCCAAAGTAACAGAGATTTTACACTGTGAAAAATTTAAAAGATGCCTAAGACAAACAGGTGAGGAACTATTGCAGCTGAACCATACTAAATATTGTGAGATATACCTTAATAGGAAAAGATTGGACAAGAAAATGTTATCATTACGATTATTTGTTTTGTGAGCATAATGTATCCCTTGCAATGTACACAACAAATATATAAACCTATATATAAACCTAAGTATATTTTCAGTGCTATGAAAATTCCATGGCCTTCAGCGAAACCTGAATATACTCCTGAATCAGTGACCCAATGTGTCTTTTCTGTTCTTTTATATAATTTTTTCTATAAATATAAAGGGTTTTTATTATGGTACAGCCCTATTGTATATTTCTTATAATAATACTTCGATCAAACTTATATTATTTAGATTATATGTAATTAATATCAAACCCACCAATAATCAATATCTGTGTATGCCTGCTATCTTGAGGCAGAGAACATAGGCTTTTGTTTCAAATTAGGTTAAAGATAGCAAAGGAGGCAGCACCAGCTCAAAAAAAAAAAGAGTTGAAGATGGCCAGTGGTTAGAGGCTAAAGCCCATGGTACAGAAAAGCAGGAACTAGTACATTTCCTCCTTAGGTTCACATGATATTAAGAGCAAAATCAAAGCTGGAAAACATAACCATCTTTTTATTCCTCTATAGGTAATAATCCAAAAAAGCTGTGCATTGAAGTAGTCTCTCAATGACACTTACAAACCTGGAAGTCATTAACCAGGGAATACAACTTGGAAGTGGTTCTTTGAGAACTGGCATTGCCAGGTGCTAAGCATTGAGAATGAGGTGGCTCCTGCATCAGCAAGGTGAAGAAGAGGCTACACAAGACTTCAGCATCCCCAAATTTTCACAGCTGGTCATCTCTGTGCTACTAGGCAGCAGATAGGATCACTCCAGGCTGTATGGTAGCATTGAAATGGATTGTTTTCCTGTCTGAGAGAAGATTACTTACCAACTTCTAGGGCATCAAATAATTTGTTGTGCACTTAGGATGCTTGTGGACACAGGCACTTTTAAAGCAAGCTAGCTACAGTTGTCCCTGTATAGCCTCCTTAAGCAAGGAATAAAATATTTTCTCTTAATTAATCCACTTACTTTCTGGTCTTTGACTGGAAGGGAAAACACTTGCTAAATTGGCCTAGATTATGTTGCATTTTATTGTACTTTTAAAATATTACATTAATAACTGCTTCATCTGAAAACTGGTAATTGCTTCTGCAACATCATCTGAAATGAATGAGGAGACAGTGCTAACGGTATTAATCATTTTCTCTCCAAAGCGCCCTGAATTATTAAGTTCATTTCAAACAGAAAGGTTGCTGCCAGGAGTACTGGCAAGCTAGTGATGGAGGGCAACCCCTAAGAAAGTGTCGACACAACAAGCAAGACACAGTGTTTGCTGGCGTTTACCTGCGAGGGCATCCACATTCTGCTCCCGTTAGACTGTACTATAGTTAGTTAGTTTTATGGAAGATGTGTGCTCAGTCCTAGCCAGAAAGCTTGCCTGCTTATATGTATCATGCAAACAGAACAGTTGTAAATAATAAAGATGAAGTGATAAGTACTGTTTTATATATGGTTTAGCTATTTAAATGTAGATATTCACTGAAGGGCAGTGAAGGCTTCTTGATAACCTATGTTCCCTACTAAGTAGAGTACCTTTGTTAAAGTATTGGGGAGTAAAAGGAAGAAGGGAAATATTATGTCATTTGCTGAAAGACTTATTATCAATATTCATGAATACAGAACGCAATAACCCATGATTTACACGTTTAAAAATGCAGCTGTGAAGCTAGTGTCCATTTTTTATTCTAACTGGCGCTTTATCAGGAAGAGGATGCAGAGGATTTGAAAATGTGCCACCAATACTTCAGTACCTGAGAAAGAAGAAAAGCCCTCAGAAAGTCTAGATCTCTCAGGCTTCAACTGAGTTTTAACAGACATTGGGAATCGCTATTATAATCCACCCCCTATATGTCTGTAAATGAACTGTTGCAGGGGATACAAAAATAACACCTATCAGCTAGCTGTGGCATTCAAACACTGCACTTACTTTTTATAAAATCCAGTAAAATACTCTTCATTCAGTGCAGTCACTAAGGTATAAATGATATGACTATTACTTATGTGCCAAAGGAATCACATTTGGAAATTAACATTCTGTTGTGTGACAAAGAAAAGCTACAAAAAAACCCCAAAACCAACAACCCCAAACAAAAAACAGTTTTATGCAGGAGAAATAAACAGAAAGAAAAAAAAAAACCACATTGCTCCAAAGATTTACAAGTATCATATATTCAGAAAAGTATGTTGTAAAATAAAATGATCCAACATCAACAAAAAACAACTAAGCTGTGTTAGTTTTACACAAATCTTTCTTCTCTTAGGTCTTTTAGTTTGATTTTGCTACATATTTTAACTTCAGTGCTTTCTCTTGTTGAACCACTCATTGAGGGAATATTTCAAAGAGCCTTGCGATCGCCCTCATCGGAAGAGAAGGAGCAATAGGACCATTTTTGTGAACTACCACCTTTTTTTTTAAGAAGCACCTATGGTGGTTGTTATATTTTTCCTGGAGATAAATGTAAAATGTGTGGAAAGCTGGAGCATAGGTGGGAAACATTTTATATGAATAAAATATATTTATATATAAATAAAATATATTTTAAAAAACATATTTCTATATAAATATGTATTTATATAGAAAACATATTTATATATAAATAAAAGCTTCATATTCATATTTATATTCATATATGAATATTCATATTCATATTTATAAGAATATGAAGCATAAAAATGAATGTTTTTTTCAATTCTGATGTCCTCTATACCAATATTTGAATTAAAGCATCTATAAAGCATGCAGTGAAAATTGATCTAGGCATGCAAGTAAAAGAATGGCACAGAACTCTAGTAGCTGGAGTGAGAGGCAAGTCACAATGTGTATTTATAATAATCCCTTCCTAGACAAATAATTTCTACTGGATCGGTGCAGGACTCAGTGTATGACCCAAGGCTGAGAACAGCCAGCTACCCCTGCTCTGATAGGGCCTCTGTTTCAGGAAGAATTCTGAAATATTTTTACTTGCCAAGCACCTTCCTCAAACCTGATGTCCTCAGACTCGTATCTAGGATTTATTACTGAGGAGAGGCCATTGGTAGAGCTATCTGCCCTTGTTCTGCAGGAGGAATAAAGCAACACCTTCCTTTCACTCTCCATTTTTGATACTATGACAAAAGTGAAAAGATAGAGCTAAGATGACCTTTCCAGAAATTTTTATTCCTTTCACCTGGGTGGTTGGGTATTTTATACCATTCAGTGCATCCATTGTGACGGTCCCAGCAACTGGTGACAAGGAAGACGTGCTGCCCATTTAATTTCCAAACTGTAAAAATCCAGTGTTATGTCAAGTCCCACCACATCTTCCAGTGTCTGCAGGCACCTTCTAATTGTCAAAGCAGAAAATTGCCAAAACAGGATATGTTTGGGTCCATGCATGCTTTCACTTGGAGTACAGCCAAACTACACTTCAGACCACTGAGTAGCCCTGTAGCCATGGTGGTTATGACTCCAACCATTTTCATATTTTCAACTCTCATCTGCCCTATATTCCCTCTAACCCCTCGCTGTAGGAAAACAGATCTCCCATGGACACATTTTAAATTTCCTATAACTAACAGATCACTAGAAAATTAAATGCTGATGTTATCCATAAAATTTTTGGTTAGCAACAATCAGATAACTATTTAACTTACCTTTAAACTATATTGAAAAATATCCAAATCCAAACCTGAATTAATAAATTCATTATGAAATTTCTAACCTGGATCATTTATCTATTATTTGTTCTCCACTTGGCTTCAAGCTTCATTCTGTTTTATTTTTGTTTTGTTGAAGGTCAATAATAGACTCATCAATCTGTACCTAAAATACTAATTTGGTTGAATACGTTAGCACTAGCCAAGAGCAGTAATTATATTATAATTAGTAATAATTAGTTACAGTATTGGTAAATTATGTTTTATACTTCCTTCATCTGAAGAGTGAAAGAAGAATATGGTTGAAACCAATCCAAAGATCCTGTCAAAGCCTATGAAAATCAAAAGTAAAATTTGATAAATTATATTTTTGTGTGTATTTCACTATCAGATATTGATTCCAAATATATCTTTGATATTTTGACAAAGACAAAGCAGCACCATCATAGAGATTTGCACACAGTTGTAACTTGCCACAGGATTTTTCTGAAAAAGAAACTAATTAACAAAATAATAGCAGTATGTTCTCGTTGGTGCTCACACAATATTGCAAGCATAAAAGCATCAAGCCTTCCATTCTCTCTTTCAGCAGCTGTAAAACAAAGAAGATTGCTATATATTTATCAGGTGAGGTGAGCTTTTTAAAGGTCTGATGACATTTAAGAGCTTATCTGAAAAAAACAACCCAGACTTCATAGTTCACTACAGTGCCAATTTTAAAATAAAACTTTTATATTCCCACACAACACCCACATCTTCTTTAAACCTCAGAGTAGTGTCTTCATCATATGTCAAGTTTTATATATATATACAAATCTGTTCTCAATTGCCTTTTTTTTTTTCCTCCCTCATCTAGTTTTAAGCAACTCCTATCCTAGGTTTCTGATGTGATGCTATTTTTCTGCCATGTAACAGAGTCCAAAGAGAAATCTGAGTATCTGGTAAACCTTAATGAAGGCAGAATATTGATACTGTGATGTTCAACCCAATCTTCTTTCAGGGCTTTTATTGTGAATTTCTTTCATCATATAGGAACAATGAATAAGATGTATCAGAGAAGTTTGAATCACCAGACCCTCTGCAAATGTCTGAAGAAATCCTAGAGCCTCAAACAGAGGTCTGCTGTCAGAGGATGGAGTATTCACAGTCTATTTTCATGAATGATGGTGAGTTGATCATATAGGAAGAAGTGAAAAAACTCTTCAAACGTGTAAAATAAAAATCAGAAAATTCAAACACCACATGAAAAGGAAAATTTTATGGTAATATTTAAATTTTTCAAAGAACATCCCAAAGAAAAAAAAGAGCACTTTTAGAAGTACTCTTCTGAGTATTCAAATTAGCTGAGTTTCACAATTGCAATGAGTTGTAAATAGCACATAGGTGTCCAGCAAAAATTTGGATTAATAGCTGTGCTGAAGTATACAATGTAACTGCTGCAGCCTGATCTTCAGCACCCTCTACGTCAGTCAGTCATAAGGGTTCAGAAAAGAGAGCATTCAGAATCAGCTGCCTTCAGATTGAAATACTGTACTCTACTGTATAGTGTGTACTATGATTTGTATATGGTTGTTGAGAGATAAATATCATATATCAATTTACAACATAATTGGAATTGTACCTTTGGTAATTGGACAACTGCCATGGGATAAATGAACAAAGGAAAACTGACAAAGCAAGTTTTGTAGAAATTTATATTGATTTGCAGAAACTAATACCTACTTCCTCAATTAGAACCCTTAATTAAGGAGTGAGAAGAGGTTACATAAATTAATCAGTGGACACAGTACAGCTTTCACAGGTCCTAAGGTGCAGAAAACTACTGACCTGTAACTGCAGTGCATTAGGTTTTACTTTTTGGCATTTGAGATATTCAGAATAGTTGGATCTGGGCACACAAGTCATTACAAAATTGACCATGTGGAAATCAACCATTATTTCAGTTGTGTGTAATGTAGGAAATACAGCAGCCTGCAGTTTGCAGCAGGTTTTTGAAATGTATGGAACAGTTCTTCCAGAACTGTTGACAGTTCATAAAGAAATAAATGCCAGCAGAAGAACAAAAGAACTTATGATGAGAGCCATAAATGACACTGCAAAGAAATGGGTTTCTTTTGACATTTAGAGTTACCTGGCAGTGACATATAAGACAAAAGCATCTGCATGACACAAAAGAATTTCAGGATTCTGTAAATCTACGGATGACTTCTTTGGGAATTTTGGGCAGGGGAAGATGCTGGGAAATAAGAACACGTGTACAACATTTGCCTGAATTTAAACATTTTCCTGTTTAAAAACTTTTTTTTTTTTTTTAAATTTATGATGTTCTGTATCCTGCCTCTAGTTTCCTTA
>KZ505678.1:1746697-1757409 GCA_002844005.1 Limosa lapponica baueri | reverse complement strand
TGATGTTTCTAGCTGTGTTTCAGAGAAGAAAGAAATTTCCTTCTACCAGGAGGGAAATTGCTTTGTGACTAAAATGGCATTAGACTGTCTCTTATGAATTTTCTGAAAGCAAAGAAGAGTAACAGCAAAAAAGAGCAAACAAGTACTGCTGCGTGAATAGATTTGAAAAATAAGCCCTGTTTTACAGCATTTATTTCAGAAGTTCTGAAGCCAGAAAGAATTGTTAGATCTCCTGCATAACAACAGGCCTTAGACCTTCAATTAATTCCTGTTTAATTAAAAATTAGTGAGAACAACAACTCAGTCTTGACTTAAAGTACTAACAGTTTTGTAGAACCTGCTGCACTGTTTCATAAGTGGTTCCAAAGGCAATTGCCATCATTGTCAAAACCCTTCATTTGGTTTCTAGCTTGAATTGATCTAGCTTCAACTTCTAGCTAGTAGATTTTGTTATATATTTGTCTACTGTATTGAAAAGCCTCCTATTATCAAATACATTCCCAAGGCACTTACAGACAGTGAAAAGACCCACACTTTATCCACTATAGACATATTTGTTTATGGATGGAGGATGAAAGACTCCATCTGTGAAGCTTATCAAAGGGAAGGTTAAGTCATTACCTTGAATAATATTTGAACATAATATGGAGGGTGAAGGTTTTTATTTGTGAGCTGAAGAATGAGGTGGGTATACAGTCCTTTATCTTTTGAAGTATTAGTAACTCATAGAGGTCCAGATGAGTTTCAGACTGGCGATTTCTGTCGCAGTGACAGCAGTCACAACTTGTTTCTTGCAAGCAGAGATGAGTCAGACTGCAGCTCTGGAGAGAGGGAGCTGGAAGACAGTGAAAGCAGTGAAAATACCTTGACCCTGTGCACGTGTTCTCATCCATGCTTCAGCCTGATGGATAACGTGTGGACTGAGTCCTCTGCACATTTCTGGCATGTTTTTGGCAAAGGGTACGAAGCCAACTGCTATTCACCCTTCTGACAGTGGTAGCAATATAAATGAGAAACTTCATCAGCTCATCTGTCTGCCTCCTATGCACTTACTCACTTCTCCCTAGTGTAAGACATACAGTGGAATAATGTGCAATGGAAAAAAAAGGCTGAAAGGATCTAGAAAAGGAGTGGGGTTTGGATTTCTCCATATTTATTCCTACAAGTTCTGTAGACACTGAAAACAGACTGAGTACAACCCCCTTAGCTCCATCTCTACATCCCATTAGAAGGGTGATTTCACTAAGGGCAATATGTATGTCTGTAAAGGGCTTAGCTGGAAAAAGGACCCAAGACTTAAATTCATAAGTGCTAGTGTGATTGATGGCTATGTATTTGGCCATGTTTTATTCCGAATTACTACATAGTAGTCATCAATAAATTTCTGACAGTTTTCTTCAAAGCCTGTTGTAGGTGTTAAATATCATATACTTTAATATGTAATAAATATTATCGGCTTACTGCACTGTCACATACATACTAGTACAAATAAAATCCCCACAATAATGGCAATCCTGAACGTTGTAAGTGAAAACAATAAAGCAGGGCGGAATTCAAACACAGCATCTTACTCTTGTAGAGAATATAGAAGAAGGCCTATATGATCTGTATATAAAATTTTCTAAGACACACTTAATTTTTTAAGTACAAAATATAAGAAGAGAGTAAAATGTTTTTCAAGGATGCCCTTGCACAAGGGATGTGATTAATACACAATGAAGGAATCAGTTGTCTCTATGAATGCCCAGACTGGAGATTTCTGCAAAGGCTAGTGTTGGCAAGGGAAAAACTAAGATTAATATCACTTAAAGCAGAGTATTCAACAATAGTAAATAGGTAAATCTGCCCTTGTCTGTACTGATAAAGGTCCCGTGGACTTCTAAGAATCCATACAGTCAAGTTCAAAGTGGATGCTGATATAAATAAGGATTGTAGACTCCTCATCCAAGTCTCCATATACATGTCCACAACAACACAAACACCCAAACTCACTAACGGCTTTCTGGTTTCTTAGTAGAAAAATGCATTTTCACTGAAATTCTGATCTGTGGTTTTTACCTTGCCTCCTCTGTGACTGTGAAGAAAAACTGCATACTCAGGTTGATATAGATTTGTTTCTGTCATGATCCTCAAATCCCTTTCCTAATTTTATCAGAAACAAGTGTTTCAGAAAACTATACCTGCTTTCTTGACCAAAATGTAAAACCTGAACAAGGAGTTATGTAAGTTACTTAAGCTTTCTCTAAAATGCAATAACTCTTTGGAATTAATTCTACCGAGTTCAGTCAGCCACTAATGTGCTCTATATGTCATCATAAAAAGAGTAGTACTAGTATTATAAAGTGCAGTATTAGTATAATAAAAATGAAAATATACAGGGCTTAGGATATGCTATCTGTACCACAGGTGAATTCATAGTTTAAACTACAGATATGAAATAAAAGACTAAGCTGGATATGAAGTTCCACAATAGCCTAATCACAGACCTTCTATTTAATTCTCTGCTGAGGTGACAAACTATTAGGGAGATACAATCACAGCTGGCACTCTAGAGCTATGTTATTATGAAAATCTCGTCCCAGGCAAAAGCTGACCTAGGACAAATATGAAAAACGGGACAGGGAAAATAGTAACCACAACAACAAGAAGAGTAAGTGTAATCAGGCATAGTAAATACTAAACGTGTCAAACTGAAAGTGGTTCTAGGTTGAGTTTCTAATGTGGAATAAATAGGAAAAAAAATTCTGCTTGGAAGCTACATAGGAACAGAATTTTATAGCGGTATTATAAATAGCTAAAATTAGTCTCTCTGATAATGTCTCAAAATGTGATACCTCCTATACATTTTAAGTAGCTCTTTGTAGGACAAACTGTTATTGTAAATAAAGCAATGTCATGTGAAAAGCTTCCTTTTCCATTCCCACAAGATTTCTGTATTTAAGACCTTTGAATACACTTTCAATACCATATGACCATCTCTGCACACTGACTGAGTGAAAAAAGCAGACAATATTGTTCTGTGTCTTTCCACGCTGGTAAGAACACCAGGGCTTTTGGAGACTTACATGAATCCATTACTATTAATAGAAGCAACTGATGTATAAGTTTCCTTTTGATGAGAAAAATGGGCTCAGGAACATCTCTAGCTTGAACCAATAGCTGGAACCACCTAGCTATGCTAGGATGGGATGCCTAATAGATCTCCCAAAGTACTCACGTCCCACGGTTGGATGTCAACCAAAATATACTAGTTCAGCACTTTATCTCTTATCCCTATTTTACACTGAAAATGTGTCTTCTAATCAAACAAATGCAAATGGAAACCCTGGAGCAATTGTGGATTGTGGGAATGACCAATTAGGAAACATAAGACTAAAATGACCCTGTTCCTAGGTGAGGGTGCTAGTTATTCTTAACGTAAAAGAGGATCAGTAATGACCTCTGCTCCCATGAAACAGTCAGATAAGGCCAAGATATTCAGTTCAGTGTTTCTTTTGATGTCTGCTTGGGAGAACCAAAACCAACACTCGCTGGTCCCCTCCACATCCTTCCATTTGGCAAAACCCTGTGCTTTCTCCAGATAAAGTGCAAAACATTTTGCAGTAGGGAAAAGCAACAACATGAAGGTACTGGGCTGCAAAAGTCTTTCTGACTTAATTGAATAGCCCTGGCTGAAACAGAAAGACAGGAATAGTTTCTGTTCATTTAATGTCTAACATTTTTACTTTTCTTCTTTCCTTTTCCTTTCCATTAATGGATTAGAGAAATGTTTTTATAACCCTGAAGAACTAATAACAACAATTTGGAATTCTAACAGCATGTCATAGCTTGATACTATCTGATTTTGTGCCATGAATTTATTACACTTTAATTCAAACATTTACCTAAGGAATGGCACCCTTACATGAATAAAGAGCAGGATATATTACATACATAAGTACATGCTACAGTCATCATTTTTAATAAAGAAAGTTATCTTTTCCTTTTATGTACATTTATAAAATACTCTCACTTCTCACATAGTACGTTTTGTGAACTGTGTTTGACTGGCTTGGATGAATACATGCAAATGAAAAAGCTACTTTATTCTAACTGAATAACATGTCACATTAAATTAAGAAAGTGAGCTGCTGTAGAGGAAACATTAATTAAATCAAGGAGAACTATGTGCTCAAACTTCAAATTTGTTTGGAACCGCCCGAGGGAAAAAAAAATAAAAAAGAGAAAAGAATTCCATCCCAAACTATGTTCAGAAAGCTGTAGCTGGAAGCAGACACAGTCATAATCAGAAATCTGCCACTTTACTACAAGAAGCTTCATATCAGTTAGATACTAGGATATTACTAAACGAATTTTGTGTTGCATTCCCCAAAGTTTTTACAGTTGTTTGATTGCCAGATGTTCTCTGCATGTTTATGGCCATATGAAAGAAAGACAAAACATATTAATACATACACATATAAATTTATCTATGTTTGTGGTAGGGAGCGTCAACATTCTGCATTGTAATATAGCACATATTTTATCATCTTTTTTTTCAAATAGTGTCAGAAAGTACAGTAACAGAAGACTTTTTCCCTATTATTTTTGAGCCTTTTTTAAAAAATAAATCTTATTTTGAAAGGAAATATCACTGACAAATCCATAGGTTCCTTTCAAAAGAAACTATTCAATACCATATGACAGCTGTATAATAAATTCAAGACTGCTATTTCTCACTGATGGTTTTAAACTTTGAACTCATCATGATAGTGAAGAACTTTACATTCAGATACCATGTACTTGACCATTTAATAACGTTTATAATTTCAAGATAACAAGTCTTCTTAATGAAACCTGATAATCGGGTTAAAATTGATTGATTCTTGTGCTCTATGTGCACTGTATGTTATTACTATTTGCACCACAGCTGAATGGTGTATGAAATGGGAACAAACAGGCTCTTATTTTATTGGCATATTTGAGGGTTTTGTCTACATATTTGTCTGCCTGTATGTAGACAGATTCCAGGTCGTATATTGATACTTTGATGCCCATTTTATACAGAAGACAAAGGATGACAGAGGAGAAACTAAGCTAAGCTAAGAAGCAGCTATGGTTAGAAAAGCCAAGGGGAATTTAGAAGAACTGATATGACAGATTTCTTGGTTCTATTTCAACCATTTAGGTACAATAAATTAAAATAAATTAAAAAAGAACACCCAAAGAATTAAATTATACATCCTCTTCTACTGGGAAAAATAAAAAGTATACACACCTTCATAAAAGGTAAATTAAAAACTGTGAAGTGCATCAGGTAGTAATGAAAGAATTCTTGGATTACTTGGTATTTAATGATATTCCTTTCTCATAATAAATTATATGAAAGTTATTTCCTCAGTATGAACTTCAAATTCAGCAGTCTATGATATCCCAAATCAAAATGAATATCTAAGAAGATTTGGAGAGGGCAGTAGAAGGGTCTAAATGCTTAAAGCTGAGATAAATATCCAGCAGTTTTCTTCAGAAAGTTCCACAGTACTAAAGCAGGATTTGACAAGTCTCGCCTCCTCCAACTTAATCATCTATTCTGAAAAGAATATTAAATTTCTACCAGATGCACATTTTGGCCAATAAGGTGGCTAACATAGACAGTGAAACACGCAGGGGAGGGGGCACACAAAGCCAAGAGCTTTGTCTTTAAAATACTTTGTTGAGGTTCCGTAGGGACCTGAAGTGTGGGTGGAATGCACGAACAGCGAAGATTAGCACATGATTTCCAATCTTTCCTTCAAAGCAAGTACAGACTACAGAGATTCATAGCTAGAAACATATCTGTTATATTGAACAGTATCTGAATGGCTTCTATGGCACTAAATAACACCGTGCCTATAAGTTTATTTGGCTTATGTCAGTGATGGATGTCTACTTCCACAGCATCACTCCCATTTTGCATACATTTAGCTTGTGACAGGAATATGGACAAGAATATGGAGTAATGCTAGATTAATGCAGTGACTACCCTTCTGAAAGAGCCTCACCCATATGTAACACCAGGGCAAATTTACCGAATGTTATGTATCTCATAGATGATGACCACCACTTGTTCATTTCTAGAAAATTCACATTCACAGAGTTGGGTATTAATTTTAGATATGTCGTCTATTTAAAATCTCATCCATGATTCTAAAATGTTTTTTTGTCAAATGAAAAACCGACCAGAAATATTGCTGCTTCAAATGTAAGCCCATAGGGTAGCCCTCTTTGCTCCCTTTGAAATGAGGTGCTATTTAAAGAAAAGTGTCTTGATTTCAAGCAAGTTCCTGCTGTCAGCGTCATGTAAACAACATAACTCAAAACGACTGGCATGTTATGGCCAGTGTAATGAGGAAAGACCATGATTTATAGGACATGAAGAATGAATGACTCTGTCACTTTACCAACGATACCTGTGGAACTAAGTGTAGACAAGGGACAGTACAAAAAGAGCTTGAATTATTGCTCATAAGCAGCATTTAAGGATTTTTCTCTAAATATATGGGCAGAATGTAACAGTTAAAAAAGCACATTATGCTATGTCATCAAAGATTTGCACACTAAGCCAGCATATAATTGAGCTGGAGGAATCTGTGAAATTCGAAAGTGATTTAACATCTTTGCTGTTCAACCATGAGTCATGAAGGAATTTACCAGTACTTATTTTTCCCTAAAATATCACTGTTCTGTACCTTGACTTTAATTTATTCTTTTCAAACTCTCAACAGTAAAGGGGTAATATTAAACAGAGGGCATATTTAATCAGAAAAAAACCAACCCAACCAACCCTACATAGCAGCCCAGAATTTCACTCTGGGTGCAGAAACTCACTGTTTCAGGTACTCTATAGACTAATTTTTTTTTAATTGGTATTATTTTTTTACATAAGGGATCTTAAAAGAAAGTATGAAAATCAGGTTTTCAGTTTATTTTCTGGCACTAGACTGTTCAGAAATGCCTGAAAAGAGTTTCAAATTATTCTCACTGCTCTGAAAATATCTTTTATCTTTATTACCTTTCACTAAACTTTTAGGCTTTTATTTAAACCTTCCCCTTGACTTTTATGAAATTTTACCATTAATATAAAAAAAAGAAATTCTGATAAATTGTGCATTAAAACAGCACATTCAGTTGACCTTCCCTGAAAAGCATGTATGATGCTGAGATCTTGTTTTATGCAAATTACCTCTGAAGGAATCACTCATGTAAAATAGATTTCCAGAACAATATTAAAAATTTTTGGAATAGATAATTTTTCTACATTTCTTAAAATTTCTCCCATTGTTGTCATTAATTTATGTGTCTCAGCTCATTATTAATATGAAGAAAAATCTCTCACAGTCTTGCATTTCTATGAATAACTTTTCCTCTTTCAAAAACTGATATTTGTTGTTCGAGTTGAGCACTGTAAATGGAAAAAAAAAAGTGCAGCAGAAGAGACATGCATGTTGAAGTGACTTCTGAGAACAGGATACACTTTATACACAAAAATAAGAAAAAGAACAGTTGGTACTAATCCTATGCATAGATTTTGTTATGTTGCTTCATTTTCAGCATGACATTGTCATATGCTTTTGTACAGAGGCCGTCACATAGTGTTAACAAATTGTTAGGTCGAAAATTGCCATCTGGAAGAAAGGTTATAGGTTGTCTTATGCCATTAGGTCTCCTGAGAAACTCAGTGATTTCCATTTGTTTCCATTTTTTGCAGGTCCCTTTTAAGGCAAGCACTGAACACTCGAAACCAACAAACCAACCGTGACTTTCCTTTTTCCACCTTGCTGCCCCAAATACCAGCTGCACTCTAGTGCCCAACTCATTTTGATGTTTGTCTCCCTGCTACTGTGAGGCACAACAGAATGCCCTATTTGCCAGTACAGTGTGTTCCACAATTTTCTCTCATCACACTAAAATCATCTTGCTTGAAAAACAGAGAATCGTAATACAAAAACAATGAATACAAACTGCAGTGACAATCATACTTAAAAAACAAAAGCAGAGAGGAGCTGCAAGAGTTTGCAACATTGCAATAGGCTGTTCCATCACATAAATTTGTAATATGGCTAAAATATTAAAATGTTGAAAAGAATACTTTTTAAAGTGTGTGCATTAGATATGTATCCAGAGCTAATGACAAGTATCTCTAAGTTCAGAGTAATAGGTAAAATAGAAAATATAAGGAACAATCACTTTGAAAATTAATGTAATACCAATAGCATTCTTAACATTTTTAATCAAACTACAAAAGTGTGCACACACTTGTCGTATAATAGAAAGCAAGCTCTGATTCACAGTATTCTTGACTGTTTGAGCCAAAATAATATTAAGAACTACCGTGAGATTTCAAAGCCTAACAAAGTATTTCAGCCAAATGATGATTTGATTTAGAGTTTACGCCATGTGTGATCTCTGAGTCAGTTGTTTTGCAACCAGCCTCTTTGTCTTAATTTTTTAAAAAATAACCTTTCCGTTTTCCGTTCAGAGATTCAGATGATGTTATTCCACTTGAAGCCTATTACAATCACTTCCATATGATTATTATTGTTAACAGCAGCATAAACATCTTCATCATTGCAATAGCTAGGGACCCTAATCATAGATGAAGTTTTCACCATGCAGGACATCATGAAAACACAGAATTAAAAGAAAAAAACACCCTCCTCATAGCTGTTTTTGTAAATATTAAACAAGAAGTAGATGGGGAGATCAAGCTAAGGGGAACCAACAAGAAAAAAACATGTCTGTTTGTCATAGCCACTGGCCTCAGTACCCTGTCTGCTCTGCCAAGTCCTCTGGGCAAAGCGCTTTGACAGGGAAATGGAAGGCAGTAACTTCTCAAACCCTTTGCCTTCTGAGCCTATTTACTGCATGCACCACTCTGTCCCTGTATATGGAGTGGGAGAAAAAAAAAAAAAGAAAGCCTTTATCTGAGAGAAAAATCACAAGTGGATACAGGTCAGGACTGGGGGCTGGCCAGAGGGAGGAATCGACACTGCATTGGTGGTAAGTGTAAGGGAACAGACCTTGAACAGCCCTGAAAGCAGAGAAGCACCTCTAATCTGGTGGTACAGAAAGCAGACAGAAATGAAGTGCTGCATGCAGGAAATTGATATGTCATAAACCAACGGACTAACAGCTTGGTGCAGAGGTGACAGTGGGGTGCCAGGGACCACAGAGGGAGGCGTGTGTGAGAGGTGGCAGCCCCCAGACTCTATGCTTGGTACTCAGAAAGATTTCAAAACCGCTGAACCGACACAGAGGAAAGCTGATAGCACCTGTGATAATGCAAGGAGCCTGAACAACCATCAGCAGCATTGTGCCCCTTCCAGAGGTCGGGTCTCCTGGCTTTGGCTGAATTCCTACAAATATGCAAAATAAAAACCTGATTTTATAATCCCTGTGCAAGGGTACCAAATTCATCCTCCTGAGAAAAGATTAAAATAATTTGGGTTGTTTAGCTTAGTGGAGAGGAGAGCAAGGAGAAGTGAGACAGTTTTAGGAGACCTTCTAATGTCTAAGGTCTATCATGGATAAAAGAAAATAAATTTCCTTCAGTTCCACAAAAGAAGATTCAAATTAAGTACTAGAGGAAAGGTAGGGAGACCGTTTTGCTAAAGTGCCCACTACTGAAGGTCTTTAGCTTATTAGAAACACCTGCAAGGTAGGACAGAGACATCTCATGGGAATGGGTGGGCTAGATGGTCTTCTGAGGTCCTCTCTGTACTTCAACCACCCTAGTTGAAAGACCAGAGATCTATGATTTGAATAGACATCTTTGAAAAGACACCAAGGCTTCATTTGAAGACCAAAAGCAATGAAGAATCCTATTAAAGGTTGTTCTTATCCCTCTCCACTGCTAAAAATGTCTGCCTTACTTTTCACTTGAATTATTCAAGCTTTAATGTGTAGCCGTTGGTCTTTCATTTGTTTGGTCCATCAACTAGACTTATTTTTCATCTGGAGATATTTATAATTTAATGCTTCAAAAGACTGTATACATATACATATCAGAACTAATACCATTTTAATATTAGTATTCATATTGGTATAGCAATATTTTTCTAGTATGAAATATTAAAATACTCACTGGTTGAAAAAGTCCAGTTTCAGCATTATATCCCTGCAATCTTTTTTAATAAATTCAGCTAGCATAGAGGACCAAGAAGAAATAAGATTCAGTCTTGTGACTTAAAATGCATCCAAAATCCATTTGGTATAAACAGCTTTTGCAAAGACAAAGATATAATGAGCTAACTGAAGGGAAATCCTGAGGAAAAAAAATACTCAAAGCATCCATCTATAACAGGAGAAACAGGGCTGCACACAGACAGCAATGCAGATAAGGTTGCAAGTGGCTGTGGGAGTAGCAGTTATTCCATTAACTGAAAAGAAGAAACTCCATTTTTGCATTAGTTAAAGTGAGCAATACTGAATTAACTTTGTGACACAATGCATGCTGGAATAGCTTTATATGGCTTCTTTTAATGATACAAACATATAAATCCAAGGGTATAGGTCATCTGCTCTTAATACAAAGTGAAATTATCAAATAGAGGATAATGGGGAATGACTGTGAAACTCATGTGAAGGTAAGTTTCTGTGACTGAACTTGGGACCAAGAGGGAGAAGAAAGCCTGCTGAGAATTTTAAAGAAGTCATTCAAAGAAGGAAGAGGAAAAAGGGAGGGTGATTTTGCA
>KZ505678.1:1724781-1746060 GCA_002844005.1 Limosa lapponica baueri | reverse complement strand
AAAGCTGGCCATGAGTCAGAAATGTGTGCTCACAGCCCAGAAAGCCAACTGGATCCCAGACTGCATAAAAGGAAGCGTGGCCAGCAGGTTGAGGGAGGGGATTCTCTTCCTGTTAAACCACCTGGAGTTCTGCAATTCTGGGGCTCCCAGTACAAGAAAGACATGGACCTGTTAGAGGTCCCAGAGGACGGCCACAAAAACGACCAGAGGGCTGGAGCACCTCTCCTATGAAGACAGGCTGAGAGAGTTGGGGTTGTTCAGGCCAGAGAAGAGAAGACTCCAGGTAGACCTTATAGCAGCCTTCCAGTACTTTAAGTCGGCTTATAAGAAAGACAGAGACTTTTTATGAAAGTCTGTAGTGACAGGAAAAGGGACAATTGTTTTAAAGTGAAAGATTTAGATTACATATGAGGAAGAATTTTTTTGTGAACAGGTTTAGAACAGGTTGCCCAGAGAAGTTCTAGATGCCCCATCCCTGGAATCGGTCAGTTAGGTTGGATGATGCTTGCAGCAACCTGATCTACTGAAAGATGATCCTGCCCATGACAGGGGAGGTTGAACTAGATGATCTTTAAAAGGTCCTTTCAAGCCCAAACTCTTCTATGATTCTATTTGTATTCTAAAAAAGAACTATGAAAAGGTTAAGAACAGAATTCATGATGAAGACCATATGCTATATGTAGCCATGGATAATCTTCTAATTTATCTCCCAAGTTTACAGCAAAATACTAAAGCTTATAGCTGCTATGATAATTTACACTGAAGCCAAATATCACCCCCAAAAAAAGTAATGGTAAAGGTAAGGATTCTTTTTAGAGATGAATCAACATTGAATTTTTATTCACTTAATTTTCTTAGCTAATTTTGTTTCACTGTCTATAAATCTTTAGTTCCTCAAATATTGCTAATCTAAATTTTATAAAATTATAAAGTTCTGTGAAGAGTAGCTACATAAACACAGCCTGGTTTGCAATTTCCGCAGATGTATTTTGTTCTTTGACAAAAGCATCACATTAGTTTTCACTAAACAAAGTATCTTAATGTTTTATTTTATTTTTCCTCTCAGAAAGGAAAGGAATAAAAAGAAAAACTCATGCTGGGAAGTAAGAGAGAAACTAACTGAAAAATAAAGGCTGCTCATACAGACAAACTGTTCCTGAATGGAAGTAACAAAGAAGCCAATGAAAGGAAGTCAGCTATTTCTCCTCAGGACTCAGGAGGAATGGTCTAATATTTACCAAATGGAAATTATTTCCAAGCTCTAGCTGAAAATCCACATTTCTTTCGATCTATATGATTTTATTTCACTTCTAGAGCAACTGGACTAGGGATTTTTCTCTCTGTGAAATGTTAAGAGTTTCATCAAAAAGTTGAAATTTAATATTTGTTTTACTGGGCACCAAAATACTACTTTGCAGATCTTACAAAACTGTGGAAATATAGTGGCCCTTGCATAAAGTGTCTGGCAGTAACTGAAAAGTCCAGTGATCCCAACACCTCTTGGTATAAAAAGCTGCCTGTGTAATGAGCGGAGTTGCCTCAGTTCAATAGGGAGTGAAATCAGTGCCTTGATACTTGGAGAGAAAGTCTCCAGTGGCCGC
The DNA here is from genome assembly GCA_002844005.1 of Limosa lapponica baueri. Classification (NCBI taxonomy): domain Eukaryota; kingdom Metazoa; phylum Chordata; class Aves; order Charadriiformes; family Scolopacidae; genus Limosa; species Limosa lapponica. The sequence continues at coordinate 1,744,459 of KZ505678.1, read as the reverse complement.
AAATCCTCTATTGCTACATTATTCATTTCCCTCCCTAAAAACACTCTCGCAGCTGTTTCATTCACTCTGCAGAAAGCCTCTTCTCCAGATGGCATGGGTAGCCTACCGGAGAGTGACGCCAGATCAGATCCTGTTGCAGGAGGTCCAGGGCCGAGGAAAGAGTGAAAGAAAATTCAGTCTCCTCTGAAAATGTGGAACACCCTTGTGAAAGACACAGAAACTGATTTTTATTTCAGGGAGAGAGTTACTATTCCAGTCTGGAGCATAAAAACATCAGTGAGGGGTTACAGCACTTAATTTTCTCTTTGCTCTTACTTTTCAAAGTTTGCATAACTACTTACTACCATTGGGTTCGATGAACTGGAGCTGAAGCAGATGAAAATTATCTTGTGTTTCTTCAGCGTCAGTTGGCCTATGGGGATAAAACCTTTCGGCTTCACTAGAGGTGTTGGGACCAGTCCTGTGCTAACCTGTGCCCTGCGCAATTGCACTGATGTCAACAAGACCAAGCAAGGTGTGTGCTGGGGAAGGCAGCCACATCGATGCTGGGTTATGCAATGCTCTTGGGGAGGTTTTTCACTTGCCATAGTGCACACAGCTGGGAAGGCCATTCATTAACAGTATGTCTTTCAGGATCGCTCTGAACCCAGGATGTCTTTTCTTTTTGGAGTGGCGATAAAACAAGTGCACTATTATTACAGTTGTTGACACTGTCTTTTATTGGCATGAATAGAGATTATTTGGACAGCCGCAGTAAATGATGTGCAGTAAATCAGTCAGGCCAAATTGGCAGAGTTTATTAACCAAAGAGACAACAGTGTTTTTCATCTGAAAATAAATGCGCTCAATGTGGTAGCTATTGTTGTTGTTCGCATGGGGTGAGCCTTTTCATGGTTTTGATCCGCAAACATGAATGGGGGAGCATTTTATTGTGGGATGCCTTTTACAGAACACACATTTTAGAACAACAAACATTTATCCTGGTAAAACAAATGACAGATTCTGTAATTATTTCTTCATATACTACTGAATGGTCTAATAAGGAAGTCCTTATTTTCTGCTACAAAACAAGCACCTAATGAATATCCCAGCTCCTAGACTTCTGGTCCTAATGTTCCTTAATATACCACACAGAATCCTATATTTTGTGTATTAATCTAATGCTATATTTTACTAATCTTTGACACAGGGGGATGTGGAGAACTTGCTGCAGCACTAGGACTCTACTTCCAAACTTCTCATCTTACAAAACAAAGGTACTTGATTAACTGGAAAAGAACCTGCCAGCTACCAGGTCCACTTGTCATTTAACTGAAAGAGCTGCTGGGTTTCCCTCTTCGAATTTCCTCTGGATTTGGAAACTGCTTGAGAAAACTTACAGGTTTGTGTAGCAGTTAAGAATACATTAATTACATGATCTTTTGGAATAGTGAGGATAAAAATAATTAATTTTCTTTCCTACACTTAAAACAGACATAACAGAATAGTAAAATCTCACTATTAATGAGGTCCAATGTGCACAATGTACCATTACATCAGTGCAGCAACCTCAGCTCAATCTTCTACCAGCCACACGCGGTGGTCACTGACTCTGCTACTAGAAACAAGGAATAATTATCTTCGTAGCTTAGCCATATCCCAAAACATAAGAAGCTATGCCACAATAGAGACATTATAGGCAGTATATTTAACTTTTGCCAGTTTTTAGCTGAGGAATTCTTTACACATTGCTCAGTGATGTAGTTGCTCTGGCAAAAGATGTAGGCACAGAGCAAGTCTGAGGAATTAACACTACAGCTGGGACAAGAATCCTGAGGGAACAGCGCTGCTTCTGATGTAAAGAGCTAACCTCTCTGCCAACAGTCTTCCTGCAGGATTTAAAAAGTTGCCTTCAGAAGGCAACTCAAGGAAAAGATATGTTTAATTATGTTTACCACCCTTAGGTAAATATATATATTATTCATTAATAAATGACCCAGTTCCCATTATATCACACTAACCCTAAGATAAATGGTTCCTCAGGAGTCTTAATGTACTACCTCATTCAGTGACTGCTCTATAAAACCTCTTTTAATTTTCCCCTGTAACTCAACTTGATAGCAATTCATTCTAAGCAATTTTCTTCAATCCATTTTCTGTTCTAGGAAACAAGTTTGTATAATGGTGCACTTGTTCTTTGTGTCATTCAGACACTTGAAAATGTCAATCTGCTAATGTTCATTTTTTGTCATTAGATTCTTTTTTCTCTACTGTTTCTAATCACCAAAAATACTTCTTTCATGCAGCTCAGCACCTATTTAAGTGCCACCTCTTTTATTCTTTTGAAACAGAAGGAATGAGTGATTAGAAACTCATATTAATTATCCTTGTACAGATGAGAGGGTAGAACCAAACATAGGCTTTACAATAGCAGATGGAAGTGTATTAAGAATTTTTACCAATCATCCTTCTATTTTAAACCATTGTCTAATACTACACCAAATAAAAAATTAAGTCAGTCAAGGTAAAGCTTTGCTTTCCATTCCTTTCTTAAAAATGATACTTCCTTCTAAATTTTTACACTATAATTTTAAAAAATATGCTATTAATGACCTCAAATTTTGTAAGAAATTTAGAAAGCATCAAGTCATCCTATGATACTGACCACCTCCTAGCAGACACTTGCACGATACACACTGATATAGATATACAACCAAGAGAAAATGTCCACTTACTTCTGAAACCAAGATTCCAGTAATAACTGTCTTCCTTTCATTTCAACGAATAATAGAAATGGCAGGAAAAGATTTCAAACTCAAAACTATGGAGGAGTTCTTTTTCAAGATTAACAAGTTTCTTAGTTACCTACTCATCAAGAATTAACCCTGGAAAAATGATTATACAAACCCTCTTTTTTTAAAAATTTCCCTTTGTCGCTACCTTCCTCAGTCAAAAAACAATAGCACATAAATGGAAATGAAAATCACCTGAAATGAATATAGTATGTCCCCACTGATTCTTAGGAGATAATTTCAAATAGATTAATATATTAAAGATATCTGAGGCTATTCTGCAAAATGAGAACTATCAATAAGCCAAGGATATTTTGATTTCTGTTTCACTTAGGCACATACTACAGGAGTGGTAACCTGTAGTTTCTCCTTCACTGACATGTGCCCAGGCTCCTAAACTGCCCATAAGACTTTTTTTTTTCGCCTTTCAAGCCTAACCACAGCTGAATGGAGAATGCAATTAATGTGTCTTCAGATACAAGAGAAGCAGCTAAGCCCACTGTTGCACCTGACTCATTACTCCTGAACTATAATTTCCAGCTAGAAAATTAAAAGAACAACACTGAAACAAAAACCTACAAAGCAGGGTCCTCACTTCATATTCCAACCATTCCCTGTTACAAAATTAAGGTACGGTATTACTAAGGTAAACTTACATGAATGGTCTTGATATCGGCACATTTGCAAGGCGTTCCTGGCCTTTTTTCTTTAGGTAATGTCAAGGATTTTTATAGCCCCAGAACTGCAGCTTGCCAGGCTGCTGTTGGCAGGACCAACCGAGGCCTGAAGGTCTCTGGCGTAAGTGACACTCTCACTCCCTGGCAGTGGATGACAGATGACTGGCTGTGGCCCTACAGCATGTCTCTGCAAGGAAACTCAAAAATGCGTGGATCTTACTACAGCAAGATACACTGTTTTTCCACCACAGCTCAGGCTTGCAAATCTGTGACCAATGTTTATCTTCGGCCCCAGCTGGCGTACCAGAAATGTTGCTGCTGCCTGCGTTTCCTTCCTCGTCCTCTTTAGACCTAAATTTCAAATGTCAGTTTTGAGGTCCCTTTGAGATCACGTATAATCTGCATTTAGTATCTGACTGTTTTAGTTTAGAGATCCCACATTCTTTACATAATCCCTTTTTACCCAAATACAGGCTCTGGAATAAATTCTAACTGATCTTCCTTTTAATTTAAGATCAGGATGTTCATAATGAAAAAAAAAAGACCTACCACTTTTCACGTTCTAGATGAAGAGAGAGAAAAATTAAAAGATGCAATGAGTTTCTGTTTAAGTAATTTAATTAATAAAAGATAACGTACACCTAAGCAGCTATCTTTAGGGGTCTTCTGAGGATGATTGTAGCAAACGGCCACTGCTAAATATACTTTACCTACCTAGATGGTCCTTTAGGTGACGCAATACAAAAAAATCTTTATTTTGTGTAGTGTTTTACAATGACTTAACATTCTTCCCCCTTTTTTTTTTGCTTTTTCCATAATAGTTCTGTCAAGTTTCTTCTATATCATTTTCTGTTATTTCACATTCTTTCATGTACCAAGGCATAGTAAAACATCTCATTGTTTATTTCTTTTTGCTGAGGTCTCACCCTTCACTTTCTGATTTCCCTTCTGGCATGTCACAAGCAGAGACATCTTAAAAGCTAACTTAAGGTTCTCTTAGTAATTTTTGCTACATACTTCCTAGAATATTTGAGCAAATAAACCACTGGAGTAACAACTAGATGACTGACCTCTAGCAGAAGTTAACTACATTTAAAAAGAAGAGATAAAACAACCTCAACAACACCTTGCTGAATTTTTAAGCTAGATTCACTTGTATAAAAAGAAATTTAATCGCGTCTATTCCTTTAAGAAGATTCTAGCAGTTTTATAGCTTTTTGTCTATTAGTCTGCTACAATACATAAACATTAATATAAGAAGAGGTATTTATTTGTGATAGAAAATAAGAGCGCAATTGCAGTATAATACAGATGGAAGGGATAAAATGTTGGGTTGTTTTTTTTTTTGAATGGGGGCCATCTTACATATAGGAAGTGTTATAAAGAATAATGTATTGGTACAAATCTTTAAAGAAAAAAAAATCACTTTTTGTTCCTCTGTAGTATTAACTAACTATTTAGCCTGAAAATATCCAGAAAACCTATTGTTCATAATTATTTATGTTCCTTTATATTACCAGATGCTCTTAACTCTGACATAGATTGGCCCTGTAAATTGCCTGAATGAATGTCCCATTTTGTTTGATCTAATTACTACCTCCCGTGCTGTGATATTGCTTTAAGTTCTTTAGAAGAATGTCACAATATTAACCTGGACTAATCGAGCTCCCAAAATTAGAACTCCATTAGAGGAGAGGTTAAAAAAAACAAACCACCACAGAGCACATCTTTGTCACAGTATTTTTTAGTCCACGTGTAAGAAACTTGCCAGTCACAACTTGTCCTCAACTTCATATGCTCTCACCTGTCAGGAATAAACATCTATATCAACCCTTACAGAAAATATTTCAGAATTTCTTCAGAAATATTCAGGAAAAAGCCCGTCAGATGCTTGAGGAGTTGCTAAGTGTTAAAAGTTTATCCCTTGACATTAACAAGTCCATCATCAGCTAAGACTTTAGGGACACAAAATCCTTGGAAGGGCTTCGTAGTGTTGAAAATAACACAGCAAAAAAAAATAAACGTATCTATCTGTATCTTATTGTGGGGCTGACAAAATTAGTAAGATAAAAGTCAGAGCTGCCATTTCAATAGCTGATAATAGGATGAACTGGAGATGTTATAATCCACAATGTCCCAAAAGTCCCAGTATGGTAAAAGAGTGAGTTCAGAAAGAGCCAGCCACAAACTATATTCTCCAACCAATAAAGAATCCACCCTGAAGAGGTTCTCATTAGCTTCTTATAACACTTTAAAATGATTATTGGTTCGGTTTGGGGTTTTTTTTTTAAAGAAAGTCATTATGGTTCATATCTTCTCTGTAAGGAGAACTCTATTTCAATCCCCTTTGAGTATAATTTTACATTGCAAAATAAGATAATTATAATGAAAACCACCACTATTAATGGTTTTACTGGGTGAAAAGGCTGACTAATTTACAAAGCAATTTATTCATTCTCTTGTACATTTCCATTTGGCGTTACTGCTTTCAGATTATTTCCTTTCCACTGAACACTTTTTTTAAAAAATTATTATTCCTTGGTAGATTTTCTGTTGGTTGGAATGGCTCCTTTCCCTTTCTGTGGACTGATAGAAATCCATAAACTGACATTTTTAAAAGAACTATTAGCTTTTTAAGCAACTATATTACATTTTTATGTTGCCTTCTGTCCAAGGCTTCTAATTGTGATTATCATCTAAAGTAAAATAACTTACTTCCTATGCACTTCTTAAATGGTCCAATTCAAATTTAATAGAGGATGTTAATGTGCATATTTTTAAAATGAGACCAATCAATAAGTAGGCTTAGAAGGAGCATGTTAGTTAGAAAAGGGAGAAACTTGTATCCTGAGTATCCCTTCTAACCTAAAAAAAAAATGAAAAAAGTCCTTAAGTACTTGCAGAAATGACACTATCCAAAAATGTTTGATCTTAGCCCAATCTTTAAGGGCTTTCAATTCCATCATGAATAAAACAATACTGAAAAGAATTTCATTTCTATTTTTTAATAATAGGTAACCTGATTGCATTATGTATCTCAGGAACATTTAATAGATAAGAGAATGAAAATTATTGTAAACCTTCATGATGCAGAGAAAGTGTGATGTCAGATGAAAATAACCCATTATTATTGTGTGCTAAGAGTAACTAATTGATTCTGTATACTTATTTATCCAATAAATTATATATTCATCCTGGTATTAACTGAAATTTACTACTAAAACCAGAAAGACTGAATTAAAATGTTATGGTAACAGATTTCTGTGTTATATGCATTTTCTGTGTTGGAAGCTGTCAAGGTGCTTTGGGAGGATGGGAAATACAGTGGAATACCCCTATGCCATGGATCAAAACAGCACACTCCTGCAAACTCTTGAAGTACAAACCCATTTTATTGCTTCACTATGAGCTGGACCCCTGGGAATGACAGACAAAACCCTCTGAATGATTACTTTTATTTGACAGCTCTTTCATTTGTATACTCAAAAGACTCTAGGTGTGGACCAAGACCCAACTGCAGGAGCAGCTGTTCATCAAAACCAGAAATATACTGTATTTCTCCTAGTCAGCTTGCCATCTAGGTAGAAGATGAGACATAACACAAAGAATGCACATGTGGAAATAGCAGGAGATGGTGAACTTGACATGTCAGTTAAATAACTAATGTGTTGTTTTTCACTATACATCAAGAACAAGCAGAGTGTTTGAGTCACGATAAGGTAGTGTGATGGATGGCAACAAGGTGCTTTTTTCCCCCCACATGGGAGGTACAGCCTGGGAGACGCATGAAAATATCATAAAAACCTAAGAAATGAACAACTGAAAATGATATCATTCTTCAGTGAAAGGCAACAGATATCTAATTAGAGAAGGGCAGACTACGTAGGGCCTTGAACAGCAGCAGGCATTTCTCACATTCAAAGATTTCTGAAGAAACAGGTTTTTCAAGAAATTCTCACTAAATATAAGCAGCCCAAAACTTTATTTATAAAAGACAAAGGAAAAGGTTGTTGTAAAAAATCAAGATGGTCTGGACAGTTTTAGCTGTACGTGTGGATAAAATAAGATATTACCCTGAAAGTATCTACAGAATTTATGTGATTTATATGTGAGGACACAGAGGGCATCATAGAAAAATGCCAATGGTCTCCAGTCCTGACTGACAACTAATGACTGAGGAAGGCAGTAGTAAGGAGAGATTTGGGTGGAAAAAAATAAGACCTCTAATATAACAGTTGTGAATTTGAGTTGATGACACAGTGACAAGATGGGAGTGGCAGATGTGTGATTCACACTCCTAGAGGCAATAGTTGAGATGAGCAACGGATGAGAAACAAATTTTACAAAGACAAAAAGATCCAGGACAGAGCCTTGTGAGATGCCAGAAAATAGCTAGAGGGGGAACTGCTGTGATGCATGCTGAAGGAGTGATTACAAACAGATCCAGGAGGAAAAACTGCAGAAGGCCAGAGGATTAAGTCATCGCAGGCTGAAGAGTTCTTAACGTGCCAGGTATTTGCAAGAAAGCAGTCACTGAAGGCTTTGGCAAGAGTAATTTCAAAAATCTACAAGACATGGATGCTGGATTAGCAATAGTCTATGATTGAATGAGGAAAGAGAAACTGTGTTATACAGCATTAGAGATTATACCTATGGTGTATAGACACACCACCTATTTTTCTCAGTTCTTCAGATGAGATGTATTGGGAGGGGAAAAGGAACCTAGGAGCAGAAAGAGGTTAAGGAAAATGGGAAAGAAAACAAGAAAAGTAAAAATGAGAAATCAGTAACTAACATGGGATGATCATGGTGTGCTGAAAGAAGAAAAAAAAAAAAACATAAGAGTTTCTTATACACATCCTAAGAGGGTCTGTTCAGGTAATGGTTCAGGTAATGGAAGAAACCTTGGAGGACAGGAACAGCCAGGTTAGATTTCTCATTATTCTCCTGAAAGAAATCAAGATCCTTTGCAGAGAGAGGAACAGTGAGGAGGGATTTTTTTGAGCATTTAAACAGTAAACTGGATTATAAACGTGAATAAAACTAACAGGGAGAAGTTCAGCTGGGAATCTGGCAAGCCTGGAGCCTTCGTTGACAGACATGAACCACAAGAAATCAGCATAAGGAGAGAATTTCTACAGAGGTGTTTTGCATCCTAAGACAGGAAAGCCACAAATCCAGAGCTGCCAACTGAGAAGACAAGAGAGGCAAAAAGATGAAGAGGAGTAAACTCAAGGAAATTCACAGCCTCTGCAAAAGCAGGAAAGGCAGACATTTTCTAAGGAGCCATCAACACTGATGACGGGTGTCTGGTGCAAGAGAGGGACCTTGGGGTAATGGTAAAAGAGAACAAGGGACAACTGGAAGTGGAGAATGACATTGGTACCACCTCCCTTTCCCCTGGCCAACTTCAGCAAGGATCCTATCTTAGTCTTGCACATGCACAGTGTTAATGAAGTTTTCCAAAAGGAAAAGGAAAAAAAGGGGAAGGGGAAGATGAAGGGAAAAGGGGGGAAGAGAAAGGGAAAGTGTAGTAAAATAAGATTTTTAAATAGAGATAAACAAGCCCCGTTAGTTTGCCAGTTTTCAAATTAATGACATTAGAATAAAAAGCCCCAATTACAAGCCAATGGCCTAATATCTTCTCTTATATTCTTTTTATAGATGTACAGTTTAACAATAAATGACTGAAGTTAGCCCAGGATATTCAATATTGTAGCATTTGTGTGATTTTCCTCTCTCTATACACAAAGGTAGTTTTCTTTCTTTTATTTCCCTGGTTTGGAGTATTTTCTAAACATATCATCTATCATGTACTATCATCCAGTTTGCTCCTTCAGACATACATGTGTAGATGCATTGGATATATTACCAGATCCTTGGCCAGGTACAACTCTGCTTAATGCCATTACTGGAGGGAGAATGGCTGTGAGGGAGGGAAACACTGCTGAACTAACCAGTCATGCCCTCTTCTGTCTGTAATCCCAAGAGGGTCACATACACTCTGCTTCACACTGCAGACTCTCAACTGTGTAAACCTTTTGTGGCACTGAGTCTGTTTAAAATTATTTTGAAATTAGTTTTATAAGACACTGTACTTTATCATGCTTATTTCAATTTTATGCTTTCTCTTAATTTCATGGCTTTTTATTAGTAAATCCTGAGATAAAGTGATTTAAATCTCTATATATGTATACATACACTGTAAAAAAAAACAAACACGGAAATCTGTCTTGATAAATTAAATAAATCTTTCTGTTTGCTTCTTTCTTAAAGTTATCTACCAGACTCTTGAAATGCTATGGGTAATTTTATGTTTTTATAGATAAAACCTTGGCCAAGTTTTATAGCTATTCTTCAATCTCATCTTCTCCCAAGAACTTTGATACTAAGGGGTGGCAGTGTCACTTATGCATCTGTCCTCTCCCCAAAAGAGCTATTTCCTCTTATTGAGTACACATGTGTGTGTACCTTCCATTTCTCAGATACTAGACACTTCAGATTTAGTTTAAATAAGTGTGTTTTTATCTGAGATCTTATTTCCTGGAAATTCAGACTTTGCAGTTTAGTCCTGATGAGATGAGATCTGAAATACTTTATTAGTTCCCATTACAGACTGACTTACACAGATTTAAAAGAAGAGTGGCCACATCTAAGTACTATAGGTACCTTCTTAAATGAGCTGAATCCCCCTGTAAAGTACCAAATTCCTTCTGCTAAATATCATGGCTACCTTATCTTACCTATATCAGAACATGGTACAAGTGAAATAAAATAATGATTTCTTAACATCCATCAAAGATATCTTTGCAGTGTCCATGTCACACTCAGGTCTGCAGTCAGACTGATTAAGAAAATTTGAGGCTTTATCTTCCTCTCCTTAATAACCTTTCTAAAAATAGAGAAAAAGTGTAACAACCCTCAGAATGAATAGATCATTTAAATTGCTACGCTGAGGAAATTCCAAATGCTCAAACACAGATATGAAGTTGGCATTTTTTCATCCTGGCACAATGAATCATGTCAGGCAGAGACTTCAAAAAAAAAAACCCCAAACCAAACCACCTTTCCCTGGCAATTTGCCCTGTACCCAACCAACACCAGTCGCCTCGCTGCTCTCTACAAGAAATGAAATACTCTGGAATTCATCCTGTGGCTCTGTTGGAGTTCTTTATGGACTAAGACCTCCGATATCAGTTATATATTTGTAGCGTTTGTTAATAGGGCATTTTATAAAGTCATAAAAGAGAATGTGTGTACTGTGGCAGGGTTGCCAAATTTTACTCTGACAGCTAATGTGCTGTGGTGTGATCCATAACTCACTTCTGGAAAGAGGCTTAAAATGAGAAAAAAAAAAAAATCCCTGTAGCTTAGTAGAAAGTTTCCTAAGATTAGAGTTTTATAAGACTAGAAATTCAAATTGCACATTTTCTAACTGCTATTTAAATTTCCAAGCCATTCATCATGTTATTTTGAAAGTCCACAAGAAAATCTAAAATAGTTATAAGGAGCAATTCTCTTATTTTTCATTATGTTCCATGTAATGCTTTAATCTTTCCTCCAAAAATCTACTCCACCAGGCAGAAGCAGTATTTCTTGGAGACAAGAAATGTCACACTTTGAAGAAACAAGAGTTGGGATTTTGTTGTCAAAATCAAATGCCTGCTAGTGGTGTAGCACCACGTTGGAGTGGAGATGACTTCACAACTGGTATCATTCTGGTGCTCAATGGCATGAAAATAAAGACCCAAGAATGAAATACAAGGATTGTTAATTGATTTTCTGTACTTTTAAGAAGCACCTCTCAAAGAAAATGGCCTGGCACTTGCAGGAATAGATTTCCTTTATAGTTATCCCCCACCCTTTTGTAACTAAATCCATAAAGGGTGAGCTGCGATGAATTAAATTTCAGGATCCTGGAAACGTGGTAGGCGAATATACAAAATGCATGGGAGCTCAATATTACAAATCCTATGTATCAGCAAGCACTTTTCTTCTCTTTTCAACATGCAAGGAGGGTCGGATACAGAACAGCATCACCAGGTTGGTGTGTCTTTGCCACTGTAACACAATGAGGCTGCTTTTGACACTGAGGTCCAATTATACATTAGGAACCATACTAAAACCCTTGAAAGGAGAAGATAAAACACATACTCTCAAGGATTACAAATATGAAGAGGAATTTGATTAAACTGGCTAGTATCATGTGCTGCACAGTGCTGTGACAACAGCGATTTCACCTTATTCTCCACTAAAACAAAGTGTACATCAATGATTTTTGCAGCTGATGTAGGAAATGAACTTCTAAGACTCATTTGTGAGACAACAGTAACCTGCGTTTGCATTTAAGACACAGGATACAATACTCCATCTCAAAACCCTTCCTCCACACACACTTTCTCTTCATCTTTGTGATAAAAGGCTTGAATCCTGGCATCAGCCAGGACTAAAGCAACAAGCAGAGTATCCTGGTCAATCCTACATGGTTACAAGTAACAGCTAACTGTGGAGAAAAAGATACCCCAGAAAATCCCAAGCTCCTGAAACTTATCTGTGATTATAGATCCATGATTACAGAAATATTGACAGATGAAAAGGCAGGAACATTTCATTATAGAATCACAGAACGGTTTAGGTTGGAAGGGACCTTAAAGATCTTCTCGTTCCAACCCACCTGCCATGGGCAGGGACAACTCCCACTAAACCAGGTTGCTCAAAGCCCCATCCAGCCTGGCCTTGAACACTTCCAGAGATGGGGCATCCACAACTTCTCTGGGCAACCTGTTCCAGTGTCTCACCACCCTCACAGTAAAGAATTTCTAATATCTAATCTAAATCTACCCTCTTTCAGTTTAAAACTGTTACCCTTGTCCTATCCCTACACTCCCTCATAAAGAGTCCCCCCCCATCTCTCCTGTGGGCGCCCTTTAGGTACTGGAAGGCTGCTCTAAGGTCTCCCTGGAGCCTTCTCTTCTCCAGGCTGAACAACCCCAACTCTCTTGGTCTGTCTCTGTAAGAAGGGCACTCCAGCCCTCTCATCATCGTCATGGCCGTCCCCTGGACCTGCTTAGCAGCTCCATCTCCTTCTTGTGCTGAGGACTCCAGAGCTGGACACAGTACTCCAGGTGGGGTTGCACCAGAGCAGAACAGAGGAGAAGAATTCCCTCCCACAACTTGCTGGCTACGCTTCATTTGATGCAACCCAGGATGCGGTTGGCTTCCTGGACTGCAAGCGCACATTACTGCCTCATGTTGAGCTTCTCATCCACCAACACCCCCAAGTCCTTCTCCTCAGGGCTGCTCTCAATCCACTCTCCACCCAGCCTGTATTTGTTCTGACCTATGTGCAAGACCTTGCACTTGATCTTGTGGAACTTCATGAGGTTTGCACAGGCCCACCTCTCAATTTGGCATAGTGGGCCAGGATAAGGCTTTGAACAGTGCATATATTCTTGTCTTTCACCTGCAGGTGACAAGCTGATCAGTCAATACTGCTGCCAGGACTTCCAGCTAGTCAAACCACAGAAACCTTCCTGTTTAATATCTCTGAGTGTCTTTCTCATCTGCAAAGCCACCAGGGGCCTTGCTGCAATTAGAGCAAGAGCTATCAGGACAGCAGTGACACTGAAAGGCATACCTAAGGACTGGACATATAGCTTACTGTATTTCAGAGTTAATACCAGCTATTTATGGGCTGATGTTACTTATACACAAGGTGGTAGGCAAAAGAAATCTCAGTTGTCCTTAGATGCTTCACAAGAAATCTTTGCTAAGCCGGTGCTGTTGAAGAAAACTTTCTAACTGGTGGAACAATGTAAAGTCAATTTACTTATGAATGGTGTAAATCAGAGGAATGTCATTCCGAGAAGGACTTACATGATTCTGCCATTGGCTTATGGAAGATCCAGATCAAGTCCAGCAATGAAGCCAGTATGAAATCATCTACCAGATTTAGTTATCAATAACCTGTAAATCAGTAGATCATTTAAAAATGTCTTTACACTGCAGAGAAAACAAACTGAATATAGGGATTATTTTTTGGGCTCAGCTTAAAAATAAAAAGGGAGAAAAATTAAACCCAAGAAAGCTACTTAAGTTCAGGTTGTATGAAACATACAAAGGCAATGAAAAATTTAAGTAAGGTCTTAAATGGCAGCAACTGTTTTCTTCCACCTTCATTACAGAAGAACTAACTGACTCAGAAACAAAACGCATTTAATGTAGACATATGGTCTTAAAGATAAAAAATACAATGCTCTAAAGATTTCCATATGAAGACTCTGAAAATGTTTTGGAAAAAACAGGTGTAACTTATCAGGAGGTCACCGGGGTTTGTTACTAAAAAAAAAAGCTGCAAAAGCTTGATCTTCTCTTATAAAAATTATCTTAAAATAAATGAGTTGTGCCCATATTTTCTTACTGTTTCATTTGTCATATTTAATTTTTAAATGCTTTAGGCATACTGCTGGCTCCTTGTATAGTGAAGGTTTTGAAGGCTCAGATTTCTAATAATAGACATTCAAGATTTTGAGTGATGGGAAAAACTTCCTTTTATTAAAATATATTGTGTTCCCCTATATTTTCCTTGTTGTTATTGTTTGTCTTCAAGCATGAGCAAAATATTTGATCCTGATAACAATAATTTAATTTCAGACTCCATAGTTATAAAAAAGAAGGAACTCAATACATTCATCTAATTCATATCACATAATACCCTCCCTTGAAGAACTGCTTTTATGTAGATTTCTGCCAACTTCCCCATTGAAAACCTACTTTTAAATTCCTGTCAGGTGCTTTCTGCTTGAAGGGCTCCAGTGTGTGGGTGGCTGTTTTTCTTGTATGTGCCACGATGAGTCTCCTCCTCAGCAAACTGGGAGAGGAGGGAGGAAGGAGTGTTTTTCCTCTTTGCATTTCACACCACATTTGTAATATGAGAGACAAAATGTCCTACCTCCTGAAAAAAACCTGTCCTGGAAAATCTTTATGCTCCAGAAAAAAGCTATCAATCTAGTTTATGTGCTGGTATTTAATACCATATACCTCATCTCCTATTAATGGCTTGATAATTTAGATAATTGCCTAAAAATCTGTAGTCTGGACCTGTTTATGCATTTCCTTCTTGTAGGTGAGCTGGAAGTATGTAATTTGCTATTATCTGCCTGGAGATCAGAAGGCAATATTCTTTGGCTTAAACAGGATAGAAGACTCCACATTTTAAAGAACCTGTTGACAAACCAGATCACACAATGTTCCAAATAATATACATTGCTGCCTTTCTATTGTTTTTATCTTAGTTTCACAAAAGATTAAATGTCCTGGTAACCTGCTGTATAAATTCCACTTGGCAAAGTTTTTGTAATAACATACCCTTTACGGGGAGAAATCTTTCTCTACAAAGCGGTGTTCAATGGGAGATGTGCAACTGGAAATTTTTTAAACATTTCCCAAGGGACCAGCCAGCCCCACTTCAAGTTCATGAGCTGTTCACACACATAGGTTCTGAGCAGAGAGTCACATCAGGGTGTCGCACCATCAATAAAGCTGCAACCATCCTCCTCTGCAGTTTCAAGAGTAGCCCTGTGCCCTCTTTGCACTGAATAAGCTTGGGAGGTGTCTCCACCTGTCACTGCTGCTCTGATCCTCACCAGGTCATTGTGTGTAATTTGATTAACCATTAGTCAGAGAGCCTAACACTTTTAATTTGTTTCATGCATAGTATTTGCTTCAAGAATTAGGTTTGTTGCATGATGTGGGATATAAACTATAATAACATCCACTTAGAATGACATTTTCCTCTGGCTTTTATAGCATGAGAAAAAGTACTCATGTCACACTAAATGCATAACATTACTGTTCCCAACATTATTTTAACACTATCTTAATGAACACTTTCCTGCAGGTGTTTTCTATCATGGTGACATCTCGTGTTTCAAGCTAACAAGTTAATGGTTTAGAAGAAAAATGAGTCTCAAAAACGTCAAGCACAAGGCAGCAAAAATCATATACTTTGTCAGTTCTTCTGGTTCACAAATCAAAGTCGTCCCAAGTTAACTGTGCTCCTATCTTTACCTCTGACTCTGAACAGTGGGTACTTGCTCATCAAAATTGATGCTATTGAGAACTGCCTGGGTGTGAAGAGCTGTTAGCACAGCAGAGGGCAAATGCATGATTCCCTTCTGCTTGTTACCACTCTGAGGTGGATTTTGGGTCATCAGTTTTGCAAACATGGAGGCTTTGAACCACAGAATCTTCATGGTTGGAAGGGACCTTTGAGATCATCAAATCCGACCATACACACACAAAAAAAAAAATCCCCAAAACCCAACCCCACAATCTCAGGCACTAGATCATGCCCTGAAGTGCCATGTCTACACGTTTCTTAAATACCTCCAGGGATGGTGACTCCGCCACCTCCCTGGGCAGGCCATTCCAGTGCCTGACCATCCTCTCAGTAAAGTAATTCTTCCTAATATCTAACCTAAACATCCCCTGCTGCAACCTCAGACCATTTCCTCTGGTCCTGTCATTATTCACTTGGGAGAAGAGGCCAACACTCACCTCTCTACAACCTCTTTTCAGGTAGTTGTAGAGGGCAATGAGGTCTCACCTCAGCCTCCTCTTCTCCAAACTAAACATGCCCAGTTCCCTCAGCCTCTCCTCATATGACTTGTTCTCTAGACCCCTCACCAGCTTGGTGGCTCTCCTCTGGACACACTCCAGCACTTCAATGTCCTTCCTGTAGTGAGGGGCCCAGAACTGAACACAGTACTCAAGGCAAGGCCTCACCAGTTCCGAGTACAGAGGCCCGATCACTTCCCTACTCCTGCTGGCCACACTATTCCTGATACAAGCCAGGATGCTGTTGGCCTTCTTGGCCACCTGGGCACACTGCTGGCTCATGTTAAACCAGCTGTCCACCAACATCTCCAGGTCCTCTTCTGCTGGGCAGCTTTCCAGCCACTCTTCCCCAAGCCTGTAGCATTGCCTGCGGCTGTTGTGACCGAAATGCAGGACCCGGCACTCGGCCCTATTAAACCTCATCCCATTGGCCTTGGCCCATTGATCTAACCTGTCCAGGTCCCTCTGTGGAGCTTTCCTACCCTCAAGCAGATCAACACTGCCACCTAGTTTGGTGTCATCTGCAAACTTACTGAGGGTGCACTCAATCCCCTTATCCAGTTCATCGATAAAGATATTAAACAATACTGGCCCCAAAACTGAGCCCTGAGGGACACCACTGGTGACCGGCCACCAACTGGATTTCACCCCATTAATCATAACTCTCTGGGCACGGCCATCCAGCCAGTTTTTAACCCAGTGAAGAGTATACTTGTCTATGCCATGATTTGCCAGCTTGTCCAGGAGTACACTGTGGGGGATGGTGTCAAAAGCCTTACCAAAGTCCAGGTAGACAACGTCCACAGCCTTCCCCGCATCGAGAAGGCGGGTCACATGGTCATAGAAAGAGATCAAGTTGGTGAAGCAGGACTTCCCTTTCATAAACCCATGCCGGCTGGCCCTGATCCCTTGGCTGCCCTGCACTTACCATGAGAGCTCACTCAAGATGATCCTCTCCATGATCTTTCCTGGTACTGAGGTCAGGCTGACAGGTCTGTAGTTCCCAGGATCCTCCTTCCAGTCCTTCTTGTAGATAGGCGTCATGTTGGCCACCCTCCAGTCCTCTGGTACCTCCCCTGTTGACCAGGATTGTTGATAGATGATGGAGAGAGGCTTGGTGAGCTCTCCTACCAGTTCCCTGAGTACCCTTGGGTGAATCCCATCCAGCCCCATAGACTTATGCATGTCTAGGTGCATAAGCAGATCATTAACTACTTCCTCCTGGATTATGGGGGGTGGGGTGGGGTGGTGGTGTTCTGCTCTCCATCCTTATCTTGCAGCTCAGGAGGCTGAACACCCTGGGGGTAGCTGGGCTGACTATTGAAGACTGAGTCAAAGGAGGCATTAGGTATTTCAGCCTTCTCCTCGTCCTTGGTTGCAATGTTCCCCCCCCACATCCAGTAAGGGATGGAGATTCTCCCTGACTCTCTTTTTGTTGGTGTATTTATAAAAACTTTTTTTGTTGTACCTTATATTAATGGCCAGGTTGAGTTTCAGCTGGGCTTTTGCATTCCTAATTTTTTTCTCTGTATAACCTAACAAGATCTCTGTACTCCTCCTGAGTTGCCTGTCCCTTCTTCCAAAGGTGGTAAACCCTCCTTTTTTCCCTAAGTCCCATCAAAAGCTCTTTGTTCAGCCAGGCCAGCCATTTTCCCTGCCCTTTAACCTTGCGCCTCATGGGGACAGCCCACTTCTGGGCCTTTAAGTTTTCCTTCTTGAAAAGTGTCCAGCCTTCTTGGACCCCTTTGCCCCTCAGGACTCTCTCTCAGGGGACTCTCCAAACCAGAGTCCTGAACAGGCTAAAGTCCGCCCTCCGGAAGTCCAAGGTGGAGGTTTTGCTAACCCCCTTCCTTACCTCACTAAGAATTGAGAGCTTTACCATTTCATGATCACTAAGCTCAAGATGGCCTCTGACCACACCTCCCACTAGTCCTTCTTTGTTTGTGAGCAGTAGGTCTAGCAAGGCGCCTCCCCTGGTAGCCCTGGTAGGCTCACCTACCAGTTGTGTCAGGAAGTTCTTCCATACACTCAAGGAACCTCCTAGCCTGCCTGCTCTCCAATGTGTTATATTTCCAGCAGATGTCTGGTAGGTTGAAGTCCCCAACCAGAACAAGGGCTGGCAATTGGGAGACTTCAGCCAGCCGCTTATAGAATACCTCATCTGCCTCCTCATCCTAGTTGGGTGGTCTGTAGCAGACTCCCAGCACAAAATCCCCCTTGTTAGCCTTCCCCTTCATCCTTACGCATCAACACTCAACTTTATCATTACTGGAATCTAGCTCTATACAGTAAAAACACTACCTAATGTACAGAGCCACACCCCCACCTCTCCTTCCTTGCCTATTCCATGATAGGGACTATATCATAGCTGTCCTGCTGCACAATGGCTTCCTGCTCATCCTGTTTGTTGCCAATGCTATGTGCATTAGTGTAGGTGCACTTGAGCTGGGCTCCTGATTTCATCCCCATCCTTGGCCCTTTACACCCAGGCTCATTACTGGTGGGCCTAGTTTTATCCCCTTCTCCCTTCACGTTCAGTTTAAAGCTCTGTCCATGAGCCTTGCTAACTCTTGGCCTACTACCCTCTTCCCCTTTCGGGATAGGGTTTTCCCATCATTTGCAAGCAGATCCAGTGTCCTGTAAATCAAGCTATGGTCAGAAAACCCAAAGCCCTGCTGGTAGCACCAGTTATGGATCCAGGCATTGATCTGCCTGATCTTCTTGTTTATCAATTCATCAGTCCCCAAAACTGGAGGGACAGAGTAGAACACAATTTGTGCTCCCAAACCCTTGACAAGCCATCCCAAAGCCCTGAAATCTTTCTTCATTGCCCTCAGACTTCTTCTCTCTAGCTCATCATTGTCTACCTGTAAGACCAAAAGGGGGTAATAATCTGGGGGCCATATCAGGCCAGGAAGCCTCCTGGTTATATCCCTAACACAAGCCCCAGGGAGGCAGCAGACCTCCCTGTGGGAGGGGTCTGGTCTGCATATGGGACCCTCAGTTCTCCTTAGAATGGAACCACCTATAACTATCACCCTCCTCTTGCTCCTCACAGAAGCAGCCTTAATGTGTGGAGCTGGCTGCTTCAGCAACTCCAGAGGCCCGTATCTGTTCTGTATGAGCACCTCAACAAGCACTGCTCTGTACAAGGTGGGGGAGGTCTGGAGGGGACTCTCCTGCTGCCCCAAGCAGGTACCTGCTTCCATTGCCCCCAGTCCTCTCCTAGTTCACCTCCTTCTGCCTGGTGACAAGAGGGCAGGGGATCCTCTACCTCTCATGGAGCCTCCACCTGCTCCTTTTTCCCTAAGGATGGCAGGCCGTGGCTCCACCAATCAATTTCCCTTTCACATTCCCAAATGGTCCTCAGTCCTCCTTAAGGTCCACTTCCTCCTTAAGCTCAGCCACCAGGCTTGAGCAGATCATTGACCTGCTCACAGCGCACACAGGCGCTGTCTTCCCGCAAGAGTAATAGACAGTCCATGCAGCCCATCGCCTGGATGGCTGCATGTCTCTGCAGCAGGTCAGCTTGGGTCGCTTTATTCCTTTTGACTGTGGCTGCAGGCCGAGTGGAGACCATCTCTGGATGTTTCCTTTCTAGTGGGCCCAGCC
>KZ505678.1:1700743-1724624 GCA_002844005.1 Limosa lapponica baueri | reverse complement strand
CAGAGACCCCGCGCCGCGCTCCACAGAGACCCCGCGCCGCCCACCGGCTGCGGGGCTGCTCTGACCGCCTTTAAACCTCCGCGCGGCTCCTGGCCACGCCCCCTCCGCGCCTGATTGGCTGCCGCGGACTTCGTGGTCCCCGCTGGGGCTGGGGCTGGGGCTGTAGGTGGGGGTCGCTGAGCTGGGAACCCCCTCTGTGCAGCGCCATCCTGCCCCCGCCTCGGGGGCTCACCTCAGGCCTTCCCGCCGGCGCTGCCGCTGAGTCGCCGAACGTCACCATAGGTAAGTGACTGCTGCCGTCAAAGAAAAGTACTCTGTGTAGGTCAGCTTCTCTGTGTTGTCTCCCCGCTGCATTTCACCCCACTGCTCTGTTTATGGGTCTGGCTGGCTCCTGCTCCAGCCACCTTACGCCTGGAGGGCTGGAGGCTGCTTCCAGCACCTTCCGTCTTCCTCTGTCCCACGCTCCAAACTGCCCTCCTGGTTTTACCGAGCAGTGTGTACTCAGAGCCAGGCCTTACTTACTTGCCTTTTACTGTGCAATTTGCTGTTTGTTTGTGGCATGCTGCTGGGTGCCTAGCCTGCTCATGAAAATAATGAGAAGCCATCCTTCCTTGTTGTCTCTTTTCCCTAATCAGCACCGAAAAGATGTTGAAGATCTCATGGGTTAGTTACAAGAAGCTGGGGCAGCAATATGTGTCCTTTCTTACAGTTGGCTGGAGAGTTGAAGACAGTCTCCTCCTAATTAAGAAACATAAACTCTGCTACCTTAATTACAGCAAGGAGTAAACTATACCAACATAAGCACCTTCGTACTGATATAGCTGTGTCCACATGAGGGACTGCGTTAATTTCATAGACAAGAAAAAGAAAATCACACCCTCTGACAAAATATGCTGGTGCATAATCCTTCTGTAAACAGAGCCTTAGGCTCATTCTTCCCAAACAGCTGCCTCTGGGTCTCTTCATGCCTCTGCTTAAAGCAAACCGCAGCCTGTCAGCGCAAGGATGGGGCTCCCCTAGGCAATAATACCTGAGAGTGTGAGGAAGAGTGCTGGTGGATGTGCACGCCTAAGTGGGCTGACAGTGGCGATCCCCAGGATAAACTAAGAGAAAAACAAGGAGACCTGTTCTTTTGGGCAGCTTTGGTGCTCCCTGGTACTATAGAAGGGGACTGGTAATGTAAAAAGCAGGAGCGACAATGAGACAGATATTAGCAAGCCTATCTTGAAGTGTGTCTAAGGAACTCACTGGAGCAAATTAAATTTTTGGTTCTTCATCCTGCTGTACTGAGGCTGCTTTCAGGGATGTTGCAAGGGCTCAGCTTCAGCCAAGCAGTGCTGTTCTCCTTCAGTGGGAGCCACCAGAGCCACCAGATGAACACTCATCCTTCTCACACCCCTTTCACTGTGGGACAGAAAGTGCCTGGCATGAACACAGCAAAACTCAGGCATCATCTGCACTTGCTGCCGCTCAAGGCCCAGCAGGGAAATACTCCTCCCTCAGAGGCCATGGCCATGGAGGAGAGATGGCTGAGAAGACCATTTTCCATGGAGTTAATCAAGGAGGAAATCAAGCACTTCCTTGTGCAGATGCTGTGAGGGGGCAGCAGAAACTCTTTGGGGTGCTGGAAGACGTTAACAGCTTTAATGCTCTCCTGCACTACAGTTTAACTTAAAAGCAAGTGGCAGCGAACTGGTTTTGTGTCTTCTAAGACACAGAGGAGAGCCACATGGGACGGACACAGCTGACCACCAAGGGGAGTTGGTCCTTTTTGTCATCCCAGGCTGAGCTGCTCGCGACAGCTCGAGGGATTCACCAGGGACAACCTCTCGGCAGAGTCAGCTCCCACCCAACTGCTGCACTCTCTGATGGCTGTGGGACAAGGACAAGAAGAGGCCCCTCCCTTTCTAATAGCATAGGGAGGTCTTGACCAACTCCAGACACACTACTGTTCAGCACATTAGAGGATTACACCTATGGGATGCCTGAGCCCCCACACCTGATTTTAACTGATGTCCGCCTCTGTATTTGTGGCACTGACACTCTGGGAAGGACATTTCATTTATTCTTCTCAGCTAGAAAGGTGTCAGATAATCTCCTGCTGGGGACTTTAACACCTGCCTTGCTTTTCTCTCCCACTTTATGTTACCTGCTCTTACATTACATTGCTATAATGGTATAATGTTTTGCCCCACTATGTTTTGAGATTTGTTTGAAAAGTGGGATATGATGTAAATTGCATTTTATAGCCATTTTCTTTGGCCACTGTCAATTGATGATACAATCTTTCTTTTATGATATATTTATCCTCCCCTCTTCCTCTCTCATTTTCTGAGTAGCGTGTTCAGAGAAAGTACATGTAAATTAAGGAAAGCAGAAAGAGGCTGTAATGGCAGTGAGTTACCAATTCAGCTTGTGGTGCTTAGTTCAGAGAACAAGCAGCCAGTCTGATGCTGAAGATGATGGGCTGTCCACAGCGCTTCTTCCTTGTCTTCCTCAGAAAACAACTAATTCTGTCCCATAAACACGACCATACATAAACATGCACACAAAATCAGCTGAGAAGAAGACCTGAAGGTCCTCCTGTTTGCATACGAGTAGCACCTGCCCTATTGCTCCTCTGGAAAGCTGTCTTCCCAGGCTCTGCACCCTCCTCTCTAGTTTTGTCACCCATCTGGGGTGCTCTCATGCACCTCCACAGAGCATAACCCCAAAGTAGACTTCATCATTAGTGTTTTGGGGTTAACGATAAGACTAGTTAGGAACCCTTTAAGCACTGTCCTTTACAAAACAAAGCCGGCACATTGCAAGGGGTATTCTAGTCAAGGCTTTTTCTGTAGAAGAATTAATTTTGTCTCACTGGGAAGAAACCAAAATGGCAGTTTATCGTGTAGCATGACTATCAAGGCAAAGGGAGGACAGTGACAGCATAATCTGGCACACAGAAAATGCATCGAAGTGGGCTCTTTGGGGTTTGTCAAACTGAATTTTAGAAAGCTTAATCTACCTTCTTTGTTATTGCTGTTCAGGAGGATCTAAGATGATATTCATCATAAGGCAAAGGTTCACGCTGAGACATAATGTAGAGCGATAAATGTGCTCCTCACTAAGGCTATTTAAATCTTTTTGAATGTGTAAGCTTCTTTAAAATACATATTCCCTATTGCGATGAAGTCATCTCTTCCAGTAAATTACTCCTATTACTGGTTTTGAACATACACTCATCATGAATCTCCAAAGAGATACTTATTTGAATATGTGATTTTGTAACTAAGTGCTGTTCCATATATCCTGAAATATGCTTAGCACATTTAATATTTATTTCAGTAAAAACTATCTTCTATATTTCAAGGCAATCCAGAGATATTGTATGTAGCTATACTTCTTATTTTAAAGGAATATTTCACCTGATGCTTCAAGTCTTAAACATTATGCTAATAGATAGCCATCAAAATGAAACTTGTTATGGGGACTGAGCTTAAGTCTGCCAACTACGGGAATCTTTTTTCTCCTCTGAAAGCCCTAGAGCTGATCACCGTCCAACACGGGAGACACACTGGTGGATGTTAGATGTGGTTAGACACAGCAGTTTCTGCATTATTGTGCGAGTAAGAGAGCTATGGCACCAGTCACAGGTTTATAGTTCCTCAGTTTGATCCTTCCTTGGAAAGCATAAATAGTATAGAAACCTCCTATAAGTCTTGCTAGACACCTGCGACAAGGGGGTGTTGCCCAGGTGAGCTGAGTTATATATAGCTGCACATTTGCTTCATTTCTCCAGCTTTCCTAACTTGTGACAGAGTCGAGTCAGACCTGGACTGTCAGTTGCTCATCTCTAGCTATTCTCCTGCGTGAAGGGGTATAGAGAGCTGGAGAATCAGCAGTCTCCACATTTTACAAAGCTCAGGTGGAGCAAAACAAATTCCCTTGTCCTTGGGATTTTCCAGCCCTGCAAGGAAGCAGACATCGCATAGTCAGATCTTCAGATCTGCTTTTTCGCCTCGAACGCAAGCAGAGTTATATGTAAACCAGGTTTGTTTTATGTATTTGTGTATACATATCTACGCACACATACATAAATGCATATATACAAATAGAGCCATATATATGTATATATATTTCTCTGTGTGTGTATATATATGTATCTTCCCCTAAATTCCTCTTCTTCTACAGTGCGACAACAGAGAGCGGGCGATCTGCTAAGTAGCTGCAACAGACACAGCACCTACTCGAGGTGCTTCTGGCTGAGGCACTGTGAAGGGTGTATTCACCTCAGCAAGTAGCATTTACTTTATCTTACCTACAATAGCATGCGTGTCTTAAGTACTCCTGGTCTGAAATGAGTGGCTAAGTTCAAATAACATATTTCAAACTAAAAACCAAATATGATTTTATTTCTTCCTGGAATACACAGAGTATTTACCCTGATATGAAACATTTTTCAAGGCACAAATTACATGCAGACCACCTGGGCTGGTAATTCCTGCTGAAGGTCTGATTTAACTGTATAATTGTTATTTCAGTTCTGAGTTATTTGATTGCCATGATGATCCTTAACTAAACCGTTGCTCTGGATATCTGCCATTTTCTAACAGGTTCCCCTTCTTACAGTGATAGATCTTCAAAATAAAGTGTATCAACCAGCCATTTAGATTAAAAGCAAGCTGACTACATGTTCCTGCATGCCCAGACCATGTTACTTGCTTACACTTGTATCTACAATAAACAAGTCTGCCTCTTAGTGTGTATAAATGTAAACATATAAATATGTATTTATGCACATCTTGAAATGTGAAATTCTAAAAATACTGTAAGAACAGTGAAACAGGAAAATAAGTCATTACCCAGGAATCACAGGATGTCATGCTCTCGCAGAGTGCGTATGTTGATTAAGTGTGTAATATTTAAGGCTAACAAAGTAGTTACAAATTTGCTTAACAGAAAGATTATCTGCAGTATATTTAGTTCTACAGCTAATGAGAGTTAAGGCTATAAATCAGTGCTCTTTAAATGCTGCCTTATTTCTTATAGGTCTTACACATCCTTTCCCCGGATGATCTCAAGACACATTAAAAAAGCTGGTGTTTCTAATTAGCTACGATTGAGTGCTGGAATATATTTCAAATTTGGTAGAGTGTCTCAAGTCAAACAAATCAGAGGACAGGATCAAATAAATTTATATTAGCTAGAGTATAGACTAAGTTTTATTTAAAAGCTCTTCTACACAGCAATAGAGAGAACACTTCATTATCTGGAACCTCAAGCTGAATCGAGGCAGATTTCCTGAAACATTATCTTAATGCTCACACAAATGTAATTACTACTAAATCAATATTTTGTATTCAAGCCTAATTACAGTACATGAATTAGAATGCTACTAAAGAGATGTTGGCTGGTTAGTGGACTTTAGCTGGCTGATGTTAAAACTGACAAAGGATCTCAGCTTTGTCTGCTCCAAAGTGAGCACACAATGTTAGAATAAAATTTGCTGGTTTTGATAATGGTTGCATGTACAGTATGACTACAAAGAGTTACTGGTTTTACTGTCCTAAAATAAATTCTCAAGGAAAACACGACTCCTCTTTTTGAGCTGGCATTCACACTTCTGAAAGGTACAGTTTTCTTCATAATATTACAGAGAAGGATTTAGAACAGACCTTTTAATAAGGGCTAAGATTACATCAGTTGCAAACAAATGAACTACTGTGTTTTAAGGGCTTTTGGCTTTGACACGTTCCCTATTCAGAGTTATTTGTTCCTAGCAGAAGTCATTGTAACATCCCAATTCTGGGATCTCAAATCTGAGCTATCAAAGAGGGAAATGCAAATTGGCAAGGGCAGGTAGGACTCATCTAACTTTCCAGTAGTTTGTCATCATAAGAACTCCAAGATCAAAGCTGTGCAGAAAAATGTATTGCCTCAAGAATCACACTCAAATTACCCTTCCTTACAGGTTCAGACATTACAGTCAGCAGATGTGTCATAGATTCGTAGAGCAGTTTGGGTTGGAAGGGACCTTTAAAGGTCGTCTAGTCCAAACACCCTGCAATGAGCAGGGACATCTTCAACTAGATCAGGTTGCTCAGAGCCTCATCAAACTTGACCCAGAATGTTTCCAGGGATGGGGCAACTACCACCTCTCTGAGCAACCTGGCCCAGTGTTTCTCCACCCTTAAGTTTCTTCCATCTATCTAGTCTAAATCGTTCCTCTTTTAGTCATTACCCCTTGTCCTGTCGCAACAGGTCCTGCTAAAAAGTTTGTCCCCATCTTTCTTATAAGCTCCCTTTAAGTACTGGAAGGCGGCTATAACGTCTCCCCGGAGCCTTCTCTTCTCCAGGCTGAACAACCCCAACTCTCTCAGCCTGTCTTCATAAGAGAGGTGCTCCAGCCCTCTGATCATCTTTATGGCCCTCCCCTGGACCTGTTAGAACCTGTTAGAACAGGTCCAGGGGAGGGCCATAAAGATGATCAGAGGCCATAAAGAGATCATGACCTGTTCCAGGAGGTCCATGTCTTTCCTGCACTGAGGGCTCCAGAGCTGGACGCAGTATTCCAGGTGGGGTCTCACCAGAGCGGAGCAGAGGAGCAGAATCACCTCCCTTGACCTGCTGGCCATGCTTCTTTTGATGCAGCCCTGGTTGTGGTTGGCTTTCTGGGTTGTGAGCGCACGTTGTTGGCTCATGTCACCTCATGATGTGGATATTCCAAACACTACAGGATGGAGAAAAAAATGTTCATTTTCTGGCATAGGAATTAGACTTGATCATGGTCAGAAATTCCAAAACTTCTATACTATTTCCTATTCCTTATTCGTAATCTTCTCAGTATGTGTAGCTCCTGCAGGATCCTTCTCCTGTCATAAAATATTCCTTCCAAAGTTTACTCTGATAGTGTGTAATGAGTGTTCACACAAAGTAATTAGGGTTTCAATCTGTGCACTCATTGGTCTTTTCCACAGAACTCAAATGCATGAGGACCACTAAAGGCACCGTTTCCAAGTGGCAGACGGAGAACATGGAACTGATGCAACGTCCCTGTCTTCAGCAGACTTTTAGTGAACTTATTGTGGAAGGAGATGAAGAAATGGAGGAAACTGAGGTTTCTTTGCTTCTTTCATCACCTCCATATAAAAATATGGAGAAATATGAGGCAATCCCACATATATTAGTTTTGCTCATTGCAGTTTCATCACCTGAACATGAACTCCTGATGAAGATCTAAGAAATGAGGTAGTTGTTATTAGTATTAAATAAGAATAGAGAAATGGTATTATATACGTCAAAATCTAACAGTTTTGCAAATAATGATGGCAAACTGGAGATAATATAAATTAGAAGTGCAAGACCAACCTTGAAAATGACCTTGTTCTTTCCAGTGAAAGACTAAATGAAAGACTAAGGCACCTCAAGTGAAGAAGTTTAAGAGGCAATTGAGTCATGATCCATTTGTTTCATATGAAAGGAAAAGTCACAGCAGCAGACTTTTCAGTCTAGCCAACTCAGGCTCTCCAAGAGAAAAAAGTGGGAGTGCTCAAGGATTAGATTGCATTTTTTAAGATTATGTTTTTTAAATGAAGTTAACAACTGTCAGAGCAGATTACAAAGGACTGTGCTAAATTTTCTGCTATAAGGGCTCTTTTAGTCAAGAGTGAATGTTTCTGTAAGCAGTGTGCTGAGTTGGCTCAATATGGAAATTTCCAAAGATGTTTTTCTGGCATGCAGAAGGTCAAGATTAAGTAAAAAAAGTTCCTTTTCCTTGATATCTATGACCCTTCTGAACTAAGAGAGATACCTTGTTAGTATAAGTGCAGAGGACAGTTGCTTTCTGCCCTCAGACTCCAAGATCAGTGCCAAATCTAACTTCTCTTTAAAAATGTATTTTATGAGCTACTTCAGGAAATCTGGATGGAAAGCATTTTTATCTCAACAAGCACTGTATTTCTTTCTGGTTTTTTGTTTTGTGTGGTTTTTTTTTCTGACTCCAGGAATGGTAAGCTCATTCTTGTTTGGTTGCCTGGGTAAATGCTCTCACATAAGAACCTTTTTTCCTGTCTCTCACTATCGACTGATTCATAGTCCCCTATGGAAGAAACTTAAAATTCACATTAATTTGCTAAATGCCAGCAATCTGAAGAATTCACAGGTCTATTTGTATGTTATTCTGACTTGATTATGAATCACCAACAAAATGAAACATATGCACTGGGCATACTTTTTGCCTACATATTCAATATAATTTTATGCCTCTTGCTAAACACATTCTTAGGACAGAGACAATTATTAATTCTGAAATAACCAGCTTATTCCTCTAGAAAAGCTGGTGCATTCTCTTGTAGAGTACTGTGGGATTTCAGGTCTTCATTTTTCACTTCATGCTTTAGCAGCACGACTTCACAATTTTTCTTACTTAGGCTTTTAGAGACAAACAGACATTCTGAATTCTATTGGTTTGTTTAAAATCTAGTACAGCCTGCACCATAAAGCAAAACAAAGATCCTCAGAGTCATTACGTAAATACACATCATTGTTAAAATCTATTCAGTGCACATCCAGAAAAGCCTGAAGCACCATTTCTTCAAAGAAACACTGATTCTGCTCATTCTGTAGTGAATACCAGAGCAGATTGGCAGCAAGAGCCTCTGGGTCCACCCCGTAAAGCTTTCAAAATCATGTCTTTCTTGGCAATAGTATAATGAGAAATCTAAGCTTCTCTTTGCCAGCTTAGTGTTTTTGGCAGGAACAACCGTATTTAGCATAAAATAGCAGTAATCAAGGTTGAGCAGCTTTGGGTTTTACACATTTTCCCTCTTTTTCTATTAAAAAAAATATCAGCAACTAAAGATCAGAGACCTTAAAAACATCTCCAATGCCAGCTCGCACCTCTTGAGGATATTCTATTTAAGACAATTTCCTTCAGACTTCTTTCCTATTCTGCAAGTTTTATACTTCAGCACATTGTGTGTTCTCTTTGGAGAGAATAAAAAAAACCCAGATTGCGACTCCTTATCAAGGTTATCCTCACCGACATCAGTATGAAGGCAGAGGTTACTCATACCTCATTTGTAACTTATTCAACCAACTCAAGGTAATTTTAAGGAATTTATCAAGAAAATCTCTCAGCTAGATCTGTGAGAGGTATCTATATGTAAGATTTGAAGCCTCACACTTTTCAGCACTCAGCTACCACTCATTCCTCAGAGCTGCTTGGGTTCTGTAAGCATCAGTCACTGGGAACCATCTGGCTTTAGACATAGCACAAAGCATGTACAACTAAATTAACCTGAACTTCAAAATGTCTAGCTTGAATCTCAGCCTGTAATTGTGCTTTCGGAGGCATTTACATCTTCTCAGTGTGAGTCTGATTATCCTTCTTAGATTATCATCACCAAGTCCAGCCGCTTAGGAATCACAGGCAGCACCGCTGTAGTTTCCTCTCCTCAGGTAGACAGTGGGAGACCTGAGCTGTGTTCCTCTCTCCCTTTTATTAGATTATACCTCCGGCATAACTCCAGAAGTTTGGTGTACACCTTTCCCATCTTGGTAACCTCTTTTAGGAATCAAGACCTGATCCATGTTTAAACTCTTCAAGGCCACCACCTTTCAAAGCATCCTAAATACATACACTGAGCAAAATTCAGTCCCACTGCATCCATACTGCCTGTCAGGAACGAACTGTGGAACCAAGCTACCTTATGAGCAATGCCTGTGTCTTCTCTCAGAGGGAGCTCTCTGGCTTGTTCCAGACAGAAATCAGAAACAAACAAATGTGTACGTGGTTGGGCAATGAGAGGATCGGAGCCTCAGAGCAAAACAGAATAATCCAAATTGACAGGGTATTTGCCCCTAATGCAGCTGCTCCAGTTCCTGTGGAGTACTTAACTCTCTGTTGGACAAACCCAACTGAGGAAAAGCTGAAGCCTGACTCTTCAAGATGCCCATATGAGAGAGGCAAACTTGGATTCCAGTTCTTTTGTTGACTACACAAGATTTTTCTGTCCTGTCCTTCGAGCCACTGGAACAGGAATGGGTCTGGCTTCTCTTCAGCGTAAGTTACCAGCCCTCCTGCACTGAGCCTATCCAGTGGCTGTTTAGCTGCTTCTTGCAAAATGGAGCTGGTTTTCCAGGAGACGTTTCATTTCTGAAAATACCCACTAGCACTAGTGATGACAGTTTCACCTGCAGGATGGAAAAGGGATTTTTCATAACATTTTTTCACAGCAGAAGGGATGAAACCAAGGTTCCCCATATTCAAAACAAGTGCTTGACTTTTTTGGGGGGGTTTGGGGGAGAGAGGGAGAAGTGGGGAGAGATTTTTATTTTTTTTTGTTCTTTTAAATTAAATCACCTCCAATCACTGAGCTAGTAGATACAAGGGCAACATGTGCGTTTTTGTCTTTTTGCGAAATGGCTGACATAGATACCTAAGTCCAGGAGACCACATAGGGCTGTGAATCAGGATGAGAACAAAGGGCGTCTCTGCAGCCAGACCATGTAGGAGCGTACAATGGAAAGGGGACCTTCTGGGCTGTGGAATCACAATCACCAACTTTCACACATAAAAATGCATTTTCATGATGTTACTGATAGGGTGATCTGAAGGCATATATTTGAGCTCTCGAACCCTTGCTTGAGGTGATTTTCTGTAATTGAGGAACCAGTGGTCCTCTGAGAGGTTGTTTACTGTAAAAATTGGCTGTTCCCTAACCATGCTGTCCAATGCACTGTTATGCAGGGTACAGCCCTCTGACCTGACTGCCAAGAGGATCTGCTGCTCTGAAACTAGAAATGTTCACAATCCACCCTAAATTTATGCCTTGTCAATTTTTTCAACTTGTTCTGGTGCCAGCACTGTTTTTTATAAGTAAGCAGCTTTTCTCCCTCTTGGGAGGAAGCTCTTTCCCATTTGTAGTTATAAACAGCAGTCACATATTGCCTCACTTTTCTTTCATTAAATGAAAGAAGCTCAATCTTTTGAGTTTCCTCCTGTATGATAGCTTATGAGCCTCTCAGAGCAAGAATTAATGAGCAACTGCTAACTACATTTCATAGTATAAGAATGAGGAGGCAAGAAAGGAAATTAACAGGTAACAGACTTAAGTGGGAAAAAAAAAAAAGGTGATTCTTTGCACAATGCTTAGTTAAACCATGATAATTCCTGTCACAGGATATTATGGTTGCCAAAGTTTAGATGAGTTCAAAGTGATTAGATAAATTGCTGGAAAGGATAAGAAATGCAAAGATATCATCTGTGTCTGAGGGAGCCCCTGACCCACAAACTGCTGGAGGCCACACGAGCATCCTTCCGAAATACAGTCTACATGTAATCTTCAGTCTTCACGGGGCATTCACTATTGGCCGGTGCTGGAAGCAAAACAATGGGTTTGACCGCTGCTGTCCTAAATTTTTCTTCTAAGTGCCTGAAGTGCCTTTCATTTTATGCTATTCAGACTTCTATAACTCCAGTCCTCAAGCACATCCAGCCCTTTCACTGTTTCATCTTCATTTTTATGTTAACTTTGCATCATCAAGTTAATTTCACCAGGACTTTTCCACTCCTTGTGTCAGGGTCATTATTTGTCTATTATAACAGAACTGAACCTAATACTGATCTTTCAGAAATACACTTTTGGATTTCCTCTTCCGGTGTAAAATTTCCTTAGGTAATTCTGCCTCCTTTGTCCACATTCCTGCCTACCTCGCAGCTCCTTTGCTTCATGGAAGAAACCTTCTGCAATCTATGCACCAGACTTCCTTGTTAAAACTGAACCAAAATATACATTGACTTTTTGAGTTACAACTAAACTGTCATTAATGACCAATTCCACGTTTTCATGTTTGGTATTCATATATTTCCGTATGAAAAAAAAAAATTTTGGTCTTTAATAGATTTTGGAAAATCTACTGCAGGTTGATTTTTGTTAAACTGTTCTTACTCTTTCTGACCTCTCTTAAAACTTCTTCAGATAACCAGTCCTATTACTTTAGGTATTTCTGGTAATCTCTTCATTATTTCAGATGTCTTTCCTACTGTGAATATTTGACCAGTGGGAACTGGAGCAAAGGCATTTAATAAAAATCTCTGCCAGGTGTAACTTCTCTGCACAAAGAAATATCCTAGTCTTCTCCAAAATCAAGCCTCTGCACTCTTCCAACTCTAATTAGTTCCCCTAGGTGATATCCACACTGCTGAACAAAATGCCCAAAAATATTCTCGAGCACTCAAGCTAACAAGCATGCAATAACCTCTGTTTATTACAGCAAACTTTCCTAGATGCCAAAATGATGTGACAACTTACAAAATGCTGAACAGAAATTATCACTGGGACATTCTCATCCCTAAACTGTCCCTGGCAGTTGCCTGGGAGCATGCTTGGTTGGCACCAACCAACAGTGCACCAGGGAGTTTAATGGGATAGATGGGATAGGCACCGCTGGATGTATTAGTATGGAGCCAGCCCTGATGTGTCACAGTTTGAAAGAGAGACCCTAACTATAATCATGGAATCATAGAATGGTTTAAGTTGGAAGGGATCTTATCCTTTTGCTGAATTTTTACTGAATCTCCTCATAATCATCCAGTACAAGGTCACTCTCTACAAGCTAGTATTCTCGGGGATTTCATTATTTACTCAAATCATTGCTTGGCAGTCATCACCTAATAGTGATTCAATGATCCTGGAAATGCCCCATGGGTTTAAGGTGTTTTAATGCTAGTCTGGACATCTTTTGTTCATCATCATATGTCCTACACATATTTTAACCTTTGTGCATTGAAAACCTTTTCCTTCTGCCTCCTTCTGTCTCATTTCACAGTGACTGTGAAAAATAAACTCTGAAGCTATCTCAGAAGACTGCTATTCTGGGTATGGTGCCAGCCATTAGTGGGATAGATTGCCCTGTAAGCAGGATGTCTTAAACATCTTCCTGCCAGTCTAACTTTCTTCTTCATAAAAAATCTTCTGAGGAGACTTGGAAATCACCAGGGAAATCTTAATTGACAAAGGCATGTGGAGAAAAAAATCTGATAAATGGCTTATAAGAGATTTTCACTGATCAATTTAGATACCAAGCATACTGAAAGTTCAAAAGATAAGAAGATAGTTCATAGTAAACTCTATGCAGGATGCTTTCGCTAACCTAATCTGCTTTTATGTGCCGTGTCTGATGCCTGAAGTGAGGTGGTGGGTTTTTTTTCCAGCATAAGAAAATGCGTAATTATCTTTTCCATTTTTTCCATGTAAGCTGCAGAGAAAAGTGAAATGGAGAAATGGACGGACAGGTGGGAATGGGAAAGTTACAATTTCCAATGGCTTATGGTTCTCATTCTTACATACAAGTGTTTGCACTTTGTGCCACGTAATGGCCTAGCCCCAGTCCTTCTTGCACTGTTTTTATGGTCTATCATTGTTCTGCCTTTAAAACTAGTGTCTGGAAGCAGGAAATCTCTTGAACTCCGTGACAGGGTATTTCCCGCTTCAAAAAGGACTTGTATTCATTGAGGTCTTTTACATAAAAAGTGACAGTCATCCAGCCCTGTACTATTACACACAGATTACTTGTGCACTGAGAATATCAGCACTTTAGTTAAGAACAACAGGCTTTTTGTGCAGCTCTAAAAATTGTAACCCATAGATAAAAATTATTATTCATAATACAATGATATTTTTATTAGATATCAGGTTAGATGAGCTTTAGAGGTGAATGTGATGCAGATTGTAAGGCAGTGGAATACACTGGTTTTGGAGTTTGTAAAACATCGTTTTGCTTATGTCAGCTAAACTAATTTTTCCCGAAGTGATATGCAGGTTAAATAGATAGGTAAATAGCTTCCATCAGAAGGAATGGCAGTACACTGTCCATACTTTTTGTCGACCACTTTTCTAAAGAATATCATGACTAAACCAGGTCTCAAGTCTGAATCAACTTGACGGAACAACAGAAAGATTAACTCCATGTTTAGTGAATGCTACATAATTTATTTAATAAAGTCTCCAAATAAGCATGGAAATTACAGGCCTGACTACAATTGAATGTATCTGAAATAAGACACTTTACATGGCTGATTGAACACAAGCACACAGACAAATGGAACTGGAAAGGTTTTTTAACATGGAAAGTTTAAATTTTATGGTTCTTACTATCATTTATAACAATCACTAACATGTAAAACAACATAAAGGGCAATTCATCTTGCAGACGACATAGAAGCTTCTGAGCTAAGTCATGGCAAGAAACTAAATTAAGAGCCAATTTTCATACATCTAGATATCATATCTTGATTTTGGAACTCAAATTCTATCAAAATGTACTACCTCCTCAAGTTCACAGTAGAAAAATACAGAAAATACTTATTTGGCAAAGACAGAATGATTCAGCAAGTTCCAGGCACTTGCAAAATAAGCATTTTATGTTTGCAGCTGCATGTCTCTCTGAAGGACAAGCTTCCAAAAAGAAATGAAGGAAATATTCCAAGAAGCAACAATGCTACACTAAATAAAACCAGTAGCATATGATGCTCATGGGAAAGGGTTTTCGTTTCCTCAGTTATCACCATTAGAGTAAAAATTTGTTTAGTTGGAATAAGTAGTATCATCTGATAGAAGTTGCAATATATATCTTTCTATATATATATTACTCCATTTTTCAAGAAAATTTAGAATCAAAGATTAAAGTGTTAGTATTAAATACAAAACAAAATAGAGTATATGTTCACATCAACACAACTGGCCTGCAATCTCACATTTTATTTCTCCTGTACCTTTGGTCATTTATCATCTCTTATCCTCACCATCCTAACTTGCATGCTTAAGTTTTCACTTTAGAGTGCCATAAATACTAAATTATTTGTAAAACACTGTATATGCCTTGAGGTTTTATATAAATTAAATGTTGTATCTGAATGGCATCATTAATCATTAGTTAATGGTCACCGAGGGAATGTTAACAAGTTACGAAACAGGTTTCCAACACAAAGACATGCAGACAAAGTCTGGAAGTTTTAAATCTTATCAGCCACAAAGATCTCAGAGGAATTATGAGAAACAGCCAAGCACCTATACATACAAATGACAGTATCTGCAGAGGGTTTCACAAATATACCTGTGGTGTCCCATGCATCATCTTTGTGTTCCCAAGAGGGAGAAAACCAGTGTGCAAGATGTTTCAGATGAAAGACAATAATGGATGAAAATCTGCATTAAAATCAAGTAATAATATTATACTGTTTCTAATGATCAGGTAGGGAAAGGATCCTAAATGATTTGGTGACACTTCTTCGTGCAGAAATGAAGGTTATTATCAAAATCAATTTTCTTCAGTCACTTCGATGGTAGGACTTACATGTATGATTAATTCTTTAGAATCTGAAATAACACATGAGCTAAGCTTTGTAAGGTAGTGACTTTTATGAGGACATCGACTGTAGAAGATCTGTCCACACTAGATATTGCAAATGTTATGTAATGGTGATGGAATTCTGCAGGAGGAGGACACAAAACATTAATTCACGTGCATTTTGTACCGATCCAGTAAAAACTCCTGACACTGCTGGGTTTGAAGATCTAACTGAAGGAAAAAAGAATATCATGCTACTTACTTTTAAAAAAAAATTTCCTTTGTGCATTTCATCGCATGCTCAATACCAATACTTACATCTTTATATAGAATTCAGTCAATTAGGGCTGATTCTGCAAAAATACCACTCTTGACCTTTAGAACAGGATTATCTACTCAGGGGAATACAACTGAAGGACACAAAAGCCACTTAGTTTCCCCTTGCATTACGGGATACTCTGAGGCAAGTCAGTTTTTTAAAAAGCATTTCTTTTCAAACACCTTTCTGCAGAGACTTCAGGAGTGCTCTGTCATATTCTGCACTACTCTTTTAAGAAATAATGTTATTTACTTTTTTCCCCACTGATCTCTGTGTCTGTAGCTGCACCACAAACAAAATGGGAACAATCATTTCCACATGGAAATGAAATCCGACAGAAATTATCTGTTATTACATTGGGCAGTTCTACCGTCTATCTAAGTGAACATGGGAACATTTTCCAAGGCATCCTGGTGGCTTCACTGATGCCAGCAAATGCCATCAGAGCATGTAATAGCAGAGAATGATTACAGACAAGACTAATTTTCTTTTTCTTTTTTTTAAAAACAAAAAGTTTTAGTGAAAGGAAAACAAATAAAAAGACAAAGCTTTTTGAAAACAAACCAACCAAACCAAAAAAAAATTCACCTAAGATCCTCTTGCAGCAGTGCCTCATATCTTTCTTCTCTGCTATAGCATGACACACCCTATATTTCCAGTAGAAAATACCCAGTGTCTTAAAAAAAACACTGGCTTGACTACTAATCCTTATTTCCCCTCAGTAAACACTTTTTACCAGTTTTAGTTAAAAGCTTTAAAAAAGCCAAAGCCTGAAGAGTATTGCCAGCAAGGAAAGCAAAGAAAAATAATTACTCTAGTTAGCTATTGAAATATTGACTTTAAAATACAAAGCAAGGCAATGGAAAAGAAACATAAATGCCTCATTTGGCAAGACAATGGTCCAGTTTATCCCCAGAATGCAGGCAGCCAAAATGGGACCTGGATTTAGCAAGGCAGTAAGTCTGGCCCATAACAATTTCACAAAGGAGCCTAAAATAGCTAATACCTGGAAGCTGGATAGGTCTAAGTAGTAAATCCCAAAGTGTCTACACTCATTATGAGAGATTTCTAAGATTCAGCTACTCCACAAAAACCTACTGAACCTCTTCTAACTTTCTAACTTCAATGACAACTTAAGTTCTAGTGATTTACTAAGCAGTATCATCATTTCAAGTCATGGCTTCAAACCCCCATCCTATAGTCACGCTGTAGTTTGGCTTGCATTCTCTTATCCACTAATTTTTTGCCTATTGCTGCTAGCAAGACACTGTTTTTTCTACAGATATTTAAAAAAGAAAGAAAAATAGAAAATAGCATAGGTAGGCGATGTTGTCACACTGAACGGTTTTGCTTCACGCTTCTTTATATTGCTCCTAACTTAGTTTTGTGTAAGCGATCAAAGGAAAACCTTTAAAAAAGTAAAAAAATAACATAATTGTATCATATGTATATATATTATTATACAGGTCTGACATCACAGAAAAATCACTCGGCAAGCCAATAATCCTCTGATTTACATAGCATATTACAACATGCATAAAGAAAGGCTGTCCACATACTGTAATTGCAGCTAGCATCTTACCAAAAGCACCTACATTCTCATGATCCTGTCTACTTGGAAGCTTACTCATTTTCTTTTATGACAATACATGATGTCACAATTCATAAAGTAGTGACTTTTTTTGCCCTATGAGAAAAGTCTCAATAAAATTGTTCAGCCAGCCAAGATGGCTGTTCTTAAGTTTTCTCGAGTGAGGGTAAATGCTGTTTCCTCTACGATGAGAAAATACATGATTATTTTATATTAATGCAATTTCTCTAAAGTTACATCCTGAATTTGCTGAATATGGATGGCTGGGAAGGAAAAAGCTTTTCAGAAAGTGTGGACAGGGGAAGAAGGGGACAGCTCTCCACCTCAGCATCACGTTCAGAGTGGAGAAATAGTTTTTTGCATCTTGACCATGCTAACAATTCAGTTTTGCTAGCATGAGCACAAGCGCGGTGAACCCAGGGGAGATCCCTGTGTGACTCCATACAGACAACTGGGAGGTTCAGACTTGGTCCTGATGCCCCAGCTTCCCTGGACTTCAGGGAGGCAGGATCCGACCGAGGCGTATTAATTACCTCACTTTCCTCACAGCAGCCTTTGTCCCTGCTGTTTGAGAAGGATCCTGTAAAAGGTGCGAGTCACTGGACATACTCATCAGCTGAATGACTTGGGCAACATCTCAAATCACCAAGCAGGGTATGCAATGCTACTTCTTTTCTTCAACGTGCTAAAATCTCTCCCAATGATAAAAGATCAAAAAGTAAATTACAAGCACAAAATGACAAAGATCTCCTAGAGAGAGCAGCTTATAAGGTGGACTAAGCAGAACTGATTAACATCTCCCACATCTAATTGTGGATCTATAACGCTAAAAAATCTATCTATATCTATATTTATATATCTTTATGTCCCCTAGAATAAGCAAGAGGATACAGTGAAAAAGAGTGAAAACTATTCCTGTGGAAAACAAGTACTTTAGGTAAGTATAGGCATCAGGATGAAGAAAACATTTTGAGTGAAGTCCTGCTCTCACTGAAGATAATGGCTTTATAAAACCATTTTATCATCACATGCTTTATTTTTCTATTCCGAAGCTGCAGATTTAAAGAACACAGTAATGCCACAGATACAACCAATCAATAGAAATTGCCTGAAAATTGACTGCTAAGCCTACATACACTGTGAGAGTGTTCCTATACCTTATACTACTCATTTGTCTATGCCAGTAAAAAAATAGTACAAAATGTGGACAGAATTCTGCCACAGCACCATAGGAGTATTTATTATTGCACAATGTTCAAAGTAGGTAGTGTAGTATCCAGCCCTGCCAATGCCTGCTATTTTATTCTGGAGGCATTAACTTCTTTTAGAGGCTTTGGTTCAGAAAATCAAGTAAAAGCTTATGAAGAGTAATGTTTGATTTGTCCTTGTTCATGTAATGTTTGATTTAACTAAACCTGAGCCTCTCAGATCAATTGTGTGGATTTTTAAATAGGTAAGACACTGTAATTCGAAAAATTAAGCATATACATGCATATACATAAACCCATCATCCCTGCTGATGAAGTAAGAGGCAATGACACATGTAATAGCTTTTATTTTGACCTTTTTCTGAGGGCCAAGTTTAGTGTGGAAGAGCCCCATTCTTCCCATGGAAGTTCTGGAGAACTTAATCCTGTCAGTGAGAACAAAGACAATCACAGGAATTACACCAGATTTTGAAGTTATGGGATTCACTGTTGATTGAGTCCCATGGGACTACCATACTGTCCTACGGAAATGTAAGATCCCATATTTATTCAAACTAAGGGTGGTAAGGCACTCGCTTATGAACCTCTTTCTCGCTACTGGCCCTATTATGAATTATTGCTTGGTTATCAACATTTTTGAGCGTGGTCTTATCAAAGTCAGCACTAGTTTTACTATTGCATTTCCATATTTGTGTATAGATAAGTATACATACATATATACTGGCACATCCACAATCTTCATTTTCATATACCAGCAACTCCACTTATTTACTAACAGAGTAGCTGAAACTAAATGATAAATTCCAGCTACAGGTAACTTGTGTTAGCTGCCAAGCCACTTAGTTCCAAATTTATGT
The DNA here is from genome assembly GCA_002844005.1 of Limosa lapponica baueri. NCBI lineage: Eukaryota > Metazoa > Chordata > Aves > Charadriiformes > Scolopacidae > Limosa > Limosa lapponica. The sequence continues at coordinate 1,705,316 of KZ505678.1, read as the reverse complement.
AAATATTCTTCCAACAGTTTTGTGATATTATTAAAAACAGCAGTAACAAATATAAGCAAGCACCTGAGTAAAAATCATGTAGTTTGTATTATTGTATCTTTAGTCATTGTGGCAGTATACAAAATATCTGCTCATTCAAAAACAGAAAAAAAAATATCTGTGGATATTCTGCTATTTAGAAGTATGAGGTAACCCAAAATGTATTTGCCATTTATAATGAAACTCATAAGGAAAGCAACTGCTGAAAAATACTAGCTTATTTGTAAAGCGCACTATTAAGTGAAGGAGCTATAGTTTGACCTCTTTAATTACATTTTTCTCTTAACTCAGAGAACACAGTGCTGAAGGGCAGGCAGTAACAACATAACTTGAAAATTGGATAAAAAGTTGTCATATAAAAGCCTCCAAGTATGTTTTTAACAAGAGGCTCTTGATGCTTCAGTAAAACACATGCCAGAAGGACTCTGGGCTGCCCTTTCTAAGCAGCTATTACATGTATACATTACTGACAGCAAATGACTCTGGAAAGAGGTTGTATTTTCCAATTTTAAGAACTATTTACCATGAACTAAAGCAGAGAATTATCATTTCAAAACTGCACTAACAGTGGATTTTTAAAAGGAAAAAAAATGTGAGTGTATTTCCTATCCTTTGAAAACAGGGATAAATCGTCTCTGATGTCTCTTTTGGATGCTTCTCCACCTTTTAGGACTGAGAGAGGACAGAATGACATGAAACTGCCTCTCCAACTCCTGCTTCAGCTTTGCCCACCTGCTTCCCTTCTGGGCATGGAAAGACACAAAGGAGGCAACGTAGTCCTGCATGGCTCATGCAATCCATCCCTTTTTTTTTAGTATTTCCCCCACTTCCAGATATGAACTAATTGAAGACAATTTCAAGGGGCAGGTCTAGGCACTAATGTTTAGCAGCCCCTTTTCTATTCTGTAAGATACATTTTCAAAATTTGGTTTAGGATCTTTAAAACAAATAAATAAAACGAGCAATTTCAACATAAATTTTAGATTACAGTCTTCAATAGGAAGACTAATAGGAGTAAATGCTTTAACACAGAAAAGTGAGTATTGAAAAGTCAACATTGTTAAAAATAATGACAAATGAAATGCGATATTTTTCATGTAGTAATGGTCCTTGTCTGTGGAGTGAGAGTTGTACGCGTATTGTGAGGAAGAACTTTGGGCAAACAACTTTGTGGAATTGAGTGGGATCATGCTTTTCTTTTAGCCATAAAGAATTTTCTTACCACTGAGGTAAGCACAGTACTGAGATGTTTACAGAGGTAGCCAAATTTTCATTTTCATTAGCAGTAAAAGATGTACTAAGGAGACCGGTAGAAGAACAGCGCAGTGGATGATGCCACTTGAATTAAGTGTTTAGCTTAAATGACCTGAGATATCCTTCCCACCTTTATCATCACTGCTTCATTAATACAGAGACATATGCAACGAGCTATAATAAACATTTTGAATGACGGCCAAATCAATTTCTTAAAAAATTATGGTAAGTATTATATACAGTAATTATATTTCCTATTATATTTCCCATATGCCTACCAAGTAGGCAGTAAAAAATATGTATTAGAACTAAGTTCTAATGGGCAAGAGGGAAAGAGAGCAAGCTCATCATGTAATATGTCCTAACAATACGGTTAGGGACTATGGGAAGGCCTCATGACATGTAAAAGCTGCAGATGAGTGGGATCTGTAATTCTCAGAATTTTTGTATTGTATCTTATTATGATGTTCTACTTTTTGCCACTTGTTTATAAAAATCCTATTTTGAACATTTCTTTTTTTCAAATACTATCAATTCAATAAATTAAAAAGTATCAATTTGATAAATTCTATGTTAAAGCACTAATGGACTCTAACTGAAGTTGTGATCATCAAAGTGATATTAACTACAGAAATCTCTAAAAAAAAAAAAGATGCATAATGAATATTACAGATACTTCGGGGTACAAGGAATTGACACCTACTAAATGCAAGTAGGAATTAATTAAGACTCTTTGTTATGAAGTTGTTATCACTTAAATTCCTGTAGGTCCCCAGATATTAGATGCAGATATGCTTATCAAACAACTTCTTTTGGGAGACAGAAAAAAAAGCATTCAAGACAGAAAAAAAGAACAATTTTAGGGCAATTTTACCATTGATCTATTTGAAGCAGCCCCAAAGTTTAGAGTATTAGAAGTAGTATGAGCAGAAATTTCAGAAAGACCAATAGTAGGCTCAGATTGAATGAAATTTGTCACATAGGTGCCATTACTGTATACAATTCCCTAACACTATTATATCTCATACAGGTATATAGTACTGTCTATTACCTAGAAAAACTGATGCTGGGGAAAATGTTCAAAGTTAAGTCCACAGCTAAGTAATTTGCTGAGTTTTATTCTAAGTCCTTGATATATATATATATATATATATATATGAATTCCTAAGATAATTTGGACCTGTTAGGTCTGTCACAGCAAATTTTTGTGACCCCATGACAGGATAAATGAAAAGATTTAATACATAATAAACTTCAGTACTGTGAAAGAGGTCTGGGTAGCCTCTAGGGATATCATGCAAAACAGCTGCTACTGATTCTATTTTGCTGGTGACCACTGTACTCATGTAACTAACTGTACCAAATGATAGCTGAAGTCATATATTTGTATTTTAAAATACAATTATTTGTGCACTGTACTTTGTGTAAATATATTGTCCACATCTATTAGCCAAACAAGAGGCTGATACCTCGAGACACACTCTATTAAAATGTGTAATACGTTTAAATAAAAATGTTGAACGTTTCACATTGCAGACCTCTTTAAGCTCAAATTGTTTGCTATAGAGAACTCTTGATTGCACTAGATCTCTAGTAGCAACACCATTAATATATACCTAAGATACTTGCCATTTCTCAGGTTCTTTCTCTGCTTTGGACACATCAACAATCTGTTGAAGTAAAAAAATTACCGATTCAAACTGGCAATTTTTGAGTAGAGTTACTGAATATATACTTAACCTACTAGCATTATCATCCTATCGCACTGCCATTATAACCATGATCAAGAAGGTTACATTCCAGAAATGCAACTATATTGTTGGCAAGAAAGTTACATTACTTTGTGGTAACACAGTAATGTGATAATGCAAACTACAGTAAATCTACCCTTGAGTGACAAGATGATTTTGGGGAAGATTTATATTCTCCTTGCAAATCTCTTCAAGGAAGTTTCATGTCTGTGGGGACAAACAGGTTTGCTTTATGTAAAATCTTAGGAAAATACATTTATAATAAATAAGAAACCAGATTTCAATAATACTAAACAGACATTAAAGGTCTTTTGCCTTTTTTAAGAAGATTTTTTATGTATGATTGAAGTTTATACAACACTCCAGAAAAGCCATCATGTGTTAGATTGAAAAATAAAATCAGAAGCATTTTCTGTCATATAGGTATACATGATAAACGGAAACGTTAATGTCTTAGAAAGTATGTCCAGCTTTGTACCGTTACTCATTTAACAAAGCAGAAAGTAAGATACTGTACTGTAAACAAAAAGCTACAGTAAAGGACATTTTGAAATTTACACAAGTTTGAGTTCATAAACATTTTGGTTGCTCCATAACAGTTTTCATATAAAATGAATAAAAAACCCTTGGACAGCTTTCATCACTCTTGACTACTTTTCACTTAAATGCACACAGACATACTTTATATAGCAATATACTGATGTACTGTAACATGGATATTAAACTATGATTACTGCTTTTTAACTCAGATGTGTATTATCCAATCAATATTATCTGTAATTGAAATACTCATACATTATGTATTCCCATCATGTTGTTAAGTATAAAAACATGAAAATATAACTTTACATTATTTCAGTTATATACATCAGTTCAGGCTTGACAAAGATTTTTTTACGCTACGATTTTTAGAGGAATAAGCCCAGAGGTACAATAAATAGCTTTCCACTGTATACAGTAATGCAATTCTACTTTTTCAAAAAGTTTAGATTACCATATGAATATTATTTTAGTTTGGTCATTCTAGCATTGAACATTAAAAATCAGAATGCATTCCCCAACATTCCTGATGAGGAGTAATGCACAGAACACCTATGGATTACAGATGTGTCAAGAAATGGTTCAATTTTGTAAGGGGGAAGTTACTGGTAAGTTTGACATTGAAAACACTGTATATACCTCTTTTGCTGACTGCACTGAGAGTATACACTGTGTTCACACACTTTGCAGAAACAGGCTCAGAGCTTGTACCATAAGAAGGGATTTCAAGTTTCTGATAAAGGCTCTGTCTTCTCCAGTGTTCAGTAAACACTATACTTAAGCCTAAGAAATGGATTTCAACTAAAACTGCAAGTCATATTTCAAATTTTACTCAAGAACAAAATAAAACAGAGATTTACTGATACTGCATGAGGCAATGTATCCACGATGCAGAAAAATGTAAGCTTTTCAACTAAATGTACGGAGTTTTATCTACAGGGAAAGCTGGAGAAACATGATGTTGCTTTGATTTGCATTAGCATTTAAAT
>KZ505678.1:1618243-1695743 GCA_002844005.1 Limosa lapponica baueri | reverse complement strand
TCATTCATGGTTGACTCCAGCAAGTAGGCATATTTTCCTTTGGACTTCCGTACTCGAGCTACCCCTTCTGCTGTAGTCCTCACAAACACAGATGGTTCTGCACTTTTCATATAGGTCCACATTTTATCAAACACTGCAATTTTAGATCTCTGTGGAGACAATATGAAGCCTAATTAACTAAGCTTTACGTAGACAGCAAAAGCACACCTGGGAAAATATGATTATGTCATTTTTAGGCAAGTTTATTACTCAATATTGAAAAATAGCAGCGCCTACATTCTTTTTTTTCTATTAATATTATGCTGTCATTATATATATATTTTTTATTTGTTATATTTATATTTGTTAAAGATTTGAAGCAAACAGTGCTACTTCCACTTTATAAGAGGTGTGCCAGATTAAAAGATAAGATCTATATTCAAACTTCAGCAAAATATTCATCAGAAATTTCCACTCAAACAAGATGATCTTCTTTATCGCAGCCCTCTGCAGCTGTGTGTTATGCAAACGAGAGGTGAGCTGAAATGTGTCAGTGGCACTAGAAAACTTCAGATTGCTCCACAGAGGAAACTAACATTGCTGTGAAACCTGAAGGGAATGTTAATAGTGAGGCACCTGTTTTAAATTTTTTCTTATTTGTAATACTCCACGTGCCTCACCAACTCAACTCAGCAGGTCAGAGTTTTCTTTCAGAAAGACTGTTACTTGAAGTACGCTTATTTTGGTGTAACCAATTGGTAGTTATAACTATAATTGGCAGTTTTAACTACCAACTGATTGTTATTTTTTAACCTGTGAAAAAATAGAGAAAAACAAAGTTTGCCACCTAGATGTCACCAAAAAGGAAGCAGTGTTATCAAAGAAACAGCAGGCAGAATGGCGCATATGACAAGTCAGGGTCAGTAACAATCACCAGCTGGAAAGAGTGTATGAAGCTGGGTTTCTCTGTAGAACTACCAGGGCAGTTGACAATCAACCCTAAAAGAACCCTAAATGAATTTCTTTAAAAGACAATCTAAATCATGATATGAAGTAGACAATAAATTACTGACAAATTGAATACTATATTGCATGTAACTCAGCTATTATTACATTTCTGCTTTGCTGTAGAAACCCAAGACCACTTGGTTTTGCAGTTATCTTAGTTCTCTGCTAGATACTGCTATTATATGTGCAAGTATACCAAATCTGTACTGGGGTAAGATGTATTAGAAGAATTTCTCTACTAGGACATCTTGTAACATACACTTCAGAACTGCAATTCTGCTATAACAACTATAACCATACCATTTTAAAAACAAATGAATCAAGTGTAAAAGCATCAGTCACACCCCCACTATCCCCCAGGATTCACTGTTCTTGTAGTGCAGCATCATCATTTCCCTACACTTACCTTTATTTTCCTGTTCAGAAATGTAGACTAGGAAGATTTTAAGGCTCACATTTCTCCATGGTCTCTGGATATCTACTAGAATAAAAACTCCTGGCAGTCCTAAGAACCACTGAAAAGTTTTCTAACATCTAAATACTCCGTTACCAGAATCTACATGCACGCTGGCACAGCTGGCTTTTTGAAAGTTCCCTTGCAGATCAGTTGTTGCATATTCTGATCTGTTGATCTACACATACTCAGTATACCCATTAATATCAAAAGAGTTGGATATACTCAGCATGACCAGAATGACTGAGAAAAACAACTGTGCTGAAGGCACAGTGGGTTTCTCAGATTCTTGTGACATCTGCCATACTGCATAAGCACTGTTCTTATTCCACACAAAGATCCTAATCACTAGGGAAATCCTAAAAAATGGTATATTGCACCATATTTGAAAAGCCAGTTCACAAAATAACCTATAAGCTCTCAATAAAAATCCAATATTGAACCTTCTGTGCCTGAAACTTACCTGATATATAGACAGATACAGGTAAGTGCCTCTAACAGATACCAAATGGCATTCCATGCCTGAAAGAGACTCCCACCCGCAGATCCAAGTCAGGCAGGCCATTTAATATCTGATAGACTCCATCACCTTCATCAGAGCATATAAAGAAAGTCTAAATCCTAAGTGCACAGCTGTCTGTCATCTGAGTCCTGCTGCTGTGGCTCACTTCCCTGCAAGCAGAGCTACCAGTGTTTGGCTCTGCAGGGTGCTCAATCTCCTCCTTCCTTAGCCCACTCAGGCTTGGACTCAGTAGCCTCATATGAAGGCGCTCAATCTTCCCAGAATTCACATTCTCTAAACTTACTCCCTAATTAAACCCAGATTCTCCATCTCGTTCCTACCATATGTCAACATTCATTTAGCAGCGTACGTCCAACTTGCTGCATGGAACTTACCGCTACAAACTAAGCAAGGGGCATCAAGCTTCCAATAGTGTTATAAAAATCATTACAGTGATACTTCATAAATTACCATAGGTTTGCTTTATAAAGGGGGAAACTTAAAGTTGGTTTAGAGCTGTCTTAAATGGTTCAGTTCATGCACCCAATGCAGACACTATACATATAGATGCCCATCACTACAACTTTCATTTGGATCCCATGTTGAAGAAGAGAAGAGGTTATGCTGGCACTTAAAACATTATTTTCTTCTTGTACAAACATTCAAATACTAAATAAATAAGCATTCTTTATTCCCATTAGGTAACTGTCATGAACAGGTTCATGAACTGACTTAACTGCCTTTCTTGCTCCCTTGTTTCCTGGTTGATTAAAATGAGCTTTTACAGGTTTTAAAATACACCAAGTAACAAAGGTGTAGCAAAGTTTGTTCCGACTTTATCATTCAACTTCAGAAAAACACAGCTCCTCATTTCCCACTGTCACTTCACAGAAATCTGATCACAACAGGTAAATGAGAAGGATGAGGGAAATCCCATGACGGGCTGAGGCGCTGGTGCTGGACGGTTCAATGGGAAAAGGAACAGATTTACCAAATGGTCAAGTGTTAAGAAGAAACCTCCCACTAGATGGCTCACAGGGTTCTTGCCATATAAATGAATTTACGAATACCTGACCCAGCAACCATGGAAATAAAAACCTGTAATGAAAAACATCACTAGAAAATAACACTCAGAATTTGCCATGATCGCAGAGTCTTCTGCAGCCATGAACACTGAAAAACATCATGCTGGAATTCATACAGCTCAGAGTCTTGATGCCTACCTAGTCCTTGACCTTTTTAGGGTCATAAAAAAGAAGAGTAACGAACTACTAGTTAGGGCATAGTTGTGACTTCTAAGGCTTTTGTTTCTATTGCTACACATTATATTTAATAATACGTTCTGTTTTCAAAACTGTGTCATTTTATTTCCTTCATTTTTGTTTTCAGAATGTCTTTTATTTGAAAGGTAGAGCTAAAGGATGTAGAAAAGGGCAGTGTTAAGAGATCTTCACATAGCTTTCTGCACGCACGCACGCACACTCATTAAGGCCAACATCATCTGATAGTTCAAAAAAAGCAGGTACACTTGTCCTAATTCAAATACATCGTGAAAAATAAAAGCATAGTACATTGTTATTTAAATTTGGCCAGTGCTATAGTTGACCATATATTTTATTCCTATGCAAATAATCTTCTTAATCTCCTTAAACTGCACTTGGAAAACCATGTGGTCATCAGCAAGAGCGGACTAGATCACGAGGAAACACAATTCTTGTGACTGCAGGATGCCCTGTGTGCATGCCGGGCTTTCACATCTCTCTCTCATATCCTCTTTAATGGCATCAAAAACCTAAAAGCACAGCAGTGCTCCATAAAAACCACCACATCTTTCTGTCATGTGATCCAAACGACAGAACCATTGTAGATTGCTGTATTATTTGACTACAAGAATGCAAGAATATTTACATAATCTGCACTGTTCTTAATTACTGTAGCTGATTGCTGCTGCAAGGTGACACTCCAGTGCGTATATGAAATGTTAAAAGCTAATTATAACTTTAGTATTACAATCAACACCAACATGACAGTACAAGACCCTAACATTCACAATGAACATTTTTTCTCCCATTATTTACCACTTTTGTGAAAATACAATAACTGATACAAAAATGCCCCAGGACCTAATGCCTTTTTTTTTAAAAAAAAATCATGTCTCACTGGGCATTTTGACTAGCAAAATTATTATTATTAAAACGTACACATCCCATTTAAATGTAAAATACTGCCTTCATTAAGAAACTCATTAGGAAATTAAATTATGCAAAGCTTTATGAAATTAATTAACTGTATTTTGTGGGTCATCAGATAACTTTTCCATTTTGTCATTCAAAGACCTATTCTTAAAATTGGGGTGCTGTAATTAGTATGTCATTGACAGAAATAGTTCCTCAGACTACCAACATTCTACTAGATGATGATCTTGTACTGCTGGAGCAGAACTTTAATTGTCAAATGTGGTTTGTGTAACCATCCTGTTGACCCTCCATACTGAATAAAAGGACAGGAACTGGTATCGACATCAGCAGCTAGAAAGTCTAACAACAAATGTGTCATCTTGCCAATTTACACAGTAAATCAATTATTGATACAACCAAAAAACACAGAAAAGAACAAAAGTAGTTTTTCAGCCACTTTAAGTCACTCAAGATTAAGTACTTTAAAATTTAAACCTTGTTTATACTGGGTGAATACTTAAGGTCAATGAAAGTTCAAATACATGGAAGATTAAATTTTTTAATATATTGATAATTTTATTCAGTACTAGTAAAAATTAGTTACGTGTTCTCAAGATGCAGTTTTATGGCTTTCCAGTTTCCAATTGAGCTACTTAAAATATACTTAATAAATTTGGTTTTATTAATAAAAATTGTAAAACATTCTACCTCAAGAACTTATTCCTCAAAAGCCTACTTTAAATAATTTTCTCCAAGAATGTGAGACAAGGACTTTAGGTAGTCATCATATTCTTCATGTGATTTAAAGAGTTAAGTGTTCAAGAAGGCTTGTCTTACAAAAGGATGTTAAAGTTTCAAGACCATTTAATAGCTGTTAAAATACTCGCTGAAAGGACTCCTCCTCTGAGACTGATTAATTTCAATCTCAGCAGAATTGAAATTCCTCCCCATCATTCAGCATATTCATAAAATCAAAGCCAACCATTTCAATCTCCTTTCATGAGAAATGCAGATAATTGTCACACAAACTGATTTCCACAATGATGACCTAAATCCATCTGTTCTTTCTGAAGTGCTGGTAACAAGGAAAATATGCTGTCCGCTCCTAGAACTAACTTTACTGTAATAAAATTACTGATAGAGGGACAGCTGTACTACAATCATGTTGCAGTATCTACTATTACAGCTTTGCTACATCACTGTAATACAAACACGGATTTGTAAGTAGGATCTTGATTTGATCGGGGAAACCTGATAATATAAAGGAAACAGTATGTCGTATAAACTGAACTGAAAAAAACAGCAAACAGCAGCAGATTTTCGAACCTGACAAGTGAAAAAAGAATGGAGAAAGGAAAGTGTATCTGCTGTGGGGTGGGAAGAAATGCAGAGAACAAAGACAATCTACACATAGGACAATAATATAAATGTATACTTTAGCTTTGGTTTTGATGAGAAAGGAAATTGGGATATCAAAACACATCAATCCAGACAATGGGAAACTATTTATTTGTTATATATGATAAGCGGAACATTCTGAGCACTAGAATGAGAGAAATGAAATGAAACTTTACAGATGAAAAGCATGGACCAGCACTTTGGGACCAATAAGAAAATCTGCAATAAAATTGAAGACCTTCAGTTGATAAAAACAGAAGAGAAGAAATGCAAATATATCACTATGATAAAAATGATTACCAGAAAACAGTGTGATACAATTGTGAGAAAGTTACTTCCAGAAAAGACAGAGAAATATTAATGTTTTTGTGCAAAGTAGTTCTGAGATCTCAGATAGCATACAATTTACACCACTGTTCATCCACATTCAGGAACAATTAATTCAAACTACCACACACACACAGGAGCAATGAGATGATCGGGGACCAAAATGCCTTGCTTGGAAATCAAAAATAAATACAGTTTTGTTGATAGAGATGAAAGCTCAGGAAAAAAACCCTTACTTGCTCTCTATTAATGCATCAGAGAGAAGAAAAAAGATCTACATAATAATTATTAATGTACTGTGATAATTGAGGATAAACTAGTTGTAAATACATTTAGGCTGGAAAATAAAAGAATGTTTCTAACCATAACAAGGGTGGTATTATGGAATGATCTGCCCCCAGAAGCAGTGCAAACAGAACTTATACTTATTTATACTTATTTTAGAGTGTATCAGTTTATAAAATAAATTACACAACACTGGAGAATCTTCAAACCATACTGGTGCAAATTTACTTTTGCCCAGCACAAAATTACCTAATACAGAGAATTCTTTGATTAGAACATCTAAGAAAACTTGATGAAAACTTGAAAAAGAACATCAGGGAATAGTATGCTTCTTTTATCAGACAGAATTTGTCCTTACAAACAAGGAAGGAAAATTCTATTAGAAAGGAATATATTTTATTTTTAATAAATATTATGCAAATACTGATTTGAAATTAAGCTGAGTAATATATATAACAAGGTTTCTGAAGCACCACAGTGTTTTGGTCACGAGGCTCACTGAGGTGCCTGCAAAAGACATTAGGATATTGGGTAATGTGGAGGGATTAAAAAATGAAGTCTGAAAAATAGCAAAGAGATGCTTTGAGGAAAAAAAGGATGCATTGATTACTGCATTCTTTCTTTTAATACTACTTTCACAATGGCCTAAATCAATTATTTTATGTGTTGCCCAGATGCAAAGATCTCAAAAAACAAGACAACAACTGAAAATTAATCACCTGAACCATCTAGACCACAAAAAAATATAACCATATCTCCATTAATATGCTATTGGATGCAAAGGGTAGTCTTTCCATTATCTCAGTGCTGCAATCTACCTCTCCTCCATATTTCAGCTATGTACTTTCTCTTTCTGTTAAACTTAAAAAGCCAAACTCTAACCATATCTCCTTCACAGTCATGAAATGCCCCCACCTCTCAAGGAACTAAGTCCATGGCAAAAGTTACAGAAGATTTCTTAACTGATTGTTTTGTCTCCTTCGCCTCACAAAGACTTCTGTGGAGCTAGTCAAAATTTAACTCTGGAAGCATATGTTCTATAATTCTTCTACATCTCAAACTTCAAAAATTGGGGCTGAGGTACAATTCATAATTTTTTATCTCAATTCCATTTAAAAAATCAAGAGTGTTTCTTCTCTTCTCACTGTTTTACGGATTTCCTGTGGGGTTTTTATAGAAGCTTGAATGTCTTGATGAGTATTAAATGCAGACAGGTTCACAGACAGACTACTGTATGCTCTCTTTTTTTTTTGCATAACCTCTTGTAATACAATCATCAATTTAAATACCTTTATAAGTTAAAAAAATATTTCAAAGTACTCATAAATTTAGAGGCACTGGACCATGTTGAAGATCCTCAGAAAATACAATATTACTAATCTTCAGGCCAAATTTTGCCTCCCAACAGACAACACTTTTGCTGGAGAAATGACTCAAAGGGTCTTGTCAGTTCTTCTTATGTTTGTTGCTGGCTTTTCACTACAGAAGAGGACATCTTTATAAGACAGCAAGAACTACCATCCTTCCGGCATTTTTCCCATGCCCAACTTTTCATTCTGGAACTCTTGTCTCTTAAGCAAGAATAAGTAACTCTTGCATAGTCTTTTCAATGAAAGCTAAAGAATACTTCTTTGTTATGGAGCAGTTCTGCTTGCTTTTACTTCGGCAGATGATCTACTCTTAAAGGCAACCAAAACAGATTGGTCTATCCATGACACGCCATTGGTTCAATAATAGGCAGATATAAAAAGATTTAAAATGAATCTAATGCAGAAATAGGGAATGTAAATTAGTCTGATTATTGCTCTGCACATCACTTTCTTTTTGAGATGCTTTCTTACCTTATACATGGGACTAGTTACAATTCATCTTTTAAAGTGGAAAGAAAGGTAGCATGATAGATTTCATTTGTCTTTCAGGTTCGTACATATTTTTGATGAATAGAGCTAGGCATACAGCAAAAACATGATGAAAGTTTAAAAATAATTAGCTTTTGTTCTCTTTGTATCACTTTGATATTAATTTTCAATATGCCTTCAAGCAGGTGGAAAGCATGGAAATGTTCCGTGTTAAGCTTGCATACTTACACTTTACTTCGTTCTTCCAGTGCCGTAGCCCATGAAAGTAAGCAAGGCAACTTCAGGAGTTAACACATATAGACAATACTTTAAAATTAATTTCTGCAGTGTTAGGTGAGCAGTAGCCTGTCTTCTTGGGTTAGTGACTTTGTTTTCCCTTCAAAGTTCAACGATGTGTCTTGGCTAATGCATACATCAACTGCATTTACAGCAGCTGCTGAGAAATATCTGAAGGTAAAAATACTGTGTGACTGTGGATAGTGTGAATAGTACGTACCGGAATGATGAAATTCCATTGCCCCACCATACTGTTCCATCAAGTAGTATCTGTGATCTGACAATTATAGAGATGATATGGCCGTACAAGATCAACCGAAACAAATCCCGGATCTCCCAAGCTGTGCTTGCAGTCCTATTCACATTCTCACCACAACTTGCTACTGATTTGAGAAAAACAACACACTTCTGGAAAACCACAGCCACACATATCTTCTTCAATGATTTGCCCTTTACTTCAGGTTGTAAACCCAAGAGAAAATGTTACAGCAATGCACTATATATCTTCGTTTAGGCTTCCAGTTGCACTAAGATCTCTAAAAGCACTATCCCTAAGAGAGAGGCACTAGTAAGTATCAGAAGTGGTAAGTAGCTCAACTCAGTGGAACAGAACTCCAAAAACTTTGACCATAGTCACAGTTCTCCTAGTACCATCTATGAGATTTCCTTAGGAAAACTACTACACATTCTGGTATTTATAAATATATAATCAAGAGACCTGATGGATCTGCCATTGAAGAAAAAATGTGTATCTATAACATTCTTACTAAGAAGTAGCAGTTTCCTGCTGATGTTTACTGCTCAGCAAAGCTCTGTCATTACTTTCTTCTTTTTAAAATACTGTTAAATCCATTATTTCTGCACTGATATTTTCTATGCAGGTTGTACCAAGCTTCTGATTGTCATCTTAAAGCAGCACTAGGAACACTACAGTACAATGCCTTTTCATCCTTTTTTCTCAGTTATGTTTCTTGATTCAGTGCCAAATGATGCTCAGCTCACTGTTGGCGAGAATCTCTCCTACTAGTCTGTACTACCTTTAAAGCTAGGGAGTATGTACCTAAAACAGGGGAAAGTGAAAAGACAATACATCTGTCTTGAGTGCCAAGGCTGTTATCTCCGAGTCAAGTGATATGGACTAGCTTTTACACCTACTCTCACACTGTCTATAGGGTGTGTGGTGAGCCATTATCCTTCCTCCACCTGGGTTTTTCTAACCTATATCTGAATTACTCCATTCCCCATGGTAGCCACTGGAGTCAGCCACAGCCATAGCAGACATTAGCTAGTAAGTACCTACCGCAGGTGGCTGAAAAACTAGAATCCTAAAACAAAACAGAGAACAAGCTAATGTGGCTCCCTGACATACCTGAAAGACTTGAACCCACCTCTTTCAATTAACATTGCATATGTATATTCAGCTATTCAGGATAGGATTTTTCAGCTACGTGCCACCATCTAGCTTATTGCTGATAACTCCTTTTTGGAAAACGCTGAGAAACATCTCTTTTTCACTTGTGTAAACTATTATCAGAAAACATGTTTTAGTAGCAAAGAAAATTCAGTTTACTGTTCTTATACTCAGTATACAACAATCCCTACTTTTGTGCTGTTCCAGGAATTAGGGCTCTACTAATGAAGATGCAGATTCAGTATACACTCCATCAGTAGAAAACAAACTTGCAAATAATGCAACTTCTTGAAGAGAAAACAGACTGTGAAAAAAAAACTAATGGTTTTTTTTTTTAATTCATGACAGTGACAGAGAAAAAGCCAGTCCATTTTAGCTTTCTGCTAGAAAAATATTCAAAATGTTTCCAGCTGTTGAAAGAATTTGAGTCCTAACTTCAGGTCATATAAAAATCTCACATCCACTCCAATCCAGGCACAGAAATACTCTGGGTGAAATTTTAGTCTCCTTAGTGCTAGAGACTGCTTTCACATTGCCTCCAGCAAAGAGTGTTTCATTCCTAAAACTTGAATTTCTAGAAAGAAATTCTGATAGCTATTATTTCTTGAAAAATAACTGGGCAAGTTTAAGTGATTTTCTGCAAGTAGTAGATTGAGCCATCAGGCTAAGAAGTTGCATTACACAAAACGCACCAACTTGTGTGTGCTAGAAATTGCTGAGAAGAAATTTCCAGAGATCATTATAGCCTTGTTTGTGCAGAGCCAAATCAAAAGGTGAAGAATATGCCTAAGTTATTAATGCTCAGGTAATTACCAGAAATACGACTATATGGTTTATAAGTGTAATTCAAAAGATGTATACATTTGCTAGGAGAACAAAAACTACATACTGATGCATGCACATACAAACATTTTTGCTTTAAAGGAAAACTTAAAAATCTCTAAAGACAAACTTTTCAAAAGAACTGACCTGACCTACTGTTAGTCCACATTCAACCCCTAGTATAGCCATGATCTAAAAGGTTTATGCTCACAAAGCCAGAAACATGCGCTTGTATGATTTTGAACACTTCTAAACACTCTTAGCACAAACTTGATCTCATTTTTACTGTCTTACACACCCGATGTTAATTTTGGTTTAGCCAACAGGAATGCAATAAGCAGCAGGTCTTATTACTGGACCTGTCATCAAAATAAAAAAATAATGCTTTTCTGCAGTTGAAACTTGTATGGTTCCTATTTACCAGTTAAGCACGCATTACAGGATCCAGTGAAAACCATAATCTAGCAGTTACTGCTCTAACTATACTGTACATAAAAAAATTTTAAGAACCTGTTCCATTTCACTTTCATGGCAGGCTATGTTCAAAATGTAAACGTATTCTTTATAACTATTTTAAAATACTTTTTGTTTTAACCTAACATTATCATCATCCATTGAAAAAACCATGAGAACAACACATATTTGTAGCACTTCAGATCCACCTCCATCTTACAGGGAGAGACACACAGAGCACACAGACAGGGCAAAACAGTCCCAGTATTTCTCCTAGCAGCCTTAGGGTCTCATTTGCTGGATGGATTTCACCTTGTTAGCTGGTGTCTCAAGGGCAGCCTGAGACTCACACATTCTAAGCCTCATGCATTTTTAAAACCGAAATACACAGAAGTAGAAGGTGAGGAATGACAGGCTTCCAAGGCATTACTGTAATGCAAATACAAATAGTAACTGTTTTCAAAAGCAGGCATGGATTTACTACTGCAGCTAACAGTTGTATCCCATTCACCATCTGCAAGCTTGAAAAATCACGTGGAATACTTATTAGAACATGACTGTGCACCTTCCTATGTCCCCTATTCACTGTGAGACTACCTAAAATACAGCACAGCTGTTAAATAGCCTTGTTCGTAATTGTTAGCTCCTGTCTTACAGCTTAGATAAAGACATCAGCTCCCTTCTCTTATTTTTTACTTTACAGTGGAGTATTTTTTAGGTAATTCCTTGCAGTCACTTTTGCTTTGCATATTTATAACATTATCCTTATATTTATATATAGATAATAAAATCTAATGATAATGAATAAACAAAACCACTTATACTTGCAAGTTAGGATGCACATGTCACATTTTTACAGCAACCTTTTATTAAGCCTAGGGAAAACACATTCACATGAGAAAAGACCTATTTAAAACAAAATAGAAATCTATAAAGTAGAAATTCTTACCCTAAAAAACTCTTTAGTGGAGCCAGAATCTAATGTCCCATAAGCAATTTCTGTTTGCTTGGAAAGATCCTCTGCACTTTCAATGGGAGACACCATCCTCTCAACCGTCAGGAAGGCAGCTAAGTTAGCCGTGTAGGATGAGATTATGATGAGGGTAAAGAACCACCACACACCTCCAACAATGCGCCCAGACAGGGATCTAATAACAAGTATGAAATGGATTTGTAAAGTGAAATGAAAGTCCTAAAAAGGAATACATGTTATCACTTTTATGCAAATGATGCAGTATAATTGAGGGAAGCATTTCAGGCTATCTCATAGTGCAGCTCTGCATACTAATCAGATGGGAAATCATGGCATACTCCACTAAATCTGGATTTTGCCGAAATCAGGACTCCAGAGTTTACTTTATGGAGAATTTAGTGATCTAGTTCTTCAAAGTTCTGAACACCCTGAAAGGAAACTGCTCCCGTCATAATGTGCTATATTTAACACATAAGCTTGTTGTTGCCTCTGAAGTGAATTTGTGTGACATTATGAAAAGGATCAAACAAAATCAGTGAAGCAGTACTTTCAGATAAACCAGCATGCCCTTAAAAATTAAGTGCCTTTAGCTTGCTTATTTTCCTAAGGCATTTGGAAAAAGACTGTTTTCCACAAAACAGTGGGTTATATTGCTGTGGACGATCTATACTGAGAAACAAATAGCATTATTTGCAGTAAAAACTGGCCCCGGGAATATCCAGAAACTAAAAAGGCACACAACTTTCAAAAGATACAAGCATTTAACAGACTGAGGACTGAACATAAAACAATCAGTGATAATACAGAAAAACGGTGAATTATATTTTTAAATAATAATAATCTGAAGTTTTTAACTGCAGCAGGTGGGCTCTTATGGATCTTTGTTTTGCTTCTCCTGCTCAAGAAGAGAGAAAAAAAGAGAACTCAAGAAAATATATAAAACAGTACAGAGCACACAACTAGAGAAATTCAATTATTTTCTATACTGGAAAATGAATAGAAGAGAAATATTGATATTGCCATTATTGTCAAACTTGACATTTTCTTAATGATCCTTTAAGCTTTGAAATTACTTACTACTTTGTTTCCAAACAAGACATTATAGGAAGGCGTACATAATCTTTGGAGATGTGCTTAATTATCTGGCATGTAGTTGAAAGTCTAGTACTAATGTGTTGCAGTAGGTTGGGTATGTCTTGATGTGATTCCTCTATCTATTAAGTAAACAAATTACAAATCACTCACCCAGCCTACTGTCTTGTGAATGAGACTTTGAACTAGTCCTGCCAAAATACTTAGACAGATAGGTATAACTATATATATATAAATGTTTAAACATGGTAGTTACGTAAAGCTGATTTATTAAACTGGGAACAAAAATAAATAGAACCAATTCTGGACAAATTATTTTTACTAAGTGCTATTGTATAAAATCTCTGTGATAATTCAGATATTAAAAGATTTATTCCACGTCACAAGAGACTCACTAATTTACTACATGAAAATCCAGTCAGATAAAGTCCAGAATATGTTGTTAAAAACGACCATAAAAAAGAAGTTATCATAAGTTCCTTCTAAACTAAGATGCATTCTGGAAACATGATTTCTGTCACCTTTGAAAAAATATTACATACCTGTTTTGACATGGAGGTAATCTGAGTATAAAATAATTCTACAATTAAAATATTCAATTATATGAGAAATATATATTTGCAAGGCAAGATCTCTGACAATGTGTATTTAATAACTGATGATTTTATGGCACTTTATATTGTATTGATGACATCTGCTATAAATGATAATAATCTTCAAAAGGCCACGATCTCTCAGCAAACAAAGTTGCCACCAACTTTGCAAAAAAAGAATAAGCTCAATGCCATTTCAGGCATTATGCTCCCACATGGCATTTTATAAGTAAAATTTTTTTGGGTGTCATTTGTATTCAAAATTTTCCCAAAAGGTCTGTCCCAGTTAAATAAATAATATATTTTCTTATGTACATTTTGAAAAGTTTCTAAAGATTGATAATTACATGCTAGTATGAACCCATACTTTACAAGCACCTCACTCATCAGATCATTAAATATTAAAATAACCATTTCTGTGCACAATTACCTAAATTTGTGCACTACGTTTTATACTTACAAAGGTACTTTATGGCAGTACTAAGAGTACACTCACATCCCAAAAAAGATGAGGATAACTTTGCTGTAGGTTATCATTATCTTATATCATTCTATTCTATTCTACTCTATTGTTTCTGTGCTACCCGTGATGGCAACATGGAGATTGCTATCACAGACCAGTTTCTAGGTGGTTCAGTCTTACTCAGCACCACCTTCTATTTCAAAGTCAGAAAGCTCTAGTTACTTGTCTACTCTAAAATTCTTACAGTGGTTGTCATTTTGCTAGAGAAAGGATAGTAGCAATAACGCAAAATTTAACTTCACAAAAATGTTTTGCCAATGCCTGAAGATACTCCTTTTCATATCTATTTTGATTCATTTGCAGGGAGTTCTAATGCCATAGTGATAGTTTTAGTGCAAGAACAAAAATAACTGAAAGGTTTGCAGCCCTTTTCTATATTAAACAGGTAGTATATAAACTAACTGCTTTCCTCAAAAATATGTTTGCAATGAAATCAAGTTCATTTCACTTCACTGAATCTTGAATCTCAAAAATTATTTGAGTTTCATATGCATTTTATGATGATCATGTACTATCAATATTCTTACATCACCTTTTAAAAATCATCAAACCATGCACAACAACTGTCATGCTTTAATAGCCAGTAAAATAATAACAACAACAACAAAAAATCATTATTCTACTATGACCTTGATTCGATAAAAATAATTTTGTATCTAATAGGGGACTTTGCAGACAACTCAACCTGTGAAGTGTGTAATCGATACAAAGACCTCACAGGACTGAAGTTAACACAGCTTCTCATGACTTGAAACAATTTGCTCTCTGTTCACTGCCTTGTTTCTTGTCTACAATTCTTATTGTGTTATATGCCAAATTCATCACATCTTTCATTGTAAAGGTGCGTATCTCAGTGTGATATGGCAACCTTTACAGAGAATTGCTAAAGTTCTCACACAATAAATGCTCTGCTATTTCTGCAGAAGAAAAACTTACTGTTGCCTTTTGGGATGCATGACATATCTAAGAAGTGCTCCCTTGGTGTGATTTATTTTGCACACTAACCATTAGACTCACTAGAAATTGACCGATTCTGTGTCTTAATATAGGATATTTAGAAGAAAGCTAAATTGCTTCGTATAATTAGGTAGGTCTTCTGATTTGATTTCCTTAAACCCAGTTGCCCTATTTCACTGGTTACTATAGTTCCTTCAAGCAGCAAGTAGTTATTTACCTACCTACTTACCACTTTGCTGAATCAAGGCTAGAACCAGTTGTGCACAAGGGAAATAGAATATTTAATGAGCTGCAAAGGAATTAACATAAGTGCTTTACAGTTGTCCCTAATAAAGTAGGTGAAAATCCATGAGGAATTAAACATTTATAAACTGGACCTTCAAGTTCATTTTAGCAATTTCCTTTGTGACTTTTCTAAAACTAGGCCATGGAAAAACAGCAGTGTTTTGCAACTATTTACATGAAATTAGAGCTATCACATGACTTTTATTTCAGTTGAAGGCTCTCCTGTAAAAAAGCAGTGGGTTAATAACTGTATTATGATATGTAATGAGTTTTAGAGGGAAAGTGCTGCCTGTGTAGTTTGTGACTAGTATGTTACCCTTTTTTCCCATTACAGTTGTTGTGAACCATATGCACTGTCAACTGTAAAATGGGAATATGCAGCAAAAACACGGTACCCCTCCAAGAAGGCATGGAATGACTTGAACCTCATGCATTTTACAGTCTCTGCATGGTGTATATAATTTCACTTGCCAAATGCATGATCGACATTAAGACATCGCTCAAATACATTGTGACCCTATGTCACAGACAACTGCTTTTATTTCAAGGACTTTTGTGATTTTAGGGAGGGAAAAAACATAGCAATTTATTTCTTTCTGAGAGTGAAAATATATGCACCATGAACCTCCTCTGGCTG
Source organism: Limosa lapponica baueri (assembly GCA_002844005.1). NCBI lineage: Eukaryota > Metazoa > Chordata > Aves > Charadriiformes > Scolopacidae > Limosa > Limosa lapponica. The sequence continues at coordinate 1,679,732 of KZ505678.1, read as the reverse complement.
AGATGGCTGAGACCAAAAATGCACAAAGTTGAAATGGGCGAGTAACCAACCTTGGCGAAATATCGCATCCTTGCTGCATAAAGGCACCCAGGGAAAACCAGAGACTATTAAATATCCCAAATTCATTAGTTGATTCATTAGTTTGCGTTTCTCTTCCATCTTCAAATTCCTCAGTGTGCCACTCGTATGGGCTAAATCTGCTGACCAGGAATAAAACTACACTGACCCCAATGTAGGCAAAAACAATGCACATCCAGATTTCATATGCTAACGGATCAAGAAATGAAAACACTCCTGGCTTGGACTTCTGAGGCTTCTTGATCATTATTGATATCCCCAGGCTCATAAAGGGCTTTGAGAAGTCAATCACTTCTTCTCTCACCAATGTTATAGTTAATGGAGCGATTGCAATATCGGCTTTCTGTAAAGGAAGAAAAAAACCAAATAATAGCTAATACAATGATCAGAGCAAAGAATGGGTTTAGTTTCTATTGCATTTCACAAATGGAAAGTAGGACAGCAGAGACACCGGCAACATTTGTTTCAACAAGAACACCCTGTCAAAAACTTCAGAAATTTTTAGTTGAACCTCTTCTTACTGAAATGCATATAACCATATGGTTGGCATATTCCTAGCTTCCCTTTTTACACATTCCCTTTTAAAAGTATATCACATTTAAAAGTGTTAGTAAAGCACACTGCCTTTCACCTGGTCAGAAGGATGAAATATGCACTCACTTCCCCCCAACATCATTTGCATTTAAAATCTAATTCTACTTTTCACTTTCGAAACTTTTCATGCCAATACAAGTTACTAATTCTCTATCAAAGTAACTAGATAATTTTCCTCCACTCTGCAGAGAAAATTAAAGCAAATCCCACTCCTTCCATCAGTTATCTTTAATGGCTTTATTAAAAAAGATTTTCTTACCCCATAAACAAGTTCTCCAACCATCCCATTCCAGATTTTCGTGTCTGCATCCCTTGCCCCATACTTGCCATCCCCAACAATTGTGAGCTTATATTTGAATCCACAGTGTTTAGCAATTTCTGTAGCTAAGTCCACACAATAGCCCTCATATCGATCATTTCCTTCAAGCATTTCATGATTTTTCTTCATCATGACGTATGGGGACTCCTGCACAGAGAGAACTTGCCTTAGCTACTTGGTAAAGAGACAGATGTACCAGTTGTGCACTTCATAGATTAATATGTTTCCTTTTACATGTGAAAAAAAGAGAGAGGATAACATCTGAATCATACATGCTATGTATATGTTAATTATCAATGTGACGTGTCCTTAGCAAATTTAAAAGCTACATTCTCTACAGTCATACATAAATAACAATACTTACAGGTATAGCGATTCCCAGCAGTATGTTAATAATGACCATGAATGTTAACAGGAGTTATGCATTCAGAGAAGAAAAAGTAAGTTCCAAAATCAGTTTCTTTCTCTCATATAGTTTGGATGGAAGAAGGCAAAGGTATTTAGTTGCTTTTGTTGTTGTCTTAATACAAGAAAATTCCTTCCTATTTCACCACCACATCCCTCCCTGGGAAAACACTTCAGGCTCTCCAGGCTGTATCTTTATTGAATTACTACACAAACAATAGGTAAGTTATCTATAACTATGCAGTAAAATTCTATCATCAGCAAAACTGGTGATGAGTCATAAGTTGTATTAAAGTAATGTATCTCCTCTTTTGCTCAGTTGTTACCGAACTATTTTTGCATGCAGTGAAATACCTATGCTAGCCTGTGACTTCTTCAAACTGATAAAGAAGCTGTGTAGCTTACAGAATAATGACAGTACATCATGTTATTTACTAGACAACTAAAATACAACTTCTAATGTTTTAATTTACACTGCAACAATCGAAAGCAGCTACAATTCTGAAGCATAAGAAGCAGTCTATTTGCTTTTTGGCAAGTTCCATTCTCTAAAACTAACACTGTGGTTCTGCCTCTCAGACAAAGCTCCTCTCCTTTGAAAGCAGGTATTTAATTTCCATTTTCAGGTCTAAAAATTTTAACTTTCAAGGATGCTCAGTCAATGACAGTTTCTCTTCTACAGAACAAAACCAGAATACTGAATCACATACATTTCCTTAATTTCCAGATTTTATTTTTGTATCATAGTGAGTAACAGGTCACAACCTCAAATAATAAAAAGACAGTATATTTAAACTAGCATAATGATGAGAAACAAGTAACTGTAGGGCAGACTGCCTTTTGACAAAATATGAGGTTAATTACCAAAATAGTGGTGACAATAATAGTCTTATTCTCTAGTCCTGAAGATTCATTTCCAAGAGGGCCATCAAGAGGATTCACAACCATTTTGTCCACTTCACTCCAATATCCAATCTAAAAAGAGTTTATAGGATGCACAGACACCAGTGAATATGAACTTTCATAGAAAAGATAAAACATGTTATTACTATGCCCTCGATTTATGCTCACAGAGAACTACTTTAGCTATGGATTTACCAGTGTAAATATTTCTATTTATGTAGTTAAAGACTATAACAAATAGTAAAAGGATTGAATTAATGATATTTGTTCACATCAATATGTTATACCAGTATACCTTTTCCATTCACATTTTAACAGGTCTTAGTATCAATATCACACACTGTAGGATTGAAAGGGTTATGAAATACTCCAAATTAGGAAGGCACGAGAAACTGGACTTTCCTGAAAGGTTTGGAATTAGAGCAGAAAGATAATCACATTGAAAGAAACATCACTGAAAAGCAGTATTTTCCATTTGTCATTCAGAAGCATATTTCCCAAAATACTAGTTCACATTTAGCAATTCAGATTAGAAAGCAAAAAGTTTAATCCACAAAACTGAAAATACTCTTATGTAGTACTTACCAGAAATAACAACTCGTATTTGTTAGAAACAATACATATTTTTACTTTGTTCTGCAAGACCATTGTAGATACACCTATGAATATTATAACAACTCATGCTTTAATTAATCTACAGTGTTTCATTACCTACCTTAACCCATTGCTTAGCATGGTAAAATCTTTAAAGACACTGTGAGACAATTCAAATTACCTTCCGAGGACCAGTACTTTTGAGTTCCATGATGTTTATTGTAAAATTGATTCTCTTTCCATTCTGATCAAACTTTATATTCCCTGTCAGACCTTCCACTTGAACCTATACAGATGAAGATGAAAGCAGTAGAAGAATTAAGTGTGTTTCTTTTTAGAAAATGCATTTTGCATTTCCATAAATGATTATTGATATTTCAAAAACGTTCAGACTCTTTTCTATATGCAATATATTATCTTAGTATGAGACATGTTCCTGAGGAGTTCATTTCCACATCATTCCCAGCAAGATCCAGGTAGGTTAGAAGACTGGACGGTTCTTTTCAAGTATTTATAGAGAATTTCACACATGCACTCATCCCAGCATTCACTCCAGGGAAGCTACCTGTTTCAATGCCCTTTCTATTTCTACACCATGACCCCAGGGTACAGCTGGATTTGCAAGACAATCTCCAGCATTTCCTCTTCTGGAGATCTCAATCCTCTGTTTACGCAAATTACGGAAAGCTTCTGTCATCACTTGAACAGCATCATAGGTCAGAGCAGATGTATACTGAAAAGAAGTGAAAATATTTGATTAAAAACCAGCTTCAGCTTCACTACACCTTCCAATCTACTCATTAATCCATTACACACAGAAACTTATTAAAAATAAAAAGGACAGTAAGATATACTTGAAATTAGACCAGTTTTTCTTTAGTTTGGAGGTCACTACCCTCTGAGGGTCATCTGTGCAAATTAATGAAGTGTTCTCCAATTAGAATGGTTAGGGGCCATGCTAATAAGCTTAAACTGAAGATTTACAGCTTTTTTCAATGTGAATTACATTCCTTTCTCACTCCAACTATGTAACATTTCTGTGTGCAGATATGGCTGGAAGGCCATGGAGGTGAAAGGGGGAAAAAAAGAAATAATTTCCACTATTTAACTTGAGTTAGCCTCTAAAACTAAGAAATTGTTCCTCTGATTGCACTCTTCATGGAGATGTATTTATATACAGTTCCTTTAGACTACACACTGATACACAGAAAACCAAACAACATATATTTCTATATATGTGTGCTTAACTTTGTTAAATATAAAAACTCAGCGGTAGCTATTTTCAAGTATGCAATACCCTGTCAACACCGTGCAAAACGAGGTTTTGTGCTGAAATGTCTGGAGTAAGTGGTGCCCCTCAAAGAGCAATACAGGCAAGGAAGAGCCCCAGGTTCCTAATCCGACACAATATAAGGAGCTTTACAACTTTTGAGACACCAGAGAAGAATCCTGCAAACGCATGCATCAGACACGGGCTAAACAGTCAAAAGCAGGTATCTTCAGTGACTGGAAAATTTTACATCTTAACTAACTAACTGAACAGAAATCACAAGTGCACATACACTGAGGACTATGTTGGATAGGCCTTATGAGTCCAGAACATTGCAATCATGCCAAATACAAGGAACATTTTTGGAAATATGGGCCAGAAAATAACTACTTACAGCCTCATGAATGAATGCAATGATCCCTATGAAGGCTATTAGATGCTGAAAATATATAAACTGTAAAGTGGAGAGAAATGATATATTGGCTCTTTGCTTCAATGGCTCAGACTTTAATGAGAATTTTAATTAGCTAGCTCAACTCATGCAGAAGGATCTTGTAATTGTAATCAAGGCAGGCTCCTGAATTGAGGTCATTTTTGTATGCAACTATTAGACCTTGGAGAGGAAGAAAAGGGAGGTGGGACTCTTTTTTCAGATATTTAAGCTTACTGGGTGATTAATGTGAATCTTCTCACAGAAGTTCTCCCAGTGACTTACACAGAAATCAGGGATCAGAACTGCAGAAGAATGAAGTGAAAGACTGGCTGGAGCCTACACTACTTTCTACTACTGCAGTAGCAGTAACTAAGTGGTAGACATGGATTTGGAGATGAAGAGAAGGGAAGAGAAGGGAAGAGAAGGGAAGAGAAGGGAAGAGAAGGGAAGAGAAGGGAAGAGAAGGGAAGAGCTGAGCCCATGACTCATTTCTTTGGGGCTACCTAGCAATACTTCTTTAAGTGCAGTTCTTTGCAGTAAATATTGAACCACATTAGCATTTTGAGAAAATGTGGATACAGCACTGTCATTAACCACTGAAACATACTTTGGGTAGCAGAGAAAATAAGAGCTTGAAATTGAAACATTATAGTGCTATCTAATCCAGTTATTCTATGTTTCATTTGATCACTGGGATATGTTTAATGTATTATCTCAATAATACTAACCCTATAATATATAATTACTGGCCAGAATATTCACAACTCAGTCATGTATTCAGTTTGTGTAGGGCTTTGCCTATCAATATATATCTTTATGTGTATACATGTCATCACACATATAAAATCCACATGCTTTAATTTACATTAAGTCAGCTTTAATCTAAGGATCTCAAAATATTTTACAAGCATCTTATACCTTCATGTTGTTGGAGACGTCATGAAAGCAAACAGCCCATGCATCATTTCTTACTGCTTTATTCTGCATACACTTTCAGCTCTTAATAACCTTCATGGGGCTCATTAAAACTATCTATAGCTTAATGAATAGATGTAAAGTTGACAAACTAAAACAAAGCAACTCATTACCATAAGCAAGAAATGATAGACATATAACCAGCTCATGAAAAGGGGTGTCTGTGTGTCTGTGCCTGCATAATAAATAAAATTGTCATAAATTAAAGGATACATTAGCCCTGTCTTGATTCACTTTGTTTTATACTGGAGATTCACCCACATTCTGATCTGCACTATTAAAATAAGTGGGAGCACTATTTGGTATATTATTATGTTAAAGTGGGATCGGCTCTTACAGCCTACTACTTTTACAGCAGTGTAAATCTCCTAACTTCATTTCTATTCCTTTCAATTTTACATGATAAAAATCAGCAACTTTAATACAAAATGGTGTAGGTACTATCCTATAGCTCCTACAGAAACACCCATATTAATTAAAGCATGACAAAGAACATGCAAAAAAAATTTTCCTTCTCCTAATTCTAGACCTATGATAATAATAAGCTGATAATATTGGTTATAATGCACTGAAGTGCCTAAGAATTTTATGTTATTTGCTATGAAACATGGACTATATGCATGTCATATGAAAAGAATTCTCCCTCTAAATAAATGCTCTAGTTGTCAAGCAGAGAAAATACCAGGTCCATACGTGATTTTATTCAACTGAAATTTAAAATGTACTATAGACTTTAATAAAATTTGTAAGCTGCAATTGCGAAGATGAATTTGCAAAGTAACGACAAAACAGTCATTCCAGACTAAGCAGAAGATATTACACATGCTGTCAAAGAAAAACTGGCAAGATGTTGACTTTTGCAACTTTTGCTGTTTTCCAGTAATTCAGAAGATACCAGTAAGCCTTAATTAAAAGGTCCAATGACCTATTTTGTACAATCAGTAACTGAATCTTCTGGAGATGAAATTGCAGAAGACACCCCCAGAAGCACAAGATTTTGTTATACATACATTTTAAAGCTGTAAGATATTATAAAAAGATGTAATGTTAGCCTGTTAGTCCTGTGTTTAACCCTGTGTCTGTCCATGTGCTGAAGACATAAAGTTGAGGGATATGCTTAGAGACTTAAAATACAGCAATAAAAGAATATACTTGAGCAGTGGAAAAGGAATGAAAATGTGAAGACAAATAAATAAATTTAAGAAAAAGGAAATTTTCTCAATTTGGATATCTGCAAAGTCTATGTCTACCCTTGCCATACTAGTTGGTTTTTATACAGTCAGAGAAGAGAAATAAGCATTTTAAGGTGTGATTCATTCGACCTGTTAGACACTTTCTTTAAGATGAAATGAATTGTGCCTTAGATTCCATTAATTTGATCTCCAGTGACTTCTGAGGCTACTGGAGGAGTCCAGGGCGATCAGCTTAGATACACGTCTACACTGTAGACACACTAAAAACAAATTAAAACCACTCAAGGGGACTATGAACTAGCCATTCAGCCCTAATCTAACACAACAGTGAGAAAGACAAACAAACTAATAGGATATTTTGAGCAGAAACTGTACCAGCCAAGTCAAAGAACACAGTGCTAGTATAGAAGACACAAGGGAGATCTTGGCTAGAATGGCGTATTCAGCTGAAGCAGTGTTCAAGAAGGCTAAAATCTGTCTGAAACGGGCACAAAAGAAGGTTCCTCACCACGTATGGGGGGCTGCTATTGGGATAGCAGAAGGGATGCGGTCACTAACAGAGGTTAAGAGAAAGGAGGTCTAAAATCATATGCAAGTATTTTTCCTTGGAGAGAGGTAAGATTCAAAGAGAGGTAATGTAGGAGATGTTCTCTGTTGCAAGAGTAAGTGGGTGGAATCAATGGGTATAAGCAAATTTCAGCATTTTTCCTAATATTTAAACATACTTAAATAAAAACTGTGTGTTCTTATAGCTTGTGGGTACGTTAAACGTTTGACTTACTGCGCTATAGCAATTTTTTTCCAATGGTTCTCTACGCATTTTATCACCCAGATTGTAATACTTCACTAAACTATACACAGACTAAATTGGGATATCAAATGGTGTCTTGTTTTAATACATGGTACAGCTTTATTTTGCTCTGAGAATTATATTCAATAAAATCTCTCATCTGAATTCTGTGCATTTTTTCCACAACAAAATATTTCTCTACTTGGATACTAGTATATACCACAAAAGCAGAATTGTCTTTTCATAGTGCTTTGTACAATAATTGTGCTTTTTGGTCAAAACAGTCACAAAAGTCTATCAAATTGTTTGTAATTTCAGATGTAACTGCTAGAAACTGGTATATAGATCTGGAAGCATTCCTACATTTTTATATATTGTATATAAAAAACAGGTATATACATGTATAAACCCATAAGCAAAAGGAATGAGAGACAGTTATTTGCAAAGAATAGTAAAGGAACTGGGTAACCACCTCCTGTGACTTTCAGGGTAGCTAACCTAATGCAACTTGGGTATCTATTTCTTAAGCTTCTTTCTTTAATTAATGTATCTGGGGGCTATTTTGAAACAGACAGTATTACACGCACTTTGGAAAACATTTTAAGGTGGCCTGACAGATGAAAGAGTTAGTGGAAATTTGACAAACCGATAGGAAATGGCTACCTCCTTCAGGATGTCTTGTGATACCTTGCATACTGTCATGAGAGAGCATGGGAATGCAAACAGTTACTTTCAATAGAAATAAGAGACATTGTCAAATATTGTACAGATAAATGTCATTGTAAATCCAGATGGTTTTTAATTGTGCCCATAATCGTGCATTGTTCTCATTTGTTCTGTGCAGGCATTGGCATGAATGGGATCCGAATGAAGCAGCGTGTGGGCTGGTTGCCATTCAAACTGCAAATGAGCTGTAAGTACAGGAGCATCTCCATTACCTATGGGCATGTTTCAAACACTGGGGAGATGAGGTAGAGGTCAGGGAGCCCAGCAAAGACTGATGTCCTGGCTATTCCTGTTTGATCTTTACATTAGAATGGAGCTCTTGTGAAAACGGGCAGTCTTTACAACAGACTTGCTTCCAGCTGAAAATAACTGCAGATAAATATATATGCAAGATATTTGGAAATATCAGCTGATTATTTGTAAATTTTTTGTAACAATCCTGGTCCTGACTAAAAGGGGAAGAAAAATGAATAAAATTTAAAATTACTGGATCTTTAATTTTTTTAAGAATTAATCTCAGTGAAGATGGGGTTAAAGATCAAGCCCTCTTCCTCTTGACAAATATACTATCTTTATTAAGGTTTGTTTCCAGAGGTTGTCAGATCAACTTACACTGTGATGATAGCCTTTATTTAAAAGCAATTCCAGCATTCTGTGTGCACAGAACAGCTAAACAAATAATAGGTATTTATGCTCTGAAATGCCATAATGTTTTGGACAGAACATCAGATGCAAAGAACACCTTAAGAAACCTGTCACCTTAGAAAAATTTAAGTGTTCAGGTCCAAAACTGCTATCCAGAAAACCTGCTGATTTTTGTGATACGTTTATGTTCTTTAGGTATCTCCTTGTTTGGTTTAGAAAGGCTGCTTTCTAGGAACATCCAGAACAACTTTGGTTTGTAGCCCAGTAGGTGGGCACCTGACTAAGCCTACATCCCTGGAAATCTAACTCCTACGTGAAAGACATGCTCATAGCACATCCAGCAGACACTGACAAGACTGGGGCACTTCAATTGTCCTAACACTCCCACTGTAGGATATTTATAGGGGAAAGTGACCTTCTTTCACTCCTTTTAGAACAGAATATAGCAAAGATCACAAGATTTATGAACTCCAAGATGCTTGGCCTTTCTACCTATTTCACCTACTGCTCTAATAGAAAGGAGACTCCTGGGCTGTAATTCCTCCCCCTAGATTACTTCCAGTCCAGAAGAACAGTCTTCTCACTACAGCCATCAGAGGTGCTAATTCAGCAGCAAAAAAAAGAATTCAGGTACCAGCCTTTTTTTTTTTTTCTTTTTTTACACTGAGGAGAGAGGCTTTAAAGTACTTTGGTCTTCCCTTAGATTTAATGCAATGGCCAAAGAGAAAAGCTATTGCTACCATAAAACAGACATTTCTTCAAAATATCAGAAAGATGTCAGAGAAGAAAAAAATTATGAATCTGGGAAAAAGTCCTGGCAACAAAGTGAACCCTCTGTCTTCCAGGAGGAAGCAGAACAGTGCCAGATCTTATTAATGGCACTGGCATTTGATTGTACTGAAGTTCCAGACCTTTTTCCATTCAAAAGAACAGGAAGTCAGCATTCGTGTCTTCTACTCCTTCAGGAGTGTACGAGAGAAGTTGTGTGGGTATTTATCCCTTCCTTTATCCAGAAGGTCAAATTAGCCTAACATTGTGCCCCCTTTATTTTCTGAAAATGCATTACAGAGAAAGAGCTCCGCCATGTCAGACAAGTTTAGAAATCCTTTGACTGTTGTCTCAACCAAGGCGTCTGTGCCCACAGAAAGATGGGCTTTCAAAAATGTCCTGCCTTTTACTGTGGGTCCACCATGTTGTTTTGTCCCAGCTTTTGTTGATCATGGCCAATGGATCAGCTGGAGTGATGATTCAATACTGATCATTCAGAGAGTGGTCAGTAACGATGCTATAGTACAGTGCGCTGCTGGATAAGGCTTTTATTTTGCTGTTGCTCCAATAATCGTGTATAAGCAATTGAAAGTCAATGAATTACTGAAGTAGACACCAGTTCTGCAAAGCGTTCTCCTAGCCAGTGCCATTAAAAACAACATGGCAGTTTGTATGATAGTACTAAAAAAAAACCAATCAAACCCAAAACAAAAACGTGTTCACAGCTGTAGCCTTTTTTCTTCATCTATCATACTATGCTGCAATACAAAAATATCTTTCCATTCCACACTTCTCAATGAGAAAAAATAACAAGTATTAAAGCAAGATCTTACAAGGAGTACAGTAGTTTTAGTGCAGATCTTCACACTGTATCTTTTTTCTCTATCTTATACATTTCTCCTCTGAAAAATCCTAAATAATTAAAAATAAATAAATCAGGAGGACGCTTAATCTCTCCTTACAGCAAAGGCAGAAACAACTCTAAACTATTCATAATTTACATATTTGTACAAATGTAAATTGTACATTCACTACATTTGTGCAACAACTTCTTTGAACCTCAAATCGTGGAGATTCTTAAAATCTCCAGTCATTACTCAATGGCTGAAAAGTTTACTATCTAACCTCATTTCTTTTTATTAAGTTCCTTAAAAAGTCTATTAATTCTTGCCCTGTTCTTTTCCATTTTTCTAGGAGCTTTTGAAACCCTCCTAACTTTCAAACCTAAAGCTTACTCCTAGTGAACTTTAAATCACAAAAAAAACCCCACAGAGCTTTACAAAAAATTAAAACCAATTACTTGGATTTGAATCCACAGAGCTTGACAAAAATAATAAAAACAATTATTTGCATTTGAACACGCATCATTTTACCTATATAAAAAGATGTTGTTTTCTTCCAATCCATGCCACTGTGGAAAATATACATACTGACAAAATAAGTAAGATTTTACAATTATTTGTGTAATTTTATTTCTAACTTTAAACAGAATGTATTTGCAAAACAGTAATGCCACTGATGATAAAAATCACCTTTCATTTACTGTAAATCACAAAGGCCTTTTTAATCATCACTATATGAATACGTAAAACCTCTTTCTTCAAGGGTAAGCTACAGAAAAGTATGCCACTTTCACAGTGTTAAAAATCAGCAGGATCCAGCAGCAGAAACTGAAGTCTATGGTTATAACAGTGAAAACAGACCAAGTAGGAAAATTTAAAGCAGAGGATGAAAACAAAATGTACAAACAGGAAAGCAAAAAGACTTCTCTGAAAAATCATGCTGTAAGAAATGGATTTGAAAGAGCTAGTATGAATGTTTAAAGTGTTAAAGTGGCGGTTTTGAATTTGATTTGGGGTTTTTTTTTTTTTTTGGTGGGGGGGGGGGGGGGGGGGGGGGGGGGGGTGGGTGTCGTTGGTTGTTGTTTTGTTTCTTTTCTTTTTTTTTACTGCTTTACCTTAAAAATACATTTGAGTCTTTTTAAATTCCTATGTTCTATCACAAAAGTCACTTCCTCTTCAAATATTAATGTCAGTCATAAATCAGTAAGCACATGTGACTTACAGCAGATATAAATTTTAAAATATAAAATGCTAATTTACTGAAATATTTACTGAAATACAGTCTTCAATCTCTGCTCTTTTTATGATAAAAATGGTCATCCAAGCATTATTAACTATGGTAAATATCCTTGAGTTGAGTTTTTAACCAAAAGAAAGTTATTGAGATGATCATAAAAATGTATTCCTAACAGAATCATTCATGGTTAGTACAATTAATGAAAAAAGTATATGAGAGATTAGAGATCAGATCATTCTATTTTATAAAATGAATGATACTATATGAATGATAAGAATCTGAAAATTCCATTAGGCTCTTAATAATATATTTATATAATATATAATTATATATTAATTATATATAATTACTATATAATTTTTACTTGCAGTCAACAAGAAGTCCTACATAGATTAATAGAAATAAATTATTTACCATAGAAGCTGAACAACACTCCAACAAAAATGATACTAAATTGGAATTTCATATGAGGATTCTTTAGATTGGAATTTTTGACTAGCCTTTAAACAAAGCCACACTAAATGATCTTTTAGTGATCTTCAGCACTCTTCCCAAGAAACTTCTTGCCACAGATGCCTCTCCAGCTCTGAGCCACCACCCTTCTGTGCCTTTCACTTACATCCCAAAAGGCTGTTTCCACTTTGTTGACCCCCCCTTTTTTTGAATGACACATTCCTACTACTACTGCTACTTTCATCTTTGTTTATTATTCCCCCTTGTCCTCTTATCTCCATCAAGCTCCCCTGTCCTAAATGACATTGATCTTGGTGAGGCCAGAGGCATGCCTGATCTCTCTGAGCACTTGGAGCATGTAGGAATAGTAGCTTTCTTCTGTTTATATCAATCATATTCAGGTGAATTGCTGGTTGAGAAAAATGATAAAGAGTTCCTGGAAAAAATATGCAGGACAAATCCATTTAACTTTGTTGACTGAAGGTCCTTAAACACTTGTAATTCGTAAGAATAAGTGGATTCAAATTCAAAGAAACAAAGCTGCATAGAGACATCAGGACTTGGCTCTGTTGTTTTCGGAAGTCTGGCAAATACTTTTGCTTTAGCACAGTTCAGCCACTTTTACTTGCAGGATCGAAGAAGCTGGGTCAATAGGCCCTTTGTATGTCTGAAACAAATCTACAGATATTGCCTCAAACCACCCGCTGTTTTCACTGACTAAATGTTCCATTCTGTAATTGAGTTTTCCTTAAAAAAAAAAAAACAAAAACAAAAACAACAAAACCAAACAAATCAACTATGCTGGAATGAGTGATTACTTATGCAAAAGAGCCTTAAGCTACTAAAAGAAGCATGAAGTTTAACACTGCAATTTTTTTATGCCTACATTTTTCATACACTTTTTTGCAAGTAGAGAAAATTGAATACTGGGATTCAAAGCCCAGTGAAACCAGGTAGCTAGAAAGCCAACTGCTAGATGTATATTTTTTAAGCCCAGCAAGCCAAAACACAAGGACTGGAAAACATATGCAGAAAAAATCTCACAAATCTACAGTTTTACATGGGCACTTTAAAAAAAACAACCATTGACTCCAGTTCAGTTTCTGATTAAATCATAATAAATACTGAAATTAACTACATTTTTAAATTCTTATTTATAAATCGATTATAATCTACTTGAACTCAGGCATAATCAAATCACATTTTTCCATGAAAAGTGTAGCAGGTGCAACAGAGTATGACTTATAACTCTTATTAAAATGCCTGGTATTATAAAACCATTTTCCAACACACTGCAATCACAAGAGACATGCCCCAAAATTAAGGTATTATCTAATTCATCAATTATATGCTTTTGCTTAGTCGTCTACACCTAGATCAAATGCTTTCTGAATTTCAAGTTTGAAGAAATGTTTTGTTTTCTTCTTTCTTCCTTATTATCAGTGTGTCATCTAAATTTTAATTATTTCTGCAAGGTAAATCAGTACTTTTGTATTTGTCTGCATGTTCTCTGTATTCCAACCTTGAGGTAAATCAGCACCAGTATAGTTGAACTAGCAGCTTTCAATTACAAGCTTCATTCTTCCTGACTTACAGTTTAAAATTGGCAGTTTTCAACATTTGCAATTTTATCATAAAAAGCATACTGTTTGGTACTACACAAACACTTCAAATTCTAGGACCACATTATCTTTGAAAAAAAAAAATAGATTTTGTAATAATTTTCTAAAAGACTAGATGACCTGGCTATAAAAAAAGAGACTTCAAAATGTGAAACTACTAAAGGCAAAATCAGAAGGTGTCCTCATTTCAGCCAGGACAGTTAATTTTCTTTCTAGCTGTTGCTGTATTTCAGGTTTGGTATGAAAGGAATGTCAATAATGCATATTGGTTTAGCTGTTGGGAGGTGATGTTTATATTTTTCAAGTACTTTTTTTCAGCTTCCCATAGAAGCTGAGAATGAGCCTAGACAGAACCACGGGATGGCCAACAGAATGTCCCGTACCATAGACGTCATCCTCAGTATATAAATGGGGGTTGGCCAGGGAGTGGAAATCCAAAAATCACTGCTCAGGCCAATGCCAATTCACCAGGCAGTGAGAGTGACTTGTGTCATTATTATTGTTGAATTACTATTATTATTTTCCTTTTCTGCTATTGTTTTCTATTAAAATATCTTTATCTCGACCCACAAGATTTTTTTCCCCCTTTCCCTTTCCCTTCCTTTTCTCCCTCTTCTCCGTGCCCTACTGGGGGACAGGGGAGAACTGCACAAGCAGCTGTGTGGTCCTGGCTGCCAGTTTGGGTTAAACCACGACAGAAGGCAAAAAGAATCTATATTTTTTTTACCTTAGCTACGCATTGATTGCTTGCGGGTGGGCAGTGGGGAAGATTATGAAGCTTGAAAATCTGAAAATCTGAAACACAATGTTTCACAAAGCCCAGCATGTTTGTAAATTCACAATAATGGATCAAAAGGGGATTTCCACTTGTTATTATCACGGTCTTATAAAATTTAATGTAGCTTTTGTTTTGCTACTTGACAAAGAAATTCACCAGGATGCTCCGTGGTATGTTTCAAGATCTAGCTCTTCTAGAATTGCAGACTAATAACACCCTCAGTTACAACAGATATATTCCAAGTTTAATGAGGTAAACAGTATATCATCTTTTGAAAGATTAGAAGACCTTTTGTAAAAAGACAGCAAAGCACTAGTTTTAGGTGTCCCAACTTAATCTTCAAATTTTGTGGTTCTTATCAGTAAAGGTACAGTGCAGCAACAAATAAAATCAACATCTCCTCTCATCAACGTCCTAAGACTACATTGTCTTGTAATTAATATTTTATAAATCACAAAAATACATTTTTAAAGCAATTTGATACAGGTCCTCTTCTGGGCATCTGTGAAACAGATTTTCAACAAGGTTTTTCTTTCCTGAAGAAATGGACTTTATCTTAGAGGTGTCTTTCTCTGTTTTCAGGACTGTACTTTGATGTTGTCATATGTCTTGTCATGTCAGCTCGGTCATATTCCACTGACTTGCATTTTAGAATGTAAAATGAATCTATACTTCCTTCTGGATTACAAAAGAAAGATAATACAACGTAGTTGCAGTGCTATTGCCTGCAATGAGAGAGCATTTGCAACCCCAGAGATAACATTACCTGCTAGGGGCATGTAACTTCCCCTCATTTCTGTATTGATAATACAGGACTTCTATTAGCCTTTCTATCTGTTTCATAGGGAATTTGCAGTGACAGCTTCCTAAATTCCATGGGAACTAATGGCAAAAGCTCATTTATAGCCACTGACAATCTGGACAACTACCTCAAAACCAAAAAGGGAGAAAGGTTATTCGTAAGATCACAGAAGGGACAAATGGGACACCAGGGAGTTAACCTGCTCAGTAACTTAGATGGGTATACACTATTCCAAGAAGTAAAGGATAACAAACACAGCTAGAATATCTATATAAGAAGGAACTGCATGTTCAGGAAGAACAGGTAAGGGACGTAATTCAACAAGAACAGATGAAAAATCCTGTATTTTAAAGAAATGATCAAGTGCACAGATATTATATGAGACTGTCTGAATTGGCAGCTGTATAGAAAAGCAATGGAGAAAAAGATCTAGATGTTAGTGTGTATTTCATGATAAATATATTTCAACAGTGTCATGATGGTGAGGAGAAAAAAGAGTAACATAAAAGGAAGCCCTGAAAAGAATACTGCCTCTGAGATACATGAAACCATTATTTTGATTTCTACAGCACAGCACTCAGATGTGGTGCAGTACCCAATCTGGCATTTCAAAGAAGATGGGTACCAATTAGAAAGGTTCCGGACCAAGATGACGAACAGGATCTGAGAGTAGAAAATTCAAAGGAAAGGGGATTATTTAGTTTAGCAGGCAGGAAAGCAAGGACACATATGGCAGCCATCTTCAAACACAGAAGGACAGCTAAAAGGAACTTCCTGACATCCATTAGAAACAGATAAAGGGGAGTAACAGATTAGTGATACAAAGGCTGATTTAGGTTAGACGAAAAGCAAAAAATAAGACTATTTAAGCTCTGCAATAGAACACTTGGGAAAGCTGTGAAATCACAGGAACTGCACAGGTATAGCTGATTCTGCTACACCTGCTCAAAGACCTTTCTTGCCATGTTTCTGTGATTTCTATGATTCTGCTCTGCCTGTAGCTCCCTCAGGGACGGGAATGTGAAATATCTCTGTCCTTACATGTAACAGCAGGCAAAAATGACTAGTAATACGTGTATAAAAGACAGAAAGCAACACAAAAAAAATACAGTAATTGATACAATCAATCTCTCCAACACTGGAATATACATCCATGTTTTTCCCCCCATCAATACCTCTCGCATTCATAGATTATATGATAATTTAACATAAGTCTCAATCTTTTGATTGAATATCAGTGCAATCCTGTATATTCCTTGAGCAGACAATATATAAAGGAAGACAGATCAGCCTTTTAAATTGAATTTAAACCGTGTTTTATGTTAATAAGATTAATGAAAAGAAGTGTTTCAATTCATTTATTTTTCCTATCCATAACAAAATAAACCTCAAAAATATAAGATACTCCAAATAGTCTCCTTCAGCCCTTTCGATTTCTAGTAGCCACCATGGAAGAAATAAAAGGAATACCTGTGATACCGTTACAGACTTTAATGCTATAATAAAATATTGCAACCACTTCATCTTATCTAACACAAATGAAATTTCCACCTGCTGTAATGCTAGAGGTACCAGAATCCTTTGCACTGTCTCCCACTGATTTACTTTTCCATCAATGAGAAAAACTCCATCCTGGTTTCAGTTAGACTTTTTTAATTTTAGTCATGCCTTTCACAGTGATTATTTCCAGATCACAATTCTGCAACATTAGTAGGTAGGTAGGAGATTTGGGCACTCAAGAATCAGAGAGGCAAAAGAATTGTAATAAGCACCTACAGCCACATCCCTTCCCTTTTTTCCCGAAATGAGACCAATATTTATCACATATGACACATACGTAAGATGAAAGTATCTAAAAGCATGACACAGACTCTAGTTTATTTGGTCAAACTTCAAATGAGAAATTCACTTATTCTGTTATAAAGATTTTAAAATACAAAAATAACCACAGAAAAATCATAACTTTTCCTAAGTCACTCCGACATTTGGCCTCAGAAAAAAGGAATCTACAAACTTTATTTTTAGTTTAAGTTAAGGTTGTGTGCTTTAAAGATTTTGTGTGCCAGGAATTTAAAAAGATTGGTTCTTCCATTCCTTGCTGAAACTTCTTACCCATCTCATTATATATCAAGAATGTGTTTCATATTCAAATTATAGCACAAATAAAAGTGATGCTTAGAACATTTGCCATTTATCTTTTTGTCTTAATACATTTTAGAGTTATTTAAGTATACTGATTCTTAATAAAATTTTTGATTGTATTACTTAAAAGAAAATTATTTAGCTTTAAAATGGCGTTATTCTTTTTAACATCTTGCAAGCACTAACTGATCTTCATAATGGTCACAGAAGATAAGAAGGTACTATTATCCTAGTTTTATCCAGAGTTAAAACTTAGGTAAAGTTGTTCAAACACTTGCCCAGGGTCACATCTTGTGTCACTCAGGCCTGAAATCAGACCGTGATTCAGTACCTCTGGCATACCATTTGATTTTAAAAGTCTTTGCAGGATTTAGGCATCTGTCTCAAAGTAACTGCCTCACCATTTCTTCAGGAGATTATGTTATATCAGAAAGTGCTAGACCTGTGCTCCCTGGAAGCCTACATATGACTACATATTTGCCTCTAAAATATCTCATAACACAGAGAAAGAAAAAAACCAAAAAAGTCAGTAGATAACTTAATAAATCATCACATCCAAAACAATTACCTAACAAACTGTCAGGTGCAGATTTACAGTGACACAAGAAAAATTAAAGTTGGCTTGAACATTTTTGACAGTGCAGCATTTTTGCCCGATGAGTCCTATGATAGACAGTGTTAAAAGTACCCCAGAGAAATATAAAATTGTGTTGGCACAGCTGATTTTGAAGGGCTTTCTCCGTCTCTTGTCTTTCTATTCCCATTCCCTCACTTCCTGTACATCTGTCGTAGTCAAAATAAATGTAAGACATACCTTAATTGTACTAGTGTGTGCACCAGGATATTCTTTTTCCTCCAGTGTTGACCAGCGTTGTATAAATTTTGACACCAGAGGATCATCATAGTCAACTATCTGAAATCCTGAGACATTAGCTCCTCCAAACTGAATTTTTGACAAATCTCCATCAGTAAATCCCTGGGCACAGAAAACATTATGAATGTTATTCCAACAGTTTTGGCAGATATCTCAATGGTATATAAAAATAGTTACCATACGACTTCCGCTGCAGAATTGTAAACCAACTCAAACAGGATCCAAGTTTAAATCCTGGGCTGCCAGGATTGAGTTGTCAGCTCTGCCGGCAAGCAACGCCTCTTGACGCTCACTAGACATACATCTTTAGAGACTGGATCTGTCCTTGCCAGGCCTACTTTCCTCAACATTCCTGTTAATTTCAACGGGACTGCTCAAATGAGAAAGGGGACACTGACATGAATAACAGTTAGGTGAGCAAGTTTTAGCCCGGAATACTTACAGCCACAGTTGTGCCCTCTTTTTGCCAGGACCACAAAAGCATGTGAAAGGACTTACCGTCTCCCCTGCCTCGTCCCTCCAGTACAAAGAACTACTTCTCATTCTTACAAAGAGTACATATGGTTTGTTTTCCATGTCCTGTGTTTTAACTTGCCCCAAATAACCATACAGACGAATTTACATGAAATACTGATTTCAGACATTTCAGTTTAAATGAATGCACTGAGTGAATGCAAAAAGTAGCAGCAACTTCAGACCACACAATCAGAAGTTGCTACAATTGCCATACTAGGTGCTCTTTAATTACTGCATATTAATGATACTCATCAATGATGATGTGTTTCTGCATGCTAATGCACACTTCCACACGGATCATGAAACTTTAGTCAGTATTATTATGAGCTTGACTTTTGAACAGGAACATTCATTGTATACTCTTCTCCATCTATCAGCATGTTTTAGTCTTAAAACAGATCAATTTCTTGACTGACTGATCAGACTGGAGGATAACATTATTACAGTCAAGAAAAGAAGGAAGAAGGTGGATTAAGTGAAGATGATGGGATGTGGTCAAGTACTAGATAAGTTTTCTTTCTGACAGGGAAAAACACACTTTTAAAATCATTACCATATATATTTTATATGATGTTATACAAAAGAACTATAATATTTGCATTTAAACTGTATAAACCTGTAGGAAGAAAATATGATATTAAACAGCTTTAAAATACAAGATTCAGTAAGTTTTAGATCTTACGGGCTTACTTAAAGCAAGGGCTAAAATATCAATCAGTTAACATAGTGAAATACACTAGGCAATTTTTCTAAAATGTTTACTTCCCTTAAGACTCAAAATACTATTTATACAACATTTGCAATGCAAAATACGAATGTCTAACAGTTAGGGAAATTTTCGAATGCTTTAAGACTTTTATGCTTGCTTTGTGAAAACCAGTACCTTACCTTCTTTATCCTAAAAAATTAGTTAATAAATATAAAAATGAAACCCCACTGTTCTGCTTTCAAAGTATAAGGCTTCTTCACACATGGCTAGCGATATACGTGATACTTCACAATACTGCCCGCCTGGAGGGGAGAAGTCTTTTGATCAAAGGCTGGGCAGAGACAGGGGTTATGTCTGAAGTGACAGATACACTATGGTCATTTTGTTTCCTCAGGCCCCTCAAAGGACTATGGAAGACTCCTTGGGCCTTGCTGAAATTTATATCAAATGCTATCATACTCCAAGAATAAATGCTGGAAAAAAAATGATTTAGAGGCACTCACACCATGCAACTCCCAAAACTCTTTTCTGGAACAGAGTAACTGACATTGAAGCCTGCAGAATTTGCTCTGTCTGTTACAAAAAACCATTGGATTAGATTCCCTAGCTGCAGTAAGCAAGTGTAGTTGACTTTAATGTCAGTAAAATGGCACTTCACCTTTAGACACAATTTTAAAGAAAAAATACTTTGATAGAATTAATGAGTTTCCTGAACTTTCCCCCTTAGGAACACTATTAGCTATACTGCCCAATCACCTGTGTTCAAGAGCAGATTCATTGAAACCGATTACCAAGCCAATCTGAGGAATGAAGATGGGTAAAGCTGAGACTCACTGGTCTAGCAGAATGAAAACTGAGAACTGTAATTTTAAACTACTTCAGAGGTGAGAGAAGAAACATCAGTTTGCTGAATGAATGTATCAGCCTACAACACAGAAAGTTATTTTTCTGATTTCTGTACCCTACTTCTGTAAAGTATGTAGAAAAGGGATGAAGTGCTACTGAAGGTGGTGAGCAACCTTCACTCCCATTGATGGGAATGTCACAGGAGGCATCTAAGACCTGAAAAGACTCAGCCAATAAAACAAATACCATCTCAACACATGCATTCATTTAGCAAGGATAAAGTCATTTAGCTTTTTTCTATTTTCTAAAATGCATTTAAAACAAAATACTAGTTGATGTGCTTCCACAAACAGCAAAATAAGTAATACAGGTATTTTAAATATTAAAAATGCTTACCAGATTTGCAATGATATAATGGTATCCTTTAACATGTTTACCAATTGTGATAACCTGTAAAAAAGAAGAAATATCCCCATAATGGAGAATGTTCGCCTGAGACTTAAAAAATACAAAATGCAGTATGATGTTAAAACTAGTTAATGAGCTTTATGGTATGTAATACTGAGTTTGTTCAGTGCTTTACTCTTCATTTTACCTAACGCACCATTGAACATACTCTCTGCTGGTGGAAATTAGTCATTTTGAAGTCCAAGTCCCAAGATCTGTAAACAGAGGAGTTGAATGCTAATTACTATGCTGTGTATTAAAGGCACAACATGGACAGGAGAGAGCGGGCATCATGCAGTAGACACACTGTGTCTCAGAGATGCCTGCTTACATTCTGCTTCCTTTGTAGCAGAATTTTCTAGTTCCTTGAACTAGAAAAAGTTTAGAAGCCCACTGACATTAATGAAAGCATCTACATTATGAGGAAGTCTTTTAAAATTCAAATTGTTGTTTAATGCCCTAAGGCTCCCTCCTAATCTTCCTCAAAGACAGCTGGTGGTTTCTCAGCCTGCACTGGCAGGCATGTAGTATGGATTCTTCTCCCAAATAAGCCTAATTAAGGCTATGTCTGCGTGGGGAAGTTTGCATTTTGAAGCAAAACACTTCTGCAGAAAAAGGATGTGGGAGGTTAAGAGGACTCTAGAGGTTTCTTCCATCTCTTGAACAATTAAAAGAACTTAAATCAAAAGAGGATGATTCATTTATTTCCTCATTTAACAAATAACTAAAATATTCAGAATAGGTACCCTGTAGCTTAGAATCATAGAATCGTCTAGATTGGAAGATCATCTAGTCCAACCATCAACCTAACTCTGATAAAAAAAAACAAAACAAAACAAAAGAAAACCATACAAAAGGACCCCCCACACCACTAAACTATGTCTCTAAGCACTATGTCAACCCATCTTTTGAAAACCTCCAGGGATGGTGCCTCAAGCACTTCCCTGGGCAGCCCATTCCAATGCTTAATAACCCTTTCAGTGTAGAAATTCTTCCTAATATCTAATCTGAACCTCCCCTGGCGCAACTTGAGGCCATTTCCTCTTGTCCTATCGCCTGTGACTTGGGAGAAGAGACCGACCCCCACATCACTACAACCTCCTTTCAGGTAGTTGTAGAGAGCGATAAGGTCTCCCCTCAACCTCCTTTTCTTTAGGCTAAACAATCCCAGCTCCCTCAGTCTTTCCTCAAGTATCAGGCTAGTAGTGAACAACATTTCACATACTTGCTTCAGTTACAGAAATATAATATAACTGAAGGAAGCGTTTAACACTAAGTTTTATGTTACTAGAGTCTGAAACTGAGAGGGATCACATTACATAGGCCACAGAAGTTATTCAATTATTCCTCTTTTGAGCTCAATATATACATGATGTATGAAATTAATTATTCTAAAAGAGTTACTTGGTTCAGACTACTTAAAAGTCATTGCTTATTGCAAGGTTTAAGAACTATGTTCAGATGTATTCCTTATGCAGCTGCTGCTTCCAATGAAGTTTCAGGTAGATCAAACATATTAGCTCTTCCGCGTAAAATGTTTCTTTGTCATTGGTATCTGAGAAAACGGCCATTAGCTGCAAGTCTTTGGATCAATGATTAGTAACTCTGCTCTAACTGCTTCTGGGTACTATTTCATTAATCTAGCTTTCTAAATCATTGCCCTTTGCCACTCATCCATATGAACACTAAGGATGCTACCAGTTAAAACTCTGAGAGGTGTTTCATGATGAAAGAGCTTGGACACAAAAGGTATTCACCAATGTCCCTAGTTTAGACTAGCATCTCAAGCAGGGATAGAGAAGAAGTGGCAGTAATTGCACAGCTGCCCAAAGGGTGTTATCAGGGGGAATGAGATTCTGCAAAGGAAGCTGGCTGAGAAGAGATAGAGGCTACATAATGAAGAGCATGGTAACACTGACCTGCCAAATCAGAAGAAAGGAATATAAACTAGTCTGAGGAGAGCTGCGGAACTGAAATACTTTTCAACTTCAACTTACATAAATCATTGAAATCTGGAAGAGAAACTATAACATGAGACAAAAACCAAGAAGGATGAAGCAACTTTGCAAACACATTATGTGTCTATACAAAAATCCAGGGACTACAGACTGTACTTGGTGAACCTGAGGTTGCCATCACAGCTTAACACGTTAGTGGGATAAATCAAAGCACTACAATAGAATGTTTGTTTAAGAATATAAAGTAAGGAAGAAAGTAAAGAAGTTGCTGCTCTTTGTATCAAGAATCCAAATAATACGTCAGTATCTGGTCAACAGAAAACCGGTTACATGGCTCTCAATAAAAAAAACACAGGAAAAGAAAAGGGTTACTGATACACAGGGCCCCTCATGAAATGAAAGAAATTGCTGAGTGCCTTTTTTTTTCTGGGCAGGAATTAAAAGGATTTTTTAAAGAATAAATCTGATAGCAAAGCAAGACTTGAAGTACATATTTTGCTTTTAGAAAAGAAAATCAGAACATCACACAAAGGATACTCACAGGCCAAGAAATCCATTGCTCAGAACAGATCTTCATTTTAAGAAACGAGACAATTAATAGAGAAACAGTTATTTTAGATTTTATTTTAGGCTACTTAAAAAGTAAACCCACTTTAAATTTCTCATGTAAGGAAGGGAAGGTACAGAAACAGAGTATAAGGATAATGGACATAGAAACCAGACCAAACTCCAGAAACTGCTAGGGTATCTTGTAAAGAGAATTTCAAGGCTAACCCCAGATGAGACAGCTGACACCTGACAGCTGAAGAGACCAAGTTCTAGGGCGTAGCAGTAAACTAATTTGAGGAGAACAACTAATTGGAATTATATTAACTGACCTACATGGCTGATCCAGTTATCTAGAATTCTTCAGTGACTTACAAATCAAAACAGCAGAAGCATCTGTATGCTTAATGAGTAGCACAAGTCTGCGGGGATAAGCTGAGAAAATCTAAAACTCAAAAGAAGGCAGAATCTATCAAAGTGCAATTAGGGTAAGAAAATTATCCCAGAGATGCAATCACAAGAAGAAGCAGCCAAAGAAAAAAAATAGGTCTGTTACTAAACAAACAGATAGTAAAAATGAATAGTAACTAAATGGCAAAGAGAGGTCTTATCTTTAAAAAGTGGTAAAAGGAGAAACCGAAGAAGCTTGCAATCAGTCAAACTTTCATATCAGGGAAAAGATTATAATAAATATTACATACTTAATTTTAAGAGAATCTATAGGATAATAAGATGACAAACAGTCAATATGGTCTTGTCAAGATCAAAATATGTCAAAACAATTTTCTTCCTTTCTCTGACATGACAGCTAGCCTAATAGATGAGGAAACAGCAGATTGGACATATCCTGAGTCTAAAAAGGCTTTTGTCCCATATTACATCATTACAAGCTCTTAAGGGAACACAGACAAGATGCTGTGAGGTAAGCGAACAACTGTTTGAAAACTCACAGAGAACCAGCTGAAGAGGACCTATAAGTACTATTTCTCTCAAGCACTGCTCTACTCAGTAAGTTTCTTGACATGGATAACACATCAGAAAATATGATTTCAAAAAACTGCAGATGATAGGAGGGCTGAAAATGCTCTGGAGAACAGGATTAAATTCAAATTGAAACAGTCTGTGGATATAAATTCCAAATAAAACATAAAAATACAGTGCACTGCATTTCAGACAATGCTCATTGCCTGAGCCTCTCTAAAATGTAATGACCTTCACAATAAACACCAAAATAACAAGCCCTTCAAAACAGTTAAAAACCAATATCTGATGATATACCCCTACAGATGCTGCACAGTCTCACATGGTCAAGCTCAAGCCAGCAGGGAGCTATTCTTACAATTTTCCATTGTGCTCCGCATGCATGAAAAGAGGAAGATACAGAGACAGTAAGACCTTCCTAGACACTATACGATTGAAGAGGTGGAATTGAAGGTAATGCAATAATTTGAATCAGAGCACCGAGATGCTGTTGTGAAAAAAAAATTAAAAAACATATCATAATTTTGGCAAATAACGTATGTGTGAGTGGAGAGAAGACATTAATTTTCTGTTCTGTTTAAAGCTCAGGAGGCCTTAGCTGTGGGAAACTGCATCCAGTTTTGGTTAACATACTTTAAGAAGGAAACAAACTGAAGAGAGGCCAAAGGACAGTAGGAATGACAAAGAGTTTAGAAATATGAACTACAAGGGAGTTAAATGGAAAAGAGAAGCTGTTGATACAGCCTTCCCAAGATGTAAAAAGTTCTTGGAAAAAGCATTAGAAGTAGAAAATACTTTCTAGCTGTAAGGAGAACTAATCCCTAGACATAATATAACTATTTATAATGCACCATATATAGTAGTGTATCTACTACCTATAATATAGTATACTGCTTAGGTTGTGAAATAGCCTTAATGAGATGATTTATTTTTTTTTTTAATTAAATAATCAGGATATAAAACCATATGGAATCATCCAGATAGTATTAGCTTGCTTTTGAGCAAAGGGAGGGATTATAGGATTTGTATGTTCACTTTCTGCCTGATATATACGTGGTCCTCAATACAAACCTGTCACTTCCAAACGATGCGTAATAATCACAAAAATAGGATCAAGAGAAATGAATTCATTACGTTTACTTATAAAATATAGCTAACTGCTGTCACTGAAGAACGGAGAATAGCAAACCTGATCAACAATGTCGTTGACTTTATCGCGCTCACAGTCCAAAATCACTCGCCTTTCCTTTTTTACCTCTAGATCTTGAAACAGTGACCGGTAAGTTTCATCTTTTCTGTCATTGTTAATATTTCCTACATTGATAGCAGTCACTTGCCATTTCTTTTCAGCAGCAGAATCCAGCACAGCTTGCAATGTTGATAAGCCTAGTGAAGCACGGGAGAAAACAGAAGATATGACTGATAAAGCTTCAGGAATAACAAGCTTCTAGAATGTGATTTATGAGATTACTTATTTAAGATTTCCCTGTAAGTTGTTTGACCTGTCACACATTGTTAGGACTCAGAAATGAAGATATGCGTGGCCCAAATCAGTTCTTACTGCATGAAATGTCTAGTTACATCGCTGCAAGGAATCAGAGTACAGCCTTGTAAGGACAACCTTTTGGTTTCGCTTCAACCTTCTCGAGAATGGGATCTTGCCAGTATCACTGATTTACTGCTGGAATTCCACACCCTGGGAAAGAGGTCTTCAAGGAGAAAAGTGATCCAATTATGGCAAGAGGATCAGCTGCTTATTACAAAATGCTATTGAACCAATTTTCTTAGTGCTTGAGCAGTGCTGTATGTAAACCCAGACCTCACTGAGGTCTATGGCAAAATTCCCATGTTCTGCAGTGGTGCTAATGGAGTTATTATTTCTGTTGCCTACAGTCATATCCCTGATTCTGAAAGAAGATGTGGCGAGATATATTTTTCCATATAGATAATTAGGCTCAATGTTAACACCTACAAGCAGTCTACAGAGTTTGCTTCCATTTTATCCTTTTGGCATATTCCTGCCAGGAAGCTGTAATGTCTGCACAGCTGACGTTGCCTACAATATATTGTAAAATCATGAAGATTTTACTTGACTGGTTTTCCTTTTCAAGGATTAAATAACAGAGTATAGAAATATGAAAATTATTCCTGGAAATGAATTTTTGCTTTACAACACAAACCATTTTAACAATTTCCAGCAGCACAGAAATTAGACTTGTTGTGTTTAAATTCCTTCCAGAGAATTCTACATAATTCTAGAGAGCAATTTTGAGGATAGCAGACAGTATTATAGAAAAAAAGAAAATTAGACTCTCACAAGCCAACTGACAGTTTTGCATATTCATCTCCCCTGAAACCACAGAACACCAGGAATGACTATTTTGAGACAAATTTCTGACTTGGCATGTAAAGGAAGCTTCAGGTATAACTCTCATGAGAAATAGTATTGGTTACGCCTATAAATGTAGAAAGAATGCACTAAGAATAATTTGTCTTATAGCTTGTAAATACATCATTAAATTAAGATTGGTCAGTCTTTAGCAATTCAGCTTTACGAGTGAAAATGGTAAAGCCATACAGCACTATACAAGCCTGGTCATCAGCAAAGGTAGAAAATGGCAGGCTTCCAAAAGCATAAATTCAGTTATAATCTCAAATAGTTCTGTTTTTCTATGTCATCTTTCAAGAAGACTGATATGAAATTTTGTATGTCATGCAATGAATATTTATTTTAAAATAATAGAAAACTACAGTCCAAGGGCACACATAACATGTTAAAGATAAATGTGGAGAACTCATGCTAAAAGGAAAAGATAATTAATGTAAGCACACTAAAAGATATAGGTAATATCTTAAAACAATAAAAAGCATTAAAATAAGTCTATACTTCAAAATAATGTTTTAAAAGGTAACTTAAAATAATTAAAAAAAAAAAACACAAACAAACCAAACCACAAAAAACCCCACCCAAGCTGAAACAGATATAATCCCGATCATTATTTCGGATCTCATCTAGTAGATTTCAGATCCTCCAATCTGTCTATATGTTTCTTCTGAGTTAAACTGAATCTCATTTAGGCTTAAATTAATAAGGGCTATTAATGTTAATACAATCCATTACGAAGGGTTTCCATATTTTACTCCTCTGATCTCCCATTTTTCCTAGGGACTCCCTTTCCTTGAGGTGCTCTTTGCAGAGATGTCAAATGGCTGCCTGGATTTCTCACTTTTTATAGGTGGCAGATTTCTCATCCTCATACAGTTTAGTTTATTCTGAGAGCAATAACACATTGCAGAAGAATGGAAAACAAACCAACAAAGGCATTCACAGCAATACTTCTGTGGACATGGAAGCACCTGGAGAGTGGTATGGAAGTGGAACTCTGCTGAGGAGAAAACTCCCACAACTTCAGTTGCTTTTTTTAAACTGCAGGAATACTTCTGTTTGGGAACCTTATGAGCCTGAACATCTTTTAGTTATAATGAGACAAACTCTTAATTCAGTGAGCTCTGAAAAGGATGACTGAACAGAGGCTGAGGAAATCAGCAATTCTGTTACAGATAGAATCCTCCAATAATGTCACTACTTTTTCCAAAACCCACTGTTTAGTACTGGCAAGGCAGAGGGTAAAGGACACTAATCTACAGTATATGAGAGCAACGCCATATTAAGCCAGTAATAGCCTGGACATGCAGGCTATTACTGAGGCCTGAATAGCCTCTCTTATAGACATAGAAGGAGATATGAAATTGCCCTGCACTTCAACCAGTCAGCCCCACACCACAGAGCAGCTGTAGAAGTAGCAATAAATGATTTCTTTGGAATAAGTCATCAAATTAATTCCAATTAGCTTTCACAGCTTCCATGAAGAGTAAGTCTCTATGGCTTTTTTAATCTCCCTCCTGAAGGTGGAAACATTTAAAATTATATATAATGCCTTAAATATACATCACTGTCATTACATTAACACTTATGCAAAAGCGTTTAGAGGAATTGTGGAGCCGGCGTATTCAGGGTTTGAGGTCAGTGTTGCTGGCTACATACTGCTGGACTCTGCAGGTTAACCTTGTGCAATCAGTGGGATCACTGAGGAGCAACGATTTACTCAACATAAAGGTAGGAGCTTCATGCCTTGGAGCTTGTTATCACTGGGGTGCCTTGCCATAATTAACACAAACAAATAAGAAAAAAAGGTATAACCAAAGGGTGACTAGAAAAACAATTTCATGCTGTTATTCCTGGCCAGATTCAGCCAGTGCAGCTCACAGGAGGAACCAGGGTTTTTTTTCAGTATTTTCTAAATATAAATCACACACAGGCCATGTAATGAGAACTGTTAGATGATTGACAGAGTATTGGCTAAGCAAGTAGTTTTACATCTGTCCTTTCTAAAAAGGCAGTGAATGTTTCTGATTCTAATGTGAATTTGAAAAGAACCTGCCAGGGAAATGGACTTAGGGTTCATCATCCACATGACGTTACTGTTGGAAGCTACATACCAGTATTAGATTTCATAACTTTAATGCTTACAACAGTGATAAAGAACTGTCTTGAGGAGGTCCCTTCAACTTCCGAACAATATAGCGTATAAAATGGCATCAGAATGAAAAAATCTAATGTCACCCCATTATTCAACAAACCTTGGTGTGGTATAATTATCCTTTAAATCTAGTGGCATCTTACCATTTAATGTGCACTTAATATTGAACTCTGACCAACAAACATGCAGGTGAGCCACAAAAGAGCCTTTTTTAAGTGAACAGGAGAAGCTAAGAGTAGAAGAAAGAAAGTTAACCAAGGACTAGGTGAGGAGAACCTGAAAACAGAATGGCAATAATGGAATCCCAAAAAGGGCAGTCAAAAAAACCCCACTTCTATATAATGTGGCTGCTTCTCAGAAAAATAATTGATATCCCAGAATTTGCAAGTTATTTTCCCAGTTCATAAACTGCTTATTATTATTACTACAGCCATAAAAGGACATAGGACTTAAGAAGGCTGTACCACAAAGTAAATTGCTCACAAGCAGTGGATTTCTGTATATCAACAACAAAAAAATCTAAGCTCAACAGAGGAGAGAAACTCAAGTAATTATCAAAAGCAGTCTCCAAAGAAGCAGGGACTGCATCCAAGATTGCTTGGTGCCCAGCTATTGATTTTGCATGTGTGGGGTGAATCTGTGGTAGCAGACTGCACTTCAAGCTCAGATGGGTTTTTTTTCTCCTTAGACGATTCTTTTAAAAAAAGAAAAAAAACCTTTCCATAGGACCTGTTTTACAACATGATATTAATCTCATACTGCTTTTCAGCACGTTTGCAATTCTTTTAATACACACTGTAAGAATTTTATTCTCATTTAAATAATTTTGTTTCTGTCCCAAAAGCTCATTTCTAAATTTAAGCTTACACTTACACTTGCTGCAGGTAAATATTCCTTTCCTCATTTACTTTTCTAATACTAATTCAGCATTTCAGTGAGATATGGCTACCAAACAGCATGCAGATAAAAAGTACCACATCCTACCTCTGTCGCTGTCATACAAGTATGCAAACTTGGTCCACTGATAGTATTCAATCAAGCTAAGAAGAGCTCCCTTGAGATCAGGTCTCATCTGAATGACGAAGGGATGTGTTCCATCTGTTGGGAAGCTGGGAGTTATGAAGGAGACATGAAGAGTCCCACAGAAAGATGTTATGGTATTTACAGACTTCTTGTCATAGAATCCAAAAATAGCAAAGACTCCTCTTGAAAACTGGGAGCAGACTAGGAGGGAGAAAGAAAAAACAATTAGGTGGGAGAATGTTTTTTAAAAAATTATTGAAAATTCTATCATGTGTATATTTATGAGAAATAATTTAAATGTTTGATCACATAAATGCCAGGAGAAAACAGTGATACTCTGTTACGGAGATTACGTGTTAGTATTATTATCAGTAGTATAAAGCTTCCCCTAGAAAAAAAAAAAAAATAAAAAATAAAAATCAGAGATGTGGTTCACATTCCTAGACAAGTAACTTAGAAATAAAACTCATCACGTTATTCTCAAATTAAATTTATACTGTAAAGCATAATGATGAAAACATCAATGGCAGCTGTAATTTATAAAATGTGTCATTATGACCATAGTATTATGGAAATAGATAATTTTTTGTCATGTTAAAAATAGATGGGCTCTGAGGTCTAGACTCACTGAGGTTTTTGCAAAAGATCTTAGATAACTTTTAATTTGGGGAAAAATAAAGCCAAAACTGGAAACAAATCTATTAACAGCAGAAAAGTAAGAAGCTGATTTGCTTTAAAACCCTTCCATTTCAAGGCGTTATTTTAATTCCTGCTTTGAAGGACTCAGCAAAAGCTAGTCCTTTTGGAGGACACTTGCGGTCATGTGCAGAAAGAATAACCTCATAGGTGTAAATAACATGATGATTATTCATTTTTTATCACTGGAGACAATTCAAGCCAATTGATGAATGCTACTGACCATCGCAGCCTGTGTAAATGAGCTAATTCTGCTGGGTTATTCTCTTTGACACTGCAGTCTATACTAGTGACTAAGTTCTAAAACCAGGGTACAGTAAGGAAATGTTCACCTCTGTTTAATTCTCATTTATCACCTATGCTTTCCTTGGTTTGCATATAGTCACCTTGAACAAGAGACATCCTTCTAGAGAAAACATCTACTCAGCCTCATTGCAATCCCTGCTACACCTCATCTGCTTATAGATAGCAATCACAGTGTAATTGAAGCCAATTTTGCCCATCTATTTAGTGCACTAATCCTTGAATATAATTCACCTAAGGGCAAAAATAAGTCGACTTGTTTTTAAAGTGTCTCAGATTTGAATATTTTCTCTTTTAAAGATATGGCATCTTTATTTTTTTTAAATTATCATCCCTTTATGCCTGTTATTATTTGTTGCTATTCTATTTTCATGGCTTTGCCTATCTATCTTTGTTACCTCAGTCATCTCTCATACCCTAATTATTTCTATACTCCAATTAAAAGCACCTAAACAGTATGGGTGAAATTCTGAGTCTGCCAGTTTCAACAGTTATCACCTATTAACTTTAATTAGGTCAGAATTTCACCTCAGGAGAGAGAATACAAGTGATTAAAAAACTTGATGAGTAATACCCCTTTATTAAAGGATGCTGCAGGTTTTCCAGGGCTAGGGTACAAGACAGTCAGACCTCTTAAGGGTATAACACTGCTCATGTTGAACAAAGGTTTCTGAAAAAGGCTGTGAATTCTCTGAATACTTTTTCTATTGAAGTTAGTGGAACTCCAGTAGCGATTCCAAATCACTATGCTCCGCTGAGACAAAACTAGCTCGCTGCCTCCCCACACGCTCATGAACAATTGTTTCCCATCTGCAGCAAAGGCTAAATACTTTCTGAACTTGCTACAATAAAGGCATTAATGTCTCATAATCCACCTTCAAAAATGCATATTAAAATAAAGCACCAGTTTTCATTTGGATCCCTATGCGAGAATTCTGCAGAAGACTGTTACTGGCAGACTCCTGTGATCTTCTCTATTAAACCATTTTAATGCTGCATATAAGGTGACAGAGACAACAACAGGGTCATCCCAGAATCACTGGGTTCAGTATTGCTGACTCCTAGAATGCTATCACATCTCCAGTCACACTTACTGCTTTTCTGCAATCACCAATCCAGGATTTGAGGCACCGATGAAATAACACTGCCTACAACAGCCAAAAACCAGGGCCAGCTGCCTGCACCAGAAAAGTTGAAAACTATAGGTGGTCCCTTCTCAGAAGCACCACTGCCACCCCTAACAGAGGAAAGTCTGGGTCTTTGCAGCACTGGACTCCAGTCTCTGTCTCTGTTCCTCCCCCATCCTTCCCTCCCCTTCCTGACACTGGAGAGATCCGGACCTGTCAAGCCTCCGCTAAACTTCCTTGGGGACTGAAGTTCAATCTGCCCATGCTGTTAGTTTCAGTTATGGCTCTGTCCTGTCCTGGCTCCTGAACTCATGTAACTAAACAGATCTCAACTTCCATTTAAAAAAACACTCCACTTGGAACAAGAAAAGAAATCCCCCCAAAATCATCCCAATTATTTGTGATGGCAAATAAAAAGAGCCCAGATTACTTATCCTAGGCTTCAAACATGAACTGGGATTATTTAATGGTGGGTATGTAGTCTTTCCGGCTGGGATGCCGTTCACTTTCCACACAGCAGCCCACATGGTGCTGTGTTTTGGACTTGTGGCAAAAACAGCACTGGTAACACACCAATGTTTTAGCTATTGCTGAGCAGTGCTTGCACAGCATCAAGGCTTTCTCTCTTTCCCTCTGCCCATCCAAGCAAGTAGGATGGGGGTGGGCAAGAAGTTCGGAGGGGACACAAGCAGATGTTCCGTGCCATGTAACACCATGATCAGCTATAAAACTGTGGTAGAGGATGAAGAGGGTGTGGGGTTCTGACTTACAAGGTGGCTGTTGCTTGGAGACTCACCAGGCATTGGTTTGCTTGTGGGAAGGGGTGAGTGATTGCCTTTGCATCACTTGTTTTTTCTCTTCACTTCTTAGACCCACAAGTTTTCTCACTTCTGCTCTTTCTATTCTCTCCTTCGTCCACTGGGGGCAGGGGGGAGTGAGCTGAGTGGCTGTGTGGGAATGTGGCTGCTGGCTGAGGTCAACCCATCACAGGGTAAAAGGTGTTGTTCTACCTTCCATCCACAGGACAGACCTGTTAATGCCCCTGGCCCGTGTTTGGACAGGTGAAGGGGTTCTGTACCCCTTCAGTGACACAAACATGGATCCAGTCCACTCTCTTCAGAAGACAGCTGCTGTTCTTTCAAACTGAACATCCTCCCTGGCACAGCACAAACTCATGCCACCTCCCTTCACTAGTTAGTTACTGCCTATTGATCAAACGCAGTTCTCTTGGATTAACACAGTGAACAACTCTCCATTTAGTAATCTTTACACCTGGCAAGGCATCAGTCCTTACATGTATGTGTGGTCTTCTGGGGAAGGTGGGTAAAACAGGAATTTTGATCTCCTCTCCTGCACAAGAAGGACCTACAAGCAAGAAGGACCACCTCCAGCTGGGTACATCAAGTCACTGCCATCCTAGCTACTTACAGAACCTGCAGCTTAAAAACTGAACTCCGCACACACATCTACGCAATCCTGACAAACAGTATGACAAAAGCAAAAACATCTTACATATTTGAAATTATTACGAAACCTGCCACAGAGATATCAACTCCTATTTAATTCAAACAGGACCCCGTGGGTGTGAGATAAACACTCTTTCTAACACAAATCTTGAAAGTAGGGACATAACACACATTAGCAAATATTAAGCTAGAAAATCAGGATCAACTTTAATCCACGTAAAAATACATTTTCATCAGTAGTTATGTGATCAGGGTCACAGTTGTACCCTGAAGAACCAAGGTGTGCTTTTGTTTGTGAAATTCCTTCAAAGATAAGTGGGAGGGCACCTATGCTATGTAATAAAAAACTAGCTAAAAATGAGCATTTAGACTGTCTCGAGACAAATGCTTGCAATTGTTCGAGGGCATTTGGTCTCTCAGGAGCAGGAGGGAAAAGAAGAAATGGTATTTCCAAATATATAATGGTGATCCAGCAGATAATGCAGAAAGTCTAATTGTTTTTGGCAGGATTCCCACCTTAGATCAAGTCTACAGTTACATTGTTATTGCTGGGAGACAGTAGTTTTACAGTGGTGAATCACAAGCTGTTCACAGTTATTAGATTAAAAAAATCATGATGATTAGGACTCAAGCCATTGAAACATGAAAGATATATTTTATTAAAGACATTAGAAGCAACTGCCATGATTCCTTTCTTTTAAGCTCTTCTATATGAATTGTTTTCCTTTGGGTTTATGTTGTCCTTTCTAGAAACAGTCAATGGCCTACTTAGCAACAAGAAGGCAAGGACACCATAAACTCATTTTGTTATCACTTTTCTAGAGACTCACCTAGAATGGCAAATAACTGGGAATTCCAAGAAAGAGAGTAAATAATTAAAGGTACCTGAGAAACAACAATTACCAGAAGGTTTTGTAACAGGTAAGAATGAAGTATTTCATATTTGACTTCTCCTTGTTGTTCTACTAACATAGACAGACAAAATCCTAGTTTGCCATTGTTTTCCAGAACACTGAAAACGTGTCCTAGTCTTTTCTTCCAAAAGAAGACGTGTTCAACAACAAAATTAAGCTTAAGCCTGTCATAAGAAATAGGTGCCTTGTCAAAGGAGGGCCAAAACTATTTTCTCAGTTATTAACTCCTCCACTGTTAACTATGTCTGTTTCTTCTAAGACCTCTTTTTTACCATGATGCATTTATACCTTTCTCTCTCACACTTTCTCCATTTCATGATCCTGTTTTGTCAATGAACTCTATAGGCAGGATAACGTGAGATTTAGCGCTGTGGCCATAACTGGTTCTCCAGAAATAAAGAAATACAGCAACACACATTCTTTGCCTCTCATCATATAGAGCATGTTTCTCCGATGCATATAATCTTATACCTAAGACTTAAAAGCCAACTGAAGAGTACATTTGAAAATCCAAAATATAAAAATATTACATATGCACTTACACAATCAAGTGATGCCAGTTTAGGAATGACAGTTCATTTTCATGACTGAAGAACTGCATCTTTAGAGGCATAAAATCACTGAGAAATAGTTGCATTTGAATACATATGCTTAGAAACTATTCCTGATCAAGTCTTCCTAAGACAAGATTTCCTTTCCAAAGGGAGAGTAATGAACCTAGTCCTTGTTTACATTCGGGAACAAATGAATTGGAAAAAGAGAATTAGCAAAATGCTCATTTAACTTACTGAAACAAACATCTAATAGTACCTGCATATATGCAACTTTCAAATAGTTTTATTATGACTCTTAACATTCTCCTAACTTTTCCAAGTATTTCTGTATTTTTATTTATATGAGAGTTTTGACACTTGGTTTCTGCCCAAAGATGAAAATTTAAAATGACTGAAAAAGTATTTGCCATTCAGTGTTTAGATTAAGTGCTATCTAGCATTAATGTCACTTTTTATGTTATTATATTAACTTGGTTTACTGTAACGCTAACAAAACTGCTTCAGTATTAACATAGGGAAATAAGTCTTCAGTGCATATTAGTTAATCACACCCAATAATCATTCCCTTACTTCTAGGAGAAAGAAAATACAGCAGAAGTGTAAAGAAAGAGCCAAGCACTGCCTCTGCAGAAGAGGACCAAAACACAAAGGAAACACTCATTGGTCTGAAAAGTTGATAGATGAGTCGGAAGTAGCCAGGAACAAGACACAGAAACCGAATGCCCAGTTGGTAATTTCAGCTTCTGAAAGGCGACATTGAGAACAAGCAGACAGCAGAAAGGAACCACAAACAATAGATGGAACAAAAGTAGCAAAAAATAAGCAAGAACCACAGCTGCCAAAAGAATTCACATGTGATTGAAAATGCATCAGAAAATCATTATGAAAATAAAAAACAATATGGATTGCTTCCAAAGTCATTAAGAAAATTGCAGCATAGCAGAAAGCATATTGCATACACTTTTATAGACTAAAAATTTTTTTCAAGTAGTAATGTTATATATAATCTGCATAGTCTGTTTTAGCCATTCAGATTATACTATTATAGATGTGAGGAGTAAACTTCTCTTCATGAATAGTGAATAAGGCATAGGGAATCACACAAGTCCATCCAAAGTGTTATTTACATCCATGGAGGGGTATGTTTTTAAACTGTAGAACTTGAGATGAAGTTACTTTTTCTAGGGCCATGGTAGGCTAACTAAAATTGCGAAAAACCAGTTCCCCAAGGCTCAAAGAAGAGCATAATAATCAAAAGACAATGGACCAAAGCCTCATACCAGGATTCAGTAAAGCACGGACACAGAAATCAAATAAAAGCTGGCATTTTAAAATCCCAAGATACCCTTTACCAAAGCCGAGAGGCAAATCAATGCCAATTAAAACATCAATGGCAATCAGAACTAAAAATATGCTATACTTCTGAACAACAAAACACTGAATTACATGAAAAAGACCTTCCTTTTTGTCTCCTTTTGAAATTTTTAATTCCAATCAAACGTGGATTTTTATCTTGTTTTGAGCATTTAAAAGGATCAGCACGCCACGAATTATAACCATTCAATACTGATCTAAACTGTGTATTTTCCTCTTCACAGATTGTGCATATATATCATGGTAAAAAAAAAATATCCCTCACTGGGAAAGATAAGCATCAAATATCAAGCTCACATACAAAACCAAAGAATAACGTGGACCTCAGAAATAGTTAGCAACGAGTTCCTCACCTGTATATTCAGCGTCAAAGCACAGAACTCAGAGCAACAGGCAGGCAGTTAGCAAACAAACCCGCCTGGACACGTTCCTGCGCAACCTGCTCTAGGTGGACCTGCTCTGGCAGGCAGGGTTGGACTAGATGATCTCCAGAGATCCCTTCCAACCCCAAATCATTCTGTGATTCTGTGAAACAATCCATAACAGAAAGGGGACTGTCTGCCCATCTAGTCGTCTCTGTTTGCACAGAGATTACTAGAGAAATTCTCACAGCCGCAGAGAGAGAAGAAAGCAAAATTTAAATCCTAAGGCTGGAATGTCTGCAGAGGACAATTATGGTGGAGCAGGTACAAAGGATGTTTTTCCACCTTTTCTGGCAGAAATGTGGTCTTCAGTTATTGCTCTGACCTGAATTGTTTGTTCAGAGATTGGAACCAAATGGAACTTTCCACACCATGTCATTGACAAAAGTGGCTTTGGTCATCGTGCAAAATTAGAGTCAAAACCTGAGTTGCTGCAGTACGAAACAAGCTCAAAGACCAGAGGAGAGGCAGATTCATCTATTTCAACCAGTCAATCATACTTCACACTGAGGAAAGAAACTTTGTGCCAATATGGGATATATTAAGCAAGTACAAAAAAGCCTTCAAGAAGTTAGTGGCCATCTGTTAGAAAAGTACATGATGATATGGCACAGCTTCCGTATATGCTAATGCTGCAATAATGAAGGTGGTAAATAAACATCATGTTCAGATTGAAACAACAGGTCAGAAAAACAGTCTGTTTCAATGACAGTTGCATTCAATTACATCTTGCTTGGCTGTGTACTGTAAGCATTTGAAAATCTTTTTCATTGCTAGGCCAATCGCCATGAAGCAAAAAATCATTGCAAACACCGCTGAAAGAATCATGTTCAAACAACTGTGCTTTTATGAATAAAATAAGATTCCTGTAATAAAATTAAAATGCAATGCAAGTCTTCTCATGAAAAAAATTGCCCATATTCCACACAATTCTTACACAGCTCTTCCCAGAACAATTAGGATCCTAGTGTATTTGTCTAAACTCCCATTAGTGTCAGCTGAAGGAGACACAATGCTTCCTGAACCCTGAATCTAGTGACCTGGCAACTCTGTTAAATAACAGAAACCTAAATTTATCTTGCCTCCAAAAAACTGTTGCCTCCAAAAAACTGTTGTCTCCAAAATCAGGACATTCTTCAGGAAGCTTCTCTCCCCTGCCTCCTTTCTTTCCCTCCTCCCAACCCTCCAAATAAAAAACATGCCATTTCCATTTCATTACATATAATTTTTTACATAAAATTTATTTCCTTCAGATCTAAGAATTCACCTTGCAAATCTGCTGTCTGGCTTTCTAACTGTGTTTGTATCTTTCCCAACAATTACAACCTTGCAGTAACACAAAATTTTGACTGTCCGACAAATTATTACCTCCTAAGTGTAGAAATAGATAATAAAATCTAAGAAGGGACTACTGGCTTTTCAGAGACACGCCGCAAGTCACAGAGAAGTCAGCTCTTTCAGGGCCAGGCTCTTAGTTTCTGCAATCAGCATAATTCTACTGAATTTAACAGAGCAAATAAGTTATCCCAATTAAAAACGTGGTTTTCAATTTTTAGCATGACCATTATCACAAACTTTTCAAACCAGAAATGTTATATACAAGAGAATGCTCATCATCTGTTCCCCTTAATCAGCACTAATGGAACGTAAAAAAAGGATGTTTCCAGCAAACTGATGATCTCCAAGTTCCCAAGAAAGAGTCATTGTGTAAAACTATGTATTTGAAAACTTGTAAAAGGATTTGGAAAGAGATAAAGTTAACTTGGCAGGTACGACTACTTTTGTTAAAATGCTGGCAGATTGGGATTCAATTTATGAAACTTGTTTTCATTTTCTTGAGCTAGAAGGGCCAACAATCACTCCTGAACAGATTGTCTAACATTGCCTGACAACACCTTACACAGTCTAAAAGGAAACATGGTTTCAGCACCCAGTTTCTGTTAGAAGAATAGAGACAGCTATGAGAAAATGCTGACTCGTAAAAATACTGAAAAAAAAAATGAAATAAATCTTAAGGAAACTGCTTAAGGAATAAAGAGGATTTCCTGAGGCAGAGAAGGTATAGCAGAAAATATGTAAGTGATCTGTTACTCTCAAAAGACTTCATACTACATTTTTAAAGGCACAAACTGTTATTTTCCAACTAGTCATTTGTGACCTGCCTTACACATTATTCTGAGAAAGTCAGATATTTAGTCCTAGACATTTATTGCTTACATATCTCTCTCTGAAATGATGCAACTGGGAGTCTACTTCATCCACCCAACACAGTCACATCCACCCTACAGCTTGTCACTCCAGCCCAGCTAGCGCTGTAGCACGCAGCCGGACCGCAACGACCTGCCAGACCTACCCCAAGGTCTCAGTCACGGCAGATGCCTGAAGCTGATTTTAAAATAAATCATCTAACTAAAAATTTTGGCATAATCATACCTCTGCAGAGAGGAATCTCTCACACAAATTAATGATTAAATGTAACAATAAGCAAGACAAGAGATCTCAATTTCCTACTACTGTCTTGGGTCTGACAGCTTCTACCCCTCATAGGAAAAATGATGGGCCTCTTCCACCTGTAACAACTTCAACCAGCGTTGTTCCAACCTAAAACACTGACCCACAACAAAGGGTGGCTTATACTTACATGTGAATTTTTTGGTGGCTTTTTAGGCTGCACGTCCAGACACAGTCTGATTTCCTGTTACCTCTTAGAAATTTATGACATTCATTGGGATAATCAGCTGTTAACCTAACTGCTAGGCTTTATTTGTATTTACAAATGGTCTAATAGTCACATCACACACATTCCTATCTGCATACCCCATTTTTTCTTTAGAAATAACAGGAACATTATTTATTTGTGAAGTATTCAAATACCATTCAATAAACACTATTAGTAATACAAATCAGAAACGCAGTAAAAGCCTCTTAATTAGGACACCCTAGTGAACAGCTTACCACCCTGATGATACGAATTTTTTAATTAAGAGAAGTTATTCAAAAATAAAACAGCATGGTGAGCTTTAAAATGATGAAGTAGAACGAGCACTCATTGCAAGCACAGGAAGAAAATTGGTATTCCTTCCCTCTCCTTTGTTAGCTCCTTTAATCTTTAACAACTTGATGCATTTCAAAAAGGATTAGAAGTTTTTCACTTTTTAGCTCCTGTTTAGGAAAATTCAGTTTAGCACTGGTGGAATAAATTCTTGTTAACCAAAACTTACAAAGATGTGCTAAAGCATATCATTACCAGTTACTTTAACAAAGCAATGATTCATCCTTCAAAGTGGAAAATATTATAATATGTCATTCACCATGACTGAAATTACAGTTCCAGATTGTTTCCTCCTGTGTTCAGATCTCACAGGAGCCGGGCTAATTAGCTTAGGTGAAGTTTTACACAGTTTAACCTCCAGGTTTTGCCTGTATTACCTGACCTAATCTGAGCACCTACATTGTACTGTATGCTATGTATAGACATGTATACACACTACATCACACCAAAAATAAAATCATTTATAGAGGAAACCTGTCCAATGTCTAAAACACTGTGAAAACATGTTCTCACTCAGCATTGTGATAGTGTTTGAGGGTCACAGTTTCTAGGTCTTTAAGTTCTCTACAGCAAACCTCTTGTTATGTTATGAATGCTCTCTCACTGTATAAAAGTTTTGCAGAGGCTTACCAGATTAGTCCATTGGGCTTTATAAAAATATGCATTCACCCACCTTAACTGCTGTTTCTCTGGTGAGCCCAAGTCATCACAGAAAAAAAAAAAAAAAGGAAAGACACTGTATGGCCTTACAGCTTCAAACCACACCTCTTTCGCTGAACAAAGCGGACCTCAGTGTCAGGCAACTGTCTGCTGCACATATAAGATCAGTAACTCATTTTTTGAAAATGACCTTTTTCACCATAAGGATTTGGTTTTATGCTTTAAAACTTTAACATAATTTAACTGAGATAAACGAGCATTAAAATATTTACCAACACTATTTAGTAAATACTATTTAGTAAATTTGCTTTGGTTAAACAAATAAAGCTTTGCGATTTCTCTTGCAAACAGTCACCTGAAATTGACCCTGTTTATTAAGAGCTTCTAGGCACAGATTTAGTCAAAATAATGGTCTTTTCCAGGCACATTTACATCACGGAAATGAAAAACCCCTTCTCTGCATCAAGTATCAGAAAAAAATGTTTAGTATAGTGTCCTTTGAGAAAACTGCAGGTTCAGGAAGAAGCATCAACTTAAAGCAGCTGATGATAAGTCCCCTAGAAATAAATTACTGCCATTAGAAAAAAAAAACTTACCACCTGCACTGCACATCAAAAGGCCAGGCTAAGGATCTAGTCTGAACGTCTCGGCCACTTGGAGACCTATATACTGTGCTCTGGCCATTCATACTGTGCCTTTAACTCTGTGTATGTTAAAAGCAGTGCACTGCCCTAGGAGCCCATCTGTAGAATGGAAAGTTGGTATTAAAGATTGAGTATGTGGGTTTCAGGGGTTTTACTTTGAGCTAACTTTAGGTCATTCCCATGGACTAAATGCCCAATAGCAGTTTTATATGTGCATTGGTGGAACTCCAGAAACACATGCTCCAGTTGAGTTGAATTGAAAAAAAACCCAAACATTTCTTGTGCTCCTAGGCCACTCCATAATGAGAAGCAAGCAGCAGAGTCAGGATCGATTAGGAAGTTTTCTTCAAAAAAACTCCATTCTTAATCTAAACTAACTAACTCAGATGGAGGCACCCATGTATTTTCAGCAGGTTTGAAAGACATCTTTCCATTTTGACAGAAGTAAAATCTTTTATGATTATGGCATTCCACTAGAACTGATAATGTTGGGCTGCATAAATTTA
The DNA here is from genome assembly GCA_002844005.1 of Limosa lapponica baueri. Classification (NCBI taxonomy): domain Eukaryota; kingdom Metazoa; phylum Chordata; class Aves; order Charadriiformes; family Scolopacidae; genus Limosa; species Limosa lapponica. The sequence continues at coordinate 1,638,004 of KZ505678.1, read as the reverse complement.
GTGTCAATTGAGTGGTTTTGGCTCTTTCACTAACAACATTCTAAAAAGGAGTTTTACTCCAAAACAGAAGTATTGCTTCAAGTCTTCTTTATCTCCCTGTTCTTAACACGCAATTGATTTTTCACACCAATATATGAACAGGTTACACCAGCTCCTATCAAAAAAACCCCAATAAAACAACAAAAGAGAAGATATTCTGTTTACCCATGTTGACATCTTCCACAGTCCTACCATTAGTGTCTGGTTTGGTGCTTTGCTTGAAGTCCTAATTAATGGAAATAATCCTAAGTGGTCACTTTCCAAGGAAACACTACCTCTCTTCTCTCCTGTTTTTAAAAACTCATGACTTTCAAAGAAGTGTCATGATTTGGGTGTCTGTTTCATGAAGTGAACACCAGACACTGGCAAAATACAGTAAATCATTCTGGACTGATCTATTGTATTTACAAGTGGCTATTTAAAATTTCTAGCACAAGCCAGCTGGAGTGGTTGCTGTGCATTGCAGAGAGAGTAGTCCGGTCTTGAATAATTAGACTTCAGAGCTATAAACCACAACTGAGCTTCTACAGTTAAAAAAAAATAAAAATCGCTGTGCCTCAGCTCTACTAACATCCTCTGTTACTTCTGGCAAAGCAAACTGTTCTTATTTGTAGATTGAAAATATTTCTTGCTGCTTCATAGAAATATCAGAATGATATAGTTTTGAATGACACAGGCATTATTCTTTTACTGATAAAAACCACAAACTTCATAGCTAAGAAACAACAGCTTGATCAACTGCTCAAGCTCAAGTTAAACAGCTAAGACCTTTTTGCGCTATCCTAATATTGAAGGGAAGGGAAGAATATGCTTTCTAATGTTTCCCCTACTTGAAATTCAGTAGCTATTTCAAATTTTGGATAATATGGGGGGTGGGGTGTGCGTGTATGCTTGCTTGTTTTGATATTTTTCCATCATTAAAATCAGAAAACACCATTTAGATTATTCTAAATTATGATTATTAAAAATATTATTTATCTCTGCAAGCCACACTTACTGTATTTAACTGGAATGCTACCTATATTATGATAACTTTGTTCAGGGTAATCTAGTGTCTCACACTGTTTGCCCAGAGTAATCAGTTTTTGCACATACAGCATTTTAACGCATACAGCATCAGGCTTTTAAATTAGCTTCTATAAATACACCCGATCAGCATGCAATGCAACAAAATACAGCATTTTGTAGCATATGGCATGCAAAGCAGTGAAGTGAAGGGCATGCCTACATCTCAGCTGTGGCATGCCACCAAGTTTGTTCCATAACATTTATTTAACCATATGGCTCACCCTGGGTGGCAAGCCACCACTAAAGCACAGGTGTGTATTCTTTCACTTGAATTCATGACCTATGTGACAAAGCTGAAATCAGCTCTTTTAATCACATTTTCACTGTCAGTTCCGTTGTATAAATTTACTTAGGGTTTACTACAAGAAACAAACAAATTCTGCATAACACCTGCATATGACAAAATACTTAATTACATTGAGTACTGTTTAAAAACATTTCTCTTTGGAGAACAAGGCCTGATCTAAAGCTCATTGACAGTGATAGAAACCACAGAACAAGGATGATGCATTTATAAGGACAAATTTGCAATGTCGGACCAACAGCAAATAGATTCTCCAGCTTCCTCTGAAACAAAGTCATCATTACGGAATCAAAATCTCATTTATTCTGTATCACTTGTCAGTGAGGCAAACCAGAAAATTTCAGCTCACTAGTTTTCCCCAGCCTTGGCTTTACCAAGGTTCTTATTTCAGAACTGTTCTGCCTGTGAACTAGATCCTCACCATTAATGCAGTCTTTCTCCCTTGTTTCCACCTTGCTAGAAGCAATCTGCTTCAAGAAGTTCTCTGAGCTTACTGGGCTTCGTCCCGCAAAGGGCCACAAATCAACAGAAAGGCTTCTGTATTTCAGACAACCACTGCCAATTTGCTACAGTATCACAGGTACCCTCTAATGCTTTATAAGTCAGAAAATGCTCAAACACATAAACTTTTTTGTCGCTCCCTATATTAAGGCATGCTAAAAATGTTGTAGAACACCTAGTTGAATCTATTACATAAACCAGTATTGGGATTTTTCCCCCCCCCCAGCACTTTCACGTTTTCATCAAGCATCCTCTTTGGGAGATACTGTGAAATGCCTTGCCCTGAAAACTAGAAGTGCCTCACTTCATCCTCTATGAAAGAAAGAAAACAGATAAAGCCGATTTCAGAGTTGTCCTGAGCAGAGCTGGCATTTCAGGACCTGAAATTACCATTGGAAATATTTGCAAGAACCACCATTTCATTATGCAAACATATGAAATACAGTAACAGCTTAATCTTATTCTCATTGGAGTCATTGGAAGTTTTGCTATTTACTGAAACAGGAAGCAGATCAAACACAAGAAGCTTAATAATCCAAGCTCGCTCACCGTTGTGCAAATAGCACCCGACTAATTCAAGGTACCATCGTAACACACAGAATGGCTCTGTGCAGGAAGAAGCGAAGCCTCGCTCTTCACAGGGACAGAAAACTTTTCTGGCACAGAAACCCTGGGAGCGATCCATCACGCCTCGGTGTGCCAGTGCTGGGCAAAGAGCTACAGGATATGGCTCTGTGCCCACCACACACCCTCAGCTGTTGGAGCTCCCTGCAGACACCCAAGCTAAAACCCACTGAAAATGTCATCCTCCAGTCAGCTCACTGAAAGGCGATGATTCTATGCAGCTACGAATTTACAGCATCAGGCAGAGCAATTCCGTGCACAGATATATTTGTTTTTAACGAATCCAGAACAAAGTTGCATTTTTATAGTCTTTAGCTTTATTATGATATTCTACGTAACAGTGAGAATAAATTTGTGTAGATTACGATAAATAACAGAGGATAATGTACATTTTGCTGCTATCTTCTGTCAAATAAATGCTAGTCAAATATCTCATCAACTCTCACTATGGAAACAGACTGCCAGAATGGTACAGAAGTTTTGAACCTTTCTAAGACACTTAAACCATATGTCTTGATCAATTTATATGCAGATCCTTTCCCCCAGCAGAACTTTTCTGCACCGTTAGCCCATATTGTTGAACTAAATCCAGTGCAACAGGAGAGAATATAGGAACCGTTCCCTTTTAATCTGAATGGTGATAAAAATGCAAATCAAAAAAAAGTATTTTTATAGAAGCCTGCAGGTTTTCTGTGTAGCTCGCAAATCATAAAAAGATGCATATTTACAGGGTTTTTTTAAAAAATTTACAAGAGCTACAGATAAAAAATATAGTTAAGTAAACTGATTGTAAATGTAAATATAAGTCATATAGGATCTTGAAAGCTGACATGAAAAAGCACAAAGAGAAGGAAGAAAAAAATAAAGAAAACCAAAAGCTGCTGGAAGTCAGAAATAAGGCACAACCACTCCTCCTTTTCTGCTTAATACAGTATCCTGAGGCTTGAAGTCACTACCTTAGGTATCTTAAAATTCATGGAAGTAGAAAACTGTGCCAAGAACAATTGTGGAAAATTATGCTATCCTAACACAAAATTGGGTTTGTTTTCATGACTATGAAATCTGCATGCAATGCATAAGATATATGCATGCTTGTTATATTCAAAAGACAATTTTAAAATATTTTCAAAGTAAAGGGACTACTTTTATTTGTTTTGAATTACTTAGGTAAATAGGGTGTACATTAAAATACTGCAGATACATCATTCATTATACAGTCTCTAATTTCAAAGTAGGCATGCATTTTTTTGTGCTTAAAAATATAAAATATTTTATATTGCTTTTGTTACTGGTTTAAAAATGTAGAATGTGCTGCACAATATGCTAGTTAGGGACTTAACCTAAACTTAATGAATTATTTGCTCTAAGTAGGCCTGATTACGCAAGCCTTCAGAGAAAAACAGTATTGCATTCCACACAACAATGCCAAAATAGATTAATAACCCTCAGTGAAAAATAGAAGTTCGGAGCAATATGGAGCAGGAATACAACATAAAAGGTTAAGCAACACTGTTGATTGCAAAAAGTTTAACCTGCTTCACACAAATATGGGAGATAAATGACTTCGTTTATGCAAATGTAACTATTCACATCTTTCCTTGACAAATTCAAATGACAACCATGGAAGTCAAATTTTGAGCAAGCTAAGCACCTTAGACAAAGGATATCTCAAATACGATTTATCTTTTATGTTAAAATGCAACTTGGCCCGTGTTTATCACACATACCCCATTAAAAAGCTTACTCTGTCTTGGATTCCTTTTGGGGGATACCAACCCAGGCTGTGAAACCACAATAAAATGATAATTTAAAAAATGATTTATTCAAAGAGTTGCGTAATGGTTAATTTCTTTTACTGTCAGCTTCTTTGTTTGCCCTTTCTAAATTTTTTCAGTCCTTTCCTATTATTACCATGGTAGCACTGCAGTAAGTGTTGATTTCTAAGCTGTCCATATGGCCAACCTTCTGATTGAATTCAAAGAACTTCCTATCGGTTTTATACAAAATCAGAGCAGATGACTAAGACTGCAAAAAAAATCTTCTCATCTAAGCCACTCTCCTTCCAGGGCAGGACAATGTCTTTGACCCACTGGCGTTTCCTACTAGACACTTCCACCAATCACAAAGGAGTCTCACATCTAGTACAGGAGCTAAGCAATGAAAGCCGTAACATTAAATTACATATAGTACATGAAAATTCTCTTTAGGCACTAACATACAGAACTGAAGGGGGTTTAGTTCACCCAAACCATGCCCTTGTTGGGAGGTTTTAAAATGCACCTTAACTTTACGACTTTAGCTAAGCCATCCTAATTTTTTGGGTATATGTCTGCATAGACAATCTTAGAGTTTGAATCACTGCAAAAGGAAAGTCTTTTAACCTACATGTTATCATTAATGGCTGCTAAACTGCCGTTACTGCACAGTATCAGCAAGACATTTTACAAGGTGGAGTTTTATGTTTAAGCCCTCAGTAACATTTCTTAGAAAGGTAATTGGAAAAAAAAACATCCTCTTTCCAGTACTTTAAAATTACAGGTATCTTTTAAAAAAATTATCGAAGAACTTTGATAACTTGAGTTATTACCAACACAAAATGTACCAGAATTACTGACGCTTTTCTGATTATGACAGTATAATTCTCCTGTGGATACTCTTATTCTGGAATACTCCTTAAGAAATAAAGCCTTCAAGACAAGTAAAAAGAAATTACCTGAAATATTAGACTTGCTTGCAAAGGCTGTAATAAAGGCTAGACATAATATTAATTAGTGGACTAAAAGCTAAATCAATACAGTATAGTGTAGAACAAAGATGACTTGTGCCCTAATGTTCTCACAGAAGGGTGTTCAAACTTCTATGTTTTTAATTTTTTCAGTACCATTAGATGTACCTTATACTTACTTATACTTACCTCATTGCACAGTGTGAGAATGTTTATGACAAGAGTGGCTGAGCTAATACAACTTTCTATAAGTAAAGACAGAGAAATCAGAAAAGAAAGGCAAAACTGTTAATTGCAAATGGAAAGAGGGAGGCAGATAAAACAAAAAAAAAAAAAGATAATAATTTCTGTGAAAGGTAAAGGCAAAGCCAAGAAAAAACTACTGCAAAATATCCATTGGAAATGTGTAATTTATCCAGTTAAAGGACTCCATTGCACATTCCTTGCTGTTTTCTCACGCCAAAGAGCTTAACCATTGAAGGTGTCCCTTTTCTCTTTCGGTACTATAGCTAGAAAGAATGCTGTATCATTGCTGACAAGCTGCTGTTCTCAGAGGTTTTCTTCAACTGAAAGTCCTACAAACACTGTTTTTCTGTCTCCCTTTAATGCGGCATGACCTCAACCACTTCCAGTTTCAGCATCAAAAGTTGCCCAGCCCTACAGTTCTTTGTCCCTTGAATGGTTAAGGCATTTGTAATTATCTGAAACTGTGCAGAACTTGTACTGTTTGATAATGATACCGAGCACAAGGAAAGTAGCGTCTTTGTTTGTAAAGCAAAGAGGAGCTTGTAAAGCACAGGAGAAGACTAGTCTGTGCCATGATGCCAGCATCACCTCGATGAGTCACACTAGCAGATTAAGCAGGGCACCCACATGAGAGAGTGGGGCAATGACAATACCAGATGAGCAGAATGTTCTTCTAGATTTTTAAGCAGCAATAAAACCAGTAGTGGGACTAAGCCCTTAGAGACCATTCAAATTAGTAGTAGTCCTTCTAGGAGTTACTCTTGCAACAGAAGAAATTAAGGAAAGACTTCCCTTTGCGTTCAAAGGCCTGGACTATCTGTCATTGGAAAATCAATTCTATTTACAAATCCAATGACAGCAGTGAGCCACCACCGCTATAATTAACCATACAATCTTTAGTGGAGAACCATATTCTATGTATGGGACATTTTAGTTTCGTTTTAATAAAAACGGAGGTATTGTTGAGTGGTTTCAGTGAAATTAAGATGTACTGTGAATAGAATTATGATCCAAAAGACCAACTATTTCAGGAAAGCCTATCTACCTATGATTGGATCCCTTGCAACAAGTTCACATAAGGTACTAAATGCTCAATCCAAATACTGGCAGGTCAGTCAGAGGAGAAAAGCAATCGTTTTTTAATGGTCTTTTGGGAAGACAGGGCTTGCAGTGAATTTGTCACTTTCTGGTATGTTGCCTATACTCCAAAAAAACCCAACTATTAAATACTTAAAGGACCTATGGCAGATGAAGTCATTGTGAATGACAGTCTCAGAAGGGAACCCATCAAAGCTCTTTAAATCCCAACTCGCAAATTGTGAGTTAGCACTGTATGCCAACTTTTACCAAATCACAGCAAATTACAGATCCCTTTGGAGAAAGCTAATGACAAATAGAGTCCATTAGGTCAGACGCAAGCAGTGTGAAAGAAGAAAGCAGCTAGGAGCATCAACCCTGTTAAGTAGCGTAAGAAATGCTAAACTCCCTGTCAATATTTTTATTGACATTAGCAGAAATCTGGGATGAGACTATGAAAACTAGGGAAAAGGAAAAGAGGAGCAATGACTAGTGTTCAGCAGCGTTCTCAATAGGGGTTTTCCAAAATGTAAAGCCTGTATCACCCTTTGATCCAAAGTAAAATATTAGAATGACAGGAAGGAAATAGTATCAAATGTTACCTCACAAGAAGTACGAGCATACTTATAGATAGAAACTCTGGTGATACATACACTGAGAAAACTAACACCAATGCAGCAGCGTTATACTCAGATCAAAAAACAGAAATATCCATTGGTTCGTTGTCCTACGTTCCATTAGTATGCACATGGCAGCACTGCAACATTTCTACTGATCATCTTCTTGGAAAAGCACTAGATTTTTCAGTGCCAAGACTTTAGTACATGATCTTAGAGATACAAATGTATGACCTTAAAGTGAAATATATTCTGGAGAGAAATTTCCTGTCTGAGATGTTTAGTCACTCCATTTTCTAGACAGACCAAATAAAAAGAGAAGAAAGCTATGGAGATGTGCATTGCTAGTACAAAATACCTGCTGGCATCTGAAAATAAACTAGCAGAAAAACAGAATAAATGAGACTTGAGGCAAGCAACCCTTTGAAGAGAATAATGAAGTGATAAATAAAAACAACACATTTTCAGGCTAACCAGGCACTTCAAATGTAAGAAAAGGACTGAGAGCTAAGGCTGAACTAATGGGGAAAAGATGAAGAGAATCTCAAGGAAAATCTGTCCAAATATTCTGGAAGACATGGGCACTGATCTTTTTAAACCTAGAGGAAATCAATGCCCATTGATTTAGATAGCTGTTTAAAGAAACTTAACAGGTGCACCTTCTGCTCCTCTTTCACATGTCCCCATCACAGGGTAAATTCTGACCATTGGGTAAAGATTATTTGGAATATATTCTTAGCTTTAGGAGAGAAGTTTAGCAATTAAAGCAGCTACTGGTGCAGTAGCTACAGTACTACACCAGCAGTTACTGGTGTGATAGCCAGGAACACAGATTTGATACATTTAATTCAAGCTCAATTACAAATACTAATACTAAGAGGATAGAATTGATCTTTTTCATATCTCTCTTCTGCTTTACCGCCTGCTCTGTCTTTAGTGATCCTTGTGAAACTTTTAATTAGCTTCCATTTAGAAAGAAGGATGTAAAAATTAATTTCCCCAAGACAGAATTATTATTGGTGAAGGTTTAACATTGGGTTTGTTAAGTCTAAAAATGGAACTTGAATTAACAGGAAAAGACAGCTTGAATTTGTATTCTCCCATCTTACCCCATCATTTCTTTATAGATTGCAAAGTATTTATTTTCCTTTGTCTTTCTATACACAGGAACCTACTATCCTTTGCATCACCATCACATCGGAATAAATTCAATTTCATTTTGATCTAATCATTAGATACCATATCACATCAGGATCATCCTGGAAACATGAATCTCATATGAACCCTGACTCATTATACTCTTTACGCAACCAGTCATTCTCTTGAAGTAATATGTCAAAGTACTGCTGATCAAATGAGTCCAATTTTTGTATAATAAATATCCCGTGATCATTACAGCATCAAACTAGTTTTCAAGATGTTATTCATATGCAGAAGATGCAAACCTTTATTTTAATAAGTATGCTGTAATCTTAACTATATGTGATCTAGTGCATATTGAAAGCAAATATTTAAGACAAAATATTGCTTCCCCCCCCCTTGCAATTAGAGAGACTACAGTAGAACTTCTGATATTTAGTCTTAAACTGATTATACCACCAGAGATTTGGTCTGAACTAGCATTACAGAAAAATGACAACAGATGCTTGCAAAAATCAGTGCCTTTGAACAATTACATGTCTACAACGGCAATAGAAACAGAATTTCTGGTTCCTGAAAATTATGTTCAGATACTGGAAGTCGGGCAACTGGTACAACTGGATATGATTAAGACATCCCTCTAAACAATGTCTTTATCTTGTTTAATCAATGTTTTCCATTTACAAATAAACAATAAAGTATAAATACATTTGAAATTCAATGTTATAAATTCATACATTACATTATTTAATGATTTTTATTTTTAGGATTTATTTTTCATTAAGTAACCATTAATTTTATTCATAGAATTGGAATTCATGGCTTACTACGCAATTTCCTCTGCCAGATGTCTCAGATAAGTTAGTTGATTTCTGATCTTCAGGGAGATAGAAACAATAAGGAAGTAATAGGTTGGTCAATCAGTCAAGGACAAAAGGGAATAGTAGTTCCCATCCACAAACCACAATGAAAAAAAAAGGCAAAGCAGCTTGGGTAGAAAGCCTGGCTCTGTAACACTCACCATTTTCAATATGCATACCATTGCGTAACACTGGATTCACACCAGTTCTTCATTGATCAAGATGTATTTTAGCTTTGCTTCTGCTTGCCATCTAACAGTTACTGTATTTTTAAGTTTCTGGTCATTTAAGGTCACCTCAGTTTGATAAAAGCCTACACACTACTGACCAAAGAATATTCTGTGTCTCCCAAGACTAGGTGCACGTAATTTAATCAAACTTTCTTTAATAAACACCATTAATACAAAATAGTAACAAATAGCAGGACAAATCAGTGTGCCATTTAGTGAAGTAACCTCCTCACCCTCTTTTGGAGTGAGCATAATCTGGCAACTGAAGTAAAAAACCTGAGAACCTAAATTTTCTTTTACTACTGAGAAGTTGCTGATGCAGGAACCAGATAAACTCTCTAACTTTCTCCTTCACATCCATTAATCAAGGTTAGTACACTGTTAGTTACACTGTCTAGCTTTCTGCTGGGTCAATCAAAGTCTACTGCTAACCTAATAAGAAGTCTATGGAAGAAGACTATGAAAATACCAAAAATAATCTGAGTTCTTCCTAGACAATGAGGAATGGAACCAGAACTACCAATCTGGTTACTTGCAACATCCCCCCCGAGACTGATTCCCTCGTATTCATAACTGATTACAGACACCAGTACAACCAGGAAAATATGAAAGTTATTTATGTCAACAAGAAAAGGATGACAGAGTACTATTCCCATTCATCATAAAATAGGCAGTAAGTCTATCATTAAAATGTGAGTCATTATTAAAATGACTCACAATCCAGCTACACATAAACAACCTGTGATTGAAACAGAACTTATTCAAAACAAGAGCAATATTGGTTAGCAGAAGAAAACAGTTTTGAGCTCCTAAAACTAGAAGGTCGTCTTTCATTTCATTCATTGGGGTTGGACTAGACGATCTTTGAATAGATCTTATACTGTAGCTCCCACCTTGGAAGACCTGTATTCCATGGCCAGGAAAGGTCTATATTTAAGATCTATTTCTGCAATATTCTTGATTTTACTTTTGTCTTAATTACTACCATGAGTTCATGGTGGTTACCAGTCATCAATTCAAAGCCCTTTTTTGTCACCGCCTGGAAACCTACTATCACACGGAACTCAGAAATATTCTTCTTAAAAGAAAATATTGAAATTCACACTCACTCTAAAACATAAATGCCAGAAAAAATAGGTTGTTCAATTTTTTCTGTGTCTTAGTGTGACTATTCTCCAAAAGAAAGGACATATAAGAGATAATCTGTTATTCTGCACCTATGCACCTTCTGAAATATAATGATTCTTGACCAAAAGCAGTGTAATACAGAATGTAATACAGTGTAATTAAGAGAAGTAAGACAACCTAAGATTCTGGAGAGGGATTTAAGAATAGGGTCGGTCAGAAACATTCTGGTAAGATATTAATTTTCTGTCAACTGAAACTTTCTGTTGATATCTATCTTTTCTCCATTTCTTTCTTCCCTCCCATCCCAAAAGAGAATTTCTAATGTCAAGAATAGAGTTTTTGGTCACAAACATAAAGAAAAAGGACAGGGACAAGGACAAGTTTTGTCTAATTGGCACTTATTTAAAACAAAGCAGTTCAAGTACCTGAATCATGAAGAGGAGAAAGTGACTTTGATTTTCCCCTTTTCATACAAATGCTCTAACATACTTTCTCTCCCTTCCACCTCTCTCCCTCCCTTCTGCCTAGTATTTTCTTTTCCTATGTCTTTTACACCCTCTTCAACTTCCTCTGTCTTTTTTCCTTACCCATAAGAAATTTCTGATGGATTGTTTTCCCTCACTTATGAGAAAGGACACTAATGTCAAAAGAAGGAATTTTTCCTTTTCTGTCAAACAGAATTCTTGCTTTCTCACCAGCCCTTAGGAAATCTAGACTAATTTACAGCTCTTGTTTACAGCTAAGAACGTAGACATTATGACCTTGAGTAAATAATTTAATCTCCCTCCACCCCTTTTTCGCACTGCATGTGAAAAGAGGGAAAAAAGTTCTTCTGTCTCCTTTGTGTACTTCAGTTCTGAGGTTTTTGGGGCAAGGACTGGTGCTTACTATACAGCTGTGCAATGTAATAAACCTGCAATACCTCCAGGGACATCCAGGCATGAATGTAATGCAAACAAATGGAGACGCTGCTCTGCAGTACAAACTAGTTCTTATTTACAGTTTTTGAAGGGTTCTACCATGAAACTGTTTGCACAGTTACTAAATGCACAGCAATCACTCTTAATACTTGCTTATATATACAGCAGCATTTACAGGCTTTTGGAACACTAACCTAAGTCATCTCAAATTAGGAATCCCATATATTACAGCAGTCTGATGCAAATAGTAATTGATAAAAAGGCTATGTAGTTCAAATCCCTCAAAACTACTGCCAGATACAGACCAGCCTAAATGTAGCATCCCAAATGCTCTTAGCGGCCTCTCGTCATCTTCAACACTCCCCTTGCCACTAGTGTGCGACACCCTTCAGAAAATGGAAATAATCTGAAACGAATACCAGGACTTCAGAAAAAACACTGATTCACAATCAGATTGCGAGTCTTATTATGTACACTGACTTATAATGGTGTGAGTTGCAACAATGTGATTTATGAGATGATTATAAATATGATTTATATCTGACTGGTAACAGCAAAATCAGGATCTTCACCTTTGTAATCTATTTCATGCTATGCTGAAAACTGACTGGCAGAAGCATTCCACTTTCCATTGTTCTTCCCTAAAGATTAGTACTTAGACCATATGCTTTATTCCAGAGCATATATACTTTGTTCAACTTAAGCATAAGGTGAACGAAGTCTTTCAGGTAATAATTTTACAGGGAAAAAATCCATGAAAACATACCTCAAAAACCACTCACACAGAAAAAACCTAACCCAAAAAAAACTCAACACACCCCCCCTAGAATCACTGAGGATTGACGACAAGTCCACTTCAAAAATCAGTTCATTTTTAAAGGCTTATGGAACAGTAGCCTATAGTTTGAAAAAAGGGTCTGTCTTCAGAGAATTGCAAGGCCTTGAAACCTACCAAACATTACTGTAAATAAAGGACTGGCCAATACTGGCAAGCCCTCCAACTGCAACTCGGTATCACAAAGCCACTCTTCAATCCAATTTATGTTTCTTCTAGACAGAGAAGAAATAACAAATCTCAGACTAGAATCACACATCACTGGCAGTTAAAACAGAACTCCAGAATAATGGAAACACTGCTGTTCACATTCAGGACTAAATTAGACCCAGTAAAACAATCAATTTCTTGTATCAAACATTTCCCTTCCGTTAATGCTACATGAGAGAAAACACAACAAAGCAAACAACAGAGGAGTGCTCTTAAAATAGCAATGTATTTTTCTCCCAGAAAAAGGTATCATGTCTATAACTTATACATGGATTGAACTTGGCAGCATGAGCATCTGAAACAGGCTCTGGGGTTTGTAATGCCACTGTAACGCATTGCCAGAAGTTAATAAGAATTCCAGAAAAGCACAGGAAAAACTGTACCCACTTTCTCTGAAGGATACATTACAGTACATTCAGAATCTTTTGAAAGGAAAGCGTATGGAGTTTTCTTGATAGCACAACAACTTTTTTTTTTTTTTTCTTAGTTTTAGTGAATTTATTTAGAAATTAGCAAAACTAGGAATTAATGCAATGCAAAACCACAGAATATTGCAATCAGAAAAAAGATTAATATGTTACTAGGAAATTAATTTTATGCTTTTCTTTGGAGATTTCTTTCTATAAGCTAATTGTAAAGATAAGACAAATAAATTTGCTTTCTCTTTTGTAAGTATTTTCTTTTGCACAAGAAGAGTCATCGTTTTCATGACTGAAAACACGCATGTAAGAGCATATTGGTTCCTATTATCAAATATTCCAGAGCAAAGTCCAATACAAGGAGAATGGTAAAGGAGACACTTCTGACATCTCTCTGTGTTCATAATTCCTGGAGTGGATGGCAGGAAACCTGGAAAGCTGGTGTGAACTCAAGTTTGTCCTTAGTTGTATTTTGCTGACGAGGCTTGCCCCTCTGGCTCTGCTATGCAAAGAAGAGTTCCAAAGTGATGCACTTCTGACATACGCCCCAGTTCAGTCCTGTCTACAATGTACTTCTGACAGAACATCTATTCTAGAAGAGGGATATGCAAAATCACAGGAGGAAGAGATAAAGCAGGAAGGAGGATCTGAAGTCATCTACAATAGGCCAAATGAATCATTGATGTCCCAAAATAGTGAATACAATGGTGATACAGCAAACAAGATGAGCCCCTGCACATCCTCCATCCTCACTGCTGTTGCCTGGGCAACTTGCATGCAAACAGCTAACCAATCTTCACTTAAAAACAAGATGACCAACTACAGATTGCCTGCTGCCAACAGGTTCTGGCAGCCTAGAACTTTCCCTAAACCACACCTGGACACTGGCTGCAGCCCACTGGCACAGATCAAACCTGTAGTGCTGGTACAGCTAGAGTAACTAAGGCAATAAACCCAGTAGATGATAGCACATTACAAGGCATTGCCAGCAGTCAGAGAAGACTACTTTCAAGTTGCAAAATATGTAGTTACAAAGTTTATTTAAAGGTTAAATCACTCATCCTAATCAGATAGTCCTAAATGATTATTCATGAAAACTTTATACTGTATCCAGTCACTATAAATTGCTTAATCACCATCACGCATTGTTTTATAACACACTCTTTTATTTGCCATTGAAAAAATGACTTCACAAATATTTCTAAGTTTCATTGTTTGCCTTATTCTTACACTTTTAAAAACAACTGCTATTTTGGAGGACTCCAAACACACAAGAGTTATACTAAATCTCCTCAGTCTCTTCACACTGTACATGCATGGTTTTTAATTTTTTTTAAACTGACAAGTGTCCTTAATTCTAACACCCAATCACTTGCAACCTTTGCCTACTAGAAGCACGTCTAAGGCTACGCTAAGGAGGAAAAAAGCTCTCTTCTTTAATGTTCCCATTTAGTTTTCAGTCTTTCAGTTACAAAACAACAAATGGGAGGTTAAGTTTCTGCTAAATGAGCACAATCTTCCAAGCTTCCAAGTTTTAGAACATGAAATTAGAAACTGAAAAAAAGAGAATCCACTACATCATGAGCTTCACTTGTCATTGAAAGAAAAATACAAAATCCTTCTTGCACACATTTTCTAGACTATGCACTAAAGGTGAACAAATAACCATTCTGTGTACTGTATGTTGCCTGAATCTTAAAAGTGATAGATTATCACCACCACAAGATGGTACACATGAATATTTTCTAAAGAGAGATACTTTGGTTTGTTTCATTTGTTGTCAAAGAGTTTGTGAAAAGAAGTTAAAATATTGAAAGAAATACCATCAAGGTGTTACATTTTTAGAGGAATCAACAACTGCTACCTGCCATATTATCAGAAAACTCAACCACAATGCTGATGATTTAACTGAAACTATCCTTTTTTTTTTTTTTAAAATGTAACTACAACTTATAATGAATTACAACTAGATGTGATTAAAAGTAACCACTTCTCAAAAAAGAAAACTTCCATGACAATCACTATAAGAGGAGATATACAGCTAAACATCCAAACGTAATGAATCTGAGAAAGAATAATTTTAAAGACAGAGAGATGTTCATAGGCAGATCGTCACTGCAGCCTATTCCATTCAACAAGATTTCTCTTGATTAAGTCATGTTTTCAAACAATCTCCAGAAGAATATTTGCGTCGAAGAACAAGTAATGGTTCAAAGGAATTTCCATCTTGACCATTGCCAGAGTTCCTAGATTTATTTTTTTTTTATTAATTATAGTTTATTCAGGCCAGTCAATTACTGTATCCCAAGTTAATCACTAAGAGTACTAAGCAAATGGCTTTATTTTAATGAGGACTGTGTGTTACGCTCAACTGTGACTACCTGTGGATGGCAGACGCAGGAGTCCTATGGAGCACCTCTGGTCTGGACGAGAGTTCTTGCTGACATTTGTGGAGGTGACAGAGCACTGACTATTTTTTACTGTTCAAAACCACCCTTCTATGTGGGAAGGAAATACAGTCACACAAAAACAGAAAGAATGGTAGTGTGCGCTGGTACCCAGTCAGTATCACGACAGGATTAGAATTGCAGCCTCTACCTGTCATCAGTCATAGTAATTTAGTAATGCAAAACACACCATTTAATTCAGCCATGTGTGAACTCTCTGTAATGTTTATTCTTAATTTAAAACTCCAAACATTTTCTGTATATTTTTTTTTCATAATTACATGGGTGAGCTAAAATGGGATGAACTGTAGTCAAACGCATGGGGAAAGCTGGCACAAATCCTGTGAATTGTATCCCTCCTCACCTTTGGCAATTCCAGAGAACTGTTGCTGGCATGCTAAGCACCCCGAACCTTTCAGGATTCAGTCCCATAGTAGCTGTCGGAGTGAGTTACATCAACTGAACAGAGATTTTGAAGGAAAATCTAGTAAACCTATTCCTGAGGGCTGCATAAGATTTTGTGATCACTATTATTTCACTGCCTGTAAAAAGGTACAGACACACCAGAACAAGGCTGTCCTGTTCGCTTTTCTCGATGCACACATTTGCTATTCAACAGCGTATCACTGGACTTATTCCTGCTATTATTCTGACTTCCAGGTTTAAATTGCTCACTTTTCGTGCTGTGTATGAATAATCCAGATCTTGACAAAACTGTTTATTTGTTTTTAAGCTTGCTTTTCCTTGAAAAGGAAATTGTAAAGGAAATTTCCTTGAAATTTTGCTTCCTTTTTCTACGCAGGAAAAATGCATATAGCATATATATATGCCTCTAAAGGGTGATAGGAACATATTTTCCTTACGCACTTTACCCTAAATGGAACTTCCATTCTTTGTGCCCAGTAATTCAAAAGAAAGGGTGGAAAAACAAAACCTGAGTGCTTTGTTGCCATCTCCTACTTTCCTCTTCAAAGAAATGGAGCTTGATATGAATTAAGTATTCCTTGAATGAAGATTATACAGAAATAAACTAATCTTGTTTGTTCTGATGACCAAAAGGGAAATATCATTCCTAAAAATAATTCCTCTTCTCATTTTCCAATCAGCTCCTTCAGCAAATACTATGGATGAAACAGATTATTTGACAGATCATGAAAACCACAAAGAAAGTTGAGCATCCTCCATAGAAAACATCATCCTAATGTTTAAACAGACTTTAGTCAACAGCATCCTAATCTTTAAACTTAGTGTCTATTAGCTTATGTGTCCATGAACATAGCTGCCCTAACAGCTAAACAAGAAGAAATCTATCCACATAGCCAGAACTAAACATACACAGAACTCTACAGATTAAAATCTCTACCTTGAATTTTATCTAGAAACAGTGAAGCGACTATACCCATGGGAAGAGCAAGTACCATGTTGCTCATGACCAGTGCAGCTTAAATACAAACAGCATTAACTTTTACCACCTAAAACATACAGTATAGAATACAAACTGAAACTTCAGGATGGTAACGAACTCATCCAAAAAACACACTGCCATGCCTCCTAAGGGAGGCCAGAAGACGTATTTTCTGTTACAATACCAGGTTCAAAAATACAGGTCTACTAATACAAGATAAGATGAAGAACTTCAATCTAATGAGAAACCTTGAAGTTAGCACAGCCCAGAGAAAAAGAGATCTGATTGTATAACTGCTTCTCTTTGCACGTGTAAAAAAATATCCTTCTCGCCCTGGTCCCAACAGTTGCATAAAGATAAGGCAAAAAGTCAGCTCCTCTTTTCTACTGTCGTCTGAGCTCTGAGACTCTCCCACTTCTTTCTACACCATTGGGCTGTTCCAACCGAAATGTGGAAGATCTGCACAGCGTCCAGAACACCATACAACTAGAGCGTTTAAACCCATTATTAGCTGAGAAAGTAGCTTCTGGACATTATCTTACCTCCTTTGCCTCAGAGCTGCGGTCAGTCACCCAAGAAGGGAGAGGAACAGTTTTAGTTGGACAGTTTCAGTTACAAGCTTCTAAAGAGCAGCTTTCTGTTCCTTAGGCTGACTTAATGTCTTTCCATTAGGTGCCAACTGTTGCCAATTTCATTGTTAAGCATCTAATTCTCACCCCTAAATCTGGGTAACACAGATGCCTCCAGCCTTGTTCCCTTCCTCGACTCACTTCTAAGTTCCCAGTTTGTACAAATGACAGTGTTATGCACCATAGTTTCCAAATCACTTTGGGGACTGGCTTCATGGAAGAGAATTGGAGATGTCACCACAGCTAGGAAGGACTCACAGCAAGTATGTAAAGCCATCAAGGGTTACAGAACAAGGAATTCCCAGAAATATCAGAAGCAATGTAAACTGCAATATGCATATCTAGGCTGTGGGTTAAAAGTGTGGAGGATGCGTAGGACAGATCTGCACTGCATGAGACTTTTTTTCCCCTCTCCTACAGCACAGTCACAGTGAGTTACACCTCTTGCTGGCTTGTCAAGTTACACAGTCTCTCCTTTGGTCTGTCATGAACATTTAGGAAGCTGCTTTGGAATGAGATGAGATTCCTTGAGTCCTAATACAGAAAGCATTCAGAAAAACAAGCAAGCAAGCAAGTAAACAGAAAAACCCCATTTTACATCCATCACTGAAGTCACTATTGCCCAACGGATCTGTACCCTAAACAGAATCAGTCACTGAGCAAGGTGTTCTTAACAAACTTGAACCTGGAAAGCAGAAGAAAATTCTAATGAGGCAGACTAGGGTTCCTGAAATGGATACTTTTGGTGTACTTAACTGGTTGGCAGAGATTAAAGGAGCAGAAGGAAGCCTACAGCAGAAAAGAAGGGGTTTTCTTCAAGGGGAAAAAAAATCAGACCAAAAGCAAAGACAGTTAAATTGCAGTACACAAACCTTAGCTCACAGTTGGTAAGCAATCTGTAGTGGTATGACTACGTTTAACCATGTTCCTGAAAACATTGCTAGCTTCCTCCGGAAGTTTTAAATGACATTTAGTAAATAAGAAACCTAATTTTAAATTCATAATTTTATTTCTACAGAAACATTAATGTGTCAAAATTAAATAATTAGCACAATTACTTTCACAGGCTTTTTAAAAACCCTGTACTAGCAACACTTGTTTTGGAGAACTGTTTTAAGCATTATGAGAACAGAACAAGGAAAGAAAAAAAAAAAAGAAACTTCAAAATTAGATCTATGTTGTTGAAATGTATCACCTATATGGAGAGAGGAAGCACAGCAAGTGAACTTTTCTTCTAATACATCTGGTTTTTAAGGCAGTTGATAATTAGTTTGGAAAATGGTTTCCAAAAGCTGCAACATGTACATCTCAAGATTTCATGTAACAATGAAATACTGCAAAAATTGAACACTGCAATTTCCTGGAGAGCAAGATAAAGCCAGAAACACAGGCACAGGAAATCACAACTCTGCATGCAAAAAAATGGAAAGTAATGCTAGGAGCCGCAACACTGACTGAACCACTGTATTGATGGATCCAAAAAGAAGCCAGAAACATTTCCATACAGAAAGGAAAACAAAAATGCTAAAATGAAGTGAACCACTCTTTGCATCTCCAAAAGGACAAAACTAACAGGAAAAGCAGATACGTATGTGGTGAGTTGACCCCGGTTGGATGCCAGGTGCCCACCAAGGCCACTCTATCAGTCCCCTCCCCAGGTGGACAGGAGAGAGAAAATATAACAAAAAGCTCGTGGGTCAAGAAGGACAGGGAGATCACTCAGCAATTACCGTCACGGGCAAAACAGGCTTGACCTGGGGAAATTAATTTACTGCCAATTAGAAGTCAGAGTAGGGCAACTCACACTCCTCTGCTCCAGTGTGGGGTCCCTTGTACAGAAGACAGTCCTCCGTGAACTTCTCCAAAGTGGGTCCTTCCCACAGACTGCAGTTCACAAACTGCTCCAGCGTGGGTCCCTTCCACAGGGTGCAGTCCTTCTGGAACAGACTGCTCCAGCACTGGGTCCCTGATGGGGTTACAAGTCCTGCCAGCAAACCTCTCTCCATGGGGCCACAGGTCCTGGCAGAAGCCCGCTCCAGCACAGGCTCTCCATGGGGTCACAGCCTCCTTCGTGCATCCACCCGGTCTGGCGTGGGTTCCTCCTTGGGCTGCAGGGGAATCTCTGCTCCTGCACCTGAAGCACCCTCTCCCCCTCCTTCTTCACTGACCTTGGTGTCTGCAGAGTTGTTTCTCTCACTCCTCTTTCCTGGCTGCTCTCTGGCAGTTCCCCCCACACCTTTTAAAATATATTCTCACTGAGGCGCCGCCATCATCGCTGATGGGCACAGCCTTGACCAGTGGCGGGTCCATCTTGGAGCCAACTGACATTGGCTCTAT
>KZ505678.1:1608003-1618233 GCA_002844005.1 Limosa lapponica baueri | reverse complement strand
CCATCATCGCTGATGGGCACAGCCTTGACCAGTGGCGGGTCCATCTTGGAGCCAACTGACATTGGCTCTATCAGACATGGGGGAAGCTTCTGGCAGCTTCTCACAGGAACCACCCCTGTAGCCCCAAAAACCTCGCCATGCAAACCCAATACTCTTCAACATTTTGGAATAGGCTTACAGTATCCTTGAAAGTACATTTATTTGGAATGACTAAGTCATGACTTAATATGTCCCACGCCTTCTACTACAAACATGAACTAATTGCAAGCCTGCCAAAATGCCAGAGTTCCTAAAAGTTGTTTAGGTCTTTACAGACATGCTCTTTTCTCATGAAACTCAGAAAATTATTCAGGTTACTAAGTACATGTACCAAGTGCTATTTTAGACACTGGAGTATCTGAGGCATCCCCACAGGCTGCCAGATGTGCAGGCCTTACAGGACACACACATTTTCTGGAGCTGCACCTTGAGGCCACACAGGATAGTGCGAGTAACACAAACTGGGTCTTCAGTTGTATTAACTGCAAGTGAATTTAAAGTGCCTCCAGAAATGGAGACATTGAAGAATATATTCTCTTTTTATCATATTGAAGTAGAAGTGAATAGATAAGCTCAAAGAAACATTAAGGGCCGCACTTGCTAAAAATTCAATATCCACAGCTCACAGATGCTTACTTGTATAGCAGAAGTTCACTTCTAAGTTCTATAAAGTCAAGCCAAAATGCATTTTCCTACAACTGAAAAAGGAGCTAAGGAAAAATGAAAATTTCAAATTTATGCAAAAATTTTACCAAAGAATAACATCCACGATCAAACACAAAGGAGGGAAGCAAGCATTATGTTTTTTCTCTTCACCTACAGAAGCACAGACCAAACCTTTCCTTTTTTAGCTAAGCTAACAGATCTATTCACATATTTATACTAAATTGAAATGGTCTAATAATTTCTCTTAAGTTTCTATATTGAATCCTGACTTAAGAAATGTGTACTTAATAAATGTGTGCTTAAAAAAAAACTGCAATGGGGTCACATATGAGCATGTACTGTAAAGTTTGATAAAAATATTCTGTAGGTCAAATAGATGCTCAAACATTTTAGCACTTTTTAGGAATTGTATAATCCCTACCTCTTTCCATATATAAAATATCAGTCTTCCACACTCATACAGAAGAAGAAATAATATGAATTTTTGATCTGTTTTTGTTCCTACTACAATTAGTAGAAGCTTGACCATTTATTTGAGTGAGCAAAAATAGTCTGGTCTTATTACTCTGGAATCCCAGACTGGTATCAGGTTGCTGAATACATGAACTAATCCGATTAGTCAGTAAAAGGACTGAATGACTTTCCAGTCATGACTTTTCAGAATTTCAGCATGATCCACTCTCACCAAATGAAATCACCTTAAAATGGGGCAGATGTAAGGCTGTGAGTGAAATTAAAACCACACATACTGCAATCTATAATGTATAGTGACTCATATTTTCATCTATTTCCTGATCCCTCAAATCCATCTAGTCTTTAAATATAATAAAATTATATGCTTCTGTTTCCAGGTGTTCACTTAAAATTACTTCAAAAGTTTAAAGCTGTGCATAAATCTGGTCAATTAATATTTGTTGACTGAGCAATTACTTAAATTAATATAAATTAATTTTCCTAACATTGCCTTTTTGTTTTCCTCTATGCTTTATCATAATTACAAAAAGGGCAAAAAATTATCTTCCTGCTTCCAAAACCTAGAAGTTACTTTTCCCCCTTCCTGCATCAAGACAAAAGTAAGATTACTAAGATTTTTTCCACCAAAAATTAATCAAGCCAGGAAAAATGAAGAAGAGTGACAGATGGAGAGGGAGACTGATGTCAAAACAAAAATGGCCCAGCACTAAGGGCATTCAACTGGGAAATGAAAGACAAAGGGTTAAATTCAGGTTCTTTGCCTGACATGGACAAGATATGAAATAACTGGGTTAAAACCTGGATGACTCTCCTAACCACTCACTGTAATCCCAGTGTGGATCAATCCTGCTTCTCCTATACGTAACAATGCTGTAGCTTATTTAAGTATGAGCTTGGCATGCACTAGCCATGCAAATTGTTTACTCTGCTTTCCAAATATCACACCTGGAATAAGCTCCCTGATATCAGTACATCTGCACAGGGTACTATCACGTAGCAAAGATGTGCAGGATCCCACATTTGTACCAAGAACTCCCCCTGAGACTGTACTATTAAAGTGTTACCCAAATTCATATGAAGCAAAAATAAAGAAAAGAAAGAAAATCAGCATTTTGGCTTGGAAGACATTTTGCCAAAAACAACTCATAACTACTATCAGGGAGGAACATTTTGAGCCAGCTAATCCTCAACATCCTCAGTTTCAAAGATTTATGAGATTATTGAACAAATTACTCTGACTTGCTCAGAGCTGTACAGTTTATTTCATTAGCATACATTTGCAGACATTCTGACATGTGTAAGCTATTCTGAGATAGCTTACACATACCAGGGAAAGGAACATATTCAAATATTTTAGATCCATGTTACGTGGGATGGTAAACCACATTAGCCTTTCCATTTTATGGATATAGACTAGAGTCCTACAACTACCAAATCCATCCATAAAAAGCAGAAAACTAAAGAAAAGAAAACAAATCCTTTCTCCAGGCTGTAAACCAGTTATAGAACCATTCTGCTGAGCTCTCCAGCCCTGTTGTTGGCATAACCTCTGAAAGCAGTCTTCTCCAAATAGATGATGAGAAAATCTCCACATTACCTAACAGATTGCTGTTTAAATTATCTATCATACCACATATTTAGAAAGAATCTGTTTCTTGTAATTTTCAAAGCATGTGAAAGAAAATCAGTTCACGCCATCTGCAATAAGCAGAGGCATCTTTTCCACCCCAAGTCATGTTTTTAAATTTTTAAACACATTTATACTGGCAATAAATTACAGTGGTGTGACAGCCTTAACCACAGCCACCTGAAAAATTCCAGCATATTAACTACTTGAAATTGAGATTAAACTAAATAGGCGGAATAGCATAGCAAGCATGTGTTCATACATCTATTTTGAACATTTCATATAGTTAGCTACTGGCCCTTATTGAGCTCTGAAATTCTTCTACCAGGTGTGTGAGTGTGCATTTATGAGTCAGAGCCAATATGAATGTTTTACAGAATTTTGTCCTACTCGTCCATTGGAAACATCATTTGAAAAAAATATGTCTATTTTAAAACACAAATAGCACAGTACTCTTTCTTTTCAGCAGTGAAATGCAAGCACATTTACCTTCTGTAGTTAAGTAAAGAAGATACCATTTTCATATGCAATAAAGCTCAGTAAGTCATTCATGGACTAGCTGAAGTGATCGGTAATTCAGTTACAGACCCAGCACCCCAAGCATACAAAGCAATCACACACTAGTTTAAGTGAACGAATACAGACCTGAGTATCCTTCCTTTGATACCAAATAAAATAATTGATTAGGGATGAAATAAGACATTTCTTGTGCTTGATTCCGTCACCTTTAGTTGAACTGCATGTAACATTTCAGCCCTCAAAAAAATTAATTTCTCCGACTCAGGTTTGGGAGCAGGTGGTGGGAGACAGTAGTAGCTGCAGCTGAACCACACCTCGTTGCAGAATCATAATGAATATCTTTTTCTTGTAAATGTTTTTTACACTCTCATAAACTGACTAGCCATAGGTAAATGCATTAAGTATCTGTATATTAAATCAGATTCAAGACAGAAACGTTAACTCTCTATAGTAATTTCCCAAATGGCAATCTTAGGGGGAAAAAAGTAATCTCCCATGAACTGCCTGATTTGAGAACCTTTCTGAAAACAATAAAAAAAAAAGAAAAAAATAATCAAAGATTAAACAAGGGGGCACAGCAGTGTTGCATTTGAAAATAAAAAATGTTCTATGGCAGGCCTAGATACAGATAGATAAAGTAAATAGTATTTCAAAAGACATCTATACCACTCTGCATGGAAATAAATACAACAGCAGTATTTTAAGCACAGTTATTGATTTTAGAAGGTAGAATATTAATTTGTTCAACATGTGGTTATTTAAAACTTGCTTTTATTCCTTACTGTTGATCTGTTTTATGTGCATTAGCTATGTTTGTCCGATGCCTTTATTCACTCCTTATTGTTTATCCATAAATAATTCATTATTGAAAGGACTTATCTATTTAAATCAAAGCCCTTTTTCAGTTTTAACAAGGTTACATCTAATATGTACTTGTAGTCAATGCAGATTTTTTTTATGAACTTATTAAAGGAAAACATTACAGTATCAAGTCAAAGTAATAATGATGCTCCACAAACCTACCTATTTTGTATAAAAACATGCAGGCTTTCCCCTTATACCGTTTCAGAAATCTAGATGGCAAAAGGAACTTATCCCCTGTACACAGTCTTCTAAAAGTAGACATCACTACATTCATATTCTGATAAATGCACTGATCGGTTACAGCATAATGGAAAAATCTTGTTCATTTCAGAAATGAAAGTTCCAGCTAATTCTCACATGAGAAGCCCACTCACATATACATATGGAGAGAGTTTGATATACACTAAATTTTTTACCTATTCAGTTATCTTTTCAGTGTCATTTTCAGTCTGACCTGACATTCCTTGTCTTCAGTTCCAGTGACGTTGGTTCCAGAATAAGGGCATGAACCTTCGACATAAAAAAATCAGTAATGCATGCACTCAATTCACATGGGCGAGAACACTGACTTAAAGTGATAAATTACCTTACTACTAACTGCTCTGAGATAATCCTCTTCAGAAAATGAATTGTAGGGTTTAAGCAATGCCTTGGTTTTTATTTATGTGACATTTAAAATAAATTATTGTTCACTAAGTATGTATGTATGTAGATTTAAATCACATACATACATATATATACACCTCTATGTTTACTGCAGGTTATTTCTTCCTTTTATTTTCCTAAAAATTAGTCCTACCAGCACATATTAGAGAATCATTAATTTAAATTTTTATTTTCCTTGAGCAAATATTTTTTTACAATTTAATCATGTTTTCACAGAAGATGTCTGATAAATTTATTATGCTGATTATCTTAATTTTCTACATAATGGTAATAGGATAGTCTTTACCTGTTTAATGCATTTTCAAACTAATAACATATTCTCAGTTATTATATACTTCCCTAGTAATTATCAACTGTTCAAAAAAGAATTATTTAGCTGTTAAACATGCCTTAATTCTTGATAATATTTTAATCATGAGAAACTTGATAAAAGAACTAAAGAAATCATCAGTAACGGTATCACTTAATGCAGTGGCCCTTGGTTTAGGGTCTGTAACACACACTGGATAGTACAGTAAGTCTTATGTATGCAAGGAGTTAAGTACATCCCCAGCTACGTGCAGTCAATAGTCCTATCAAAGTCGGTATAAATGAAAGCCTTCGTTACCATAAAGAGAAAAAAGGTACTACATTTTCGTATCTTAAAAATAAATAAAAGCATATATAAACACATGAATATATCGAAGAGACTGACTGATAATATTGGTTGATTTAAGAGCTTGATTGGTACGTTTAAGCCTTGATGGATATGCTACTCACAAACTGCTATTAAATATAACTCACTTTAAGCTTTATCAGAGTAAAATATATATTCATACTATATTCAAAACTGCATGGTAAATTTTTATTTCAGATATATGGACAAAATTAATGCAATGATCACATAATAAAAATCTGAAACGTAGCCAAGCCAAAAACTGTCGTATTTCTATCTGCCACATTCTGGATCACGGTTCTGTGAAAAAGCTCTGTGAGCCAGGAGCAAAGATGCACAGCAGGGACAGCACTTTCACACAATAAATACCCCAGGTTTCTTTACGAATAACTCTCAGAACAGATGAACGTTTAAAGTTTGCTACAGAGCTTGATTTTGAGGGGAGAAATGTTTTGAGAGCAGCAAAAGCACCAGAGTTCCTATTGTAGGCTACATCTTGGTTTTATTGTATCATTTTTCTACAGAAACCCATCTGATCTTGTCCATTTTAATTACAAAAGGGTACAGAACCTATTTCACATCTGCTCACCAAGCCTGAGAAATGTTTTATAGATAAAAGGAAATGAGAAGGTCCAGGAATACGAATGAACTGAAACATAAGCATTTCACAAATTCCTCCTTCCCTTCAAAATCAGTTCTAATCATTTATTGTGAAATATATTTGGGCTTGGTCCACAGTAATTTTAATTCAAATAAATGCATCTAAATTTCTTCCGTTTTTACCACTACAGGATTTTTTTTTGTTTATTCTTTAATCATTTTGCCAGCAGTATGCTGAATGCTATTTCTTTAAGAATGCAATCTATAGCATTATATTCCCAAATGGCTGGGAAAACCTTTGCCATGACTCCCAAGTTGCAACATGCTAGATATTCATAGGTTTCCAAAGCTGCTGGTGGAAGATGTAATGAAAGGATCTAAGGTTTATGCATGAATCAGCATCCCCTTGCCCTAATGTCATGGTGCAGTGATCCCTGCAGAGCGGTAAGACTTGATTTAAAACAGAAAAGCTCAACACTGGCTCTTGAGCCAGCAGGACTAAACATCCAAGACTGTGCATATATTACCTCTGTGCTGAAACTACTATATGAAAAACTTCTTACCATTATGGAGGTTTTCTAGTACTCCATAGGAAACCTCTCTTTAGGTGACTCCAATATCCTTCCAGTGAAAAAAGATGTGAGTACGTAATACAACTATCCCTGTTTGGGTTGGTGGATTTAAGGGGAAAGGACTTTGTCTTCACCAGTTTCCTCTTTTCTTGTTTTAAAGGAAAAATCTGATGTTGCTGATGGCCAGCACTTCTCCAATTAGACGAGACTCAATTACACTGTGCTGAAGGACAATAAAGTCCAGTGGTTTGGATACCTTCCAATTCTGCCCTATGAATTACCTGCAGTGCTGTACCTCTGCCCCAGCTGTTAAAAGCCAAAAAGGTTCTGTTAGATTGAACCACTTTGTAACTAGCCTTTACCAGCTAGGCTGGAAACTTCTGAATCACCAAGAATTCTCAGAGGGCTAAGTCTAGCCCACTTCTCTTGAGGGATGTAACAGTAGTCACGGCATCAAACATTTCTCTTAATTGTGCCATCAGTCTGAAGAAAGACTGCACATCTCTCAATCAAAACCATTAAGCCTCCTAGTGACACCGATTTGCAAGGTGTCAAACTGCAATTAGATTCCAACAGCTACTCCTGATGACCTGTCAACACACCTTTGCGCCAGACTTGCAACAGTCCAACAACCTAAAATAACTATTTGTTGTGGATATATTACATGAGTTAAGGCTATCTACTCACAGAGTCTCCTTTCCTCCTCCGCTACACACATCTTCTGGTCACCTTTTAAAGACTGAGTATTCTTACACTGTTTCAAACACCCCTCAGTGGTATATAACCACTGTCTCCTCTTTTCTGGAAGTTTAGGAACCTAATTTAAAAGTAGTACCAACAACACAACTCGTTCATCTAAAACCTGTTCACTCCATCAAGGAACTCTGAGCAAGTGCTGATACTAAGTTTGAAGATTCCTTCAGATAGTTTAACAGTGGGGTTTTTGTTTGTTTTTCAAGCAGATGGAATTGTATGCCCCAGTTTCCCTCTGGTTCCAACGTAGTGTGAGGGAGGCAGGCACATCCCAGCTGGGCTGCTGGGGTGCATGGCAGCACACAACACCTCCTGCACCATCGCCCAGAGCTCCTGCAGCCTTCTTTGGGGGATTTTAAATTGGGTTTGGGGATTTTAAATTGAAAACTGTAATATTTCAGCTATTGATTTTAGAAAATTTGTTATTCTTAGGGCAGAAAAAGGTCATTACTTCTATTACAGTATAAGCCTGCCACTACATTTCTGTGAAGGAAAATCACCTTGCTGGAGTGAAATATCTGGGTGAATACTGAACCATTTTCAGTTTCATATTATCCTACTTTTCTGTGACCTTCTTTTATGCCTGCATTGTTTAACTGTTGATAATGCTGGCTTCGGACACCGGTTCTTTGTATGTTACTCTGAAAAAAAAACAACCAAACCCCAACCTGCAGATTTTTCAATATTTCAAATGAGAACAAGCATAAAGGAGAAAAAAAAAAAAGGATCCTTTTTAACCATTTGTGCTTGCAGTGCTCTGCAATCAACTGCTAAATTTTGCTTCTTATATGGCAAATTTATATGGCAAATTTTTTCAAATACCTGTCTTCAGACCTCCTTGTTCCCCAATCAATCCTTCTTCAGAAGGTAATCAAGGAAATAAATACTGTATGTATTTTTAGCATATGCTTCACTAGTCAATTAAATCCAATTGACAAGATAACTTGACTAAACCATCAGTGGTGACTGAGGTGACGAAAAAGTAAGTACATGTTGACATCTTAATTTGGTGCTCTTCAAACTGCTTGAAAATAGAAGCCTTGGACAAGGTTCAGACAAAGGGACACCCAAAACGTGGATAGTATCTCCCCTCTGCTGGAAGTCTCAAAGTGCACCATTGCAGTCTACAGCCAACACATGACATCTGAGTATTCTAAGAGTTCTCCAAGGAAGACAGCTAAGCTCAAGAACAAGACAGATGCATGACAGAAATACTGATAAAAAAACTTGATGGGGATGGAGAAGAATCTGTACCATTTACTTCCTCAAAGACCAGGTGGCTATATTTGTCTCTAGTGCTAGTAGGAAAAAAAATATTATGGCGTTTTACACAAATTATTTTCAGGATTTCATTGATTTCGCAGAACTGTGAAACACAGAAAGACCAGTCACATTTTTGCAGAATGCCATTTAGACCACTACACAACCCCTTACTTCACCGACAGTCCCAGTAACAGTACTGCAGTTACTGTACAGCATTCTCAGTACTGCAAATACTACCCACATGCAGTTCTGGTTGCTGGAAACCCTCATTACCTAAGAAAGGAAGAACTCCCCAAGCAGCTTGCAGAGATTGGCAAAGTAGCCTTACTGTGACTGGTTATGCGCTCTGACCTTTTCTGACTTCAGCTACGTGTGCTGTACCCTCCTGTCCTCACACATGCCACTGAGAGCACCGCGGGTTGCGCTCTTGCACCGTCTATCTCAGCCTCCGTGCCCCCCTTCAGCATCACCGCACCCATCACAACGCAGCTAAAAAAGAAGTCGCCAATGGGGGGGAAACTGCTCTCGGCTGACAGCTCATCTCCAGATGCAAGTGTCCCTCACGGCTTGTCCCGGGGAGGGACGGGGAAACGCCTCGGGGGAGCGGGGCACCGGGCGGCCGATGAGCCGCAGCTCGCCGGGAACGGGCACCAGAGCGGGCTGGGCTATCGCCCGCAACCGGGACACCTCAAGGCAGGGCAGCGGGGGTGGCCGAACGCCCCCTCCTCGCTGCGGGAACGGCAGCCTCCCGCGGGGTCAACCGGCAACCCGCCTCGTCTCAACGCCGGGCAGCGGCCGGCGGAGGTAGCAGACATCACCGCGGGACCCCCCTCCCGGCCCAAGAGCTCCTGGCTTCGCCTTCCCATCGCCTCCCCGAGCGAGGCATGTGCTCCGCGCCACGCGTGGGGCCGGGCCCGGCCTCGCCGGAGGAGGAGCCGGGGCAGAGCCCCGCCGGCCGCCCGCGCATCCTGCCGACGGGCGACGGCTGGGGGCCAAAGGCGCGGACGAACGGCTCCCGGCGAGGCCGAGAGGGGGAGGCGAGCGGGCAGGTCCCGGGGACCCCCAGGAACCGGCCGGGGGGAGATGGGAGCCCGCAACGCCGCGCGGCGTAAAATGGCTGATGGCCCCCGCTCCGCCGCCCCCTCGACTGCCGCCGGTTAAGGGGAAGGCTCCGCAGCCGCTTTATGTAAAGCGTGGGACATGAACCATTTTAAACTCTCGGCCAGGGCGGTGGGGCACAGGGAGACCCCCGCGCTCCGGTTCCCCAGGGCCGGGGCCGGGCGCTCCCGCGGCTCAGCGCCCCCCTCCCCGCACCGCACCGCACCGCGTACAACACCGCCTCCCCCCGCCGCGGCGTGCGCAAGCGCCCCGTTTACTCACAGGCGTTGGTGACGGCGAAGCTGTTGGCCACCTCCAGGTTGTCGATGTGGGGCGTCAGCCTGAACTCCGAGGTGGAGAACTGAACCATCCCTACCCGAAACGCGCTGTACTCCTGATCGGCGCCCCTCGGGAACAGCCCCCCTGCAGGGAAA
>KZ505678.1:1566366-1606843 GCA_002844005.1 Limosa lapponica baueri | reverse complement strand
CCCCGTTAAGAGTGTCCGTGAAGCGGGGTACCCCGGCCCGGGGGTCGCTTCCCGGAGGGACGCGCCGGTCCGCGCACACCGGCGCCGGCGTGCGCAGAACCTCCCGTTCGGGCTGCTCCAAACGGATAAAAAAATCAGAGGAACGAATCAGTCACACGCCGGTTTCTTCTCCGTGGCAGCGGGAGGTGACAGCTTGCACGGAAAGCAGAAATGCAAAAAAAAAGAACCCCAAACCACCACCACCCACCAACCCCCAAAAAAATATTTTTTAAGATTTTTTTTAATTTTTTTTTTTTTTAAATTTCGTTAGTCTTCATTAGGTCGACATTTGGATGTAGCCACCTTCCAGGTATACCTGAAAAGCATATTTTTAACTGCCATGACGAAGACAGAAGAGTTAATATACAGGAAGGCTTAAGCTTACCCAGATATTTCATTTTTCATGTATAATGGCGATTTTTTTTTTTCAAGATGGATTCCAGCTATATTATTTACTGCAAGCTAAATTTAACATTTTTCAGTTTGTCACAAAGTCTGTTGCTATGCACCACACACACACACACACACACACACACGTGGGCGCGCGCGCACACACACATCTTATAGAAGAAGAAGCAATGTAGCAATATTTTGTTTCTGACAGTGAATTTGCTACTAAGTGATCATTTGCAGGTACATATTTTTTTTGTTGTTGTTAATAAGGATGAGGAATATCCATGTAGGAAAGGATACTGATCTTGCATTTCCTTTTTTTTTTTCTTTTATTATTAAATTGCCTTAATTCTCCTTTCCAGAGACAAAGAAAGGTCTTGAAGCTGCAGATACTCAGATGTCAATACAAGTAGATAACCTGAACAGCAGGCAATCTGAGGCCCTTTACCCGTCACTGATTCCTGACGAGTTTTGTTTCATTTGAGTCATTTCACCAGGAAATTCGGTACTAGCTTCTGCCTATGCTTGTGTCACCATCTCTCTCTCACCACAAGATGAGACGAGCCTGAAAAAGAAAAAGAGAGTGAGCTTTAACATTCTGAGCTTACGGACCCTAATGGTGTTGTTTGGGTGGGATGGTGGAGCGACTGCAGCCCTTCCTCGCTCTCTCCCCCAGCCTGGGGGTCCCTCCCAGCAGGCAGGTTATGTGCTCCACGGTGAAACCCACCGCTGAATTCTGTGAAAGGAGCAAACAGTGTCACTGTCGCAGTCAATAGGTTAAGATATCAGAGGAAAGCTTGCATTCAGGTAGTCCTCATTGCCCCTGGGCAATGAGATGTACCGGCGCTCACTTTTAATAAATACTTTAGTACAATATTGCCAATCTTTAACAGGAGCACAGGTAAGCCATAAACATACATTTTTTCCACCTAGGTCTGAAAAATCCCCTTAGGTATGTCAAATGAGGTTAAAATGCAGCAAAGATCTCAGTTTAAAAAGTGTATTTCAATACTTCATAATAAAATAAAAAATCCTGTTTGCCTTGTTTACAGCTGTACAATGAACAAAAATATAAAAAAGATTAAAATGATGCGAAATACAAAAATGAAATCTCGAAAAATCCCACTTTTTGAACTAATTGTCTTTACAGTTATAGAAAAGACTTAAATCTCTAAGCTGTTTTAGTTGTTTGGTTTGTTTTGGTTTGGGTTTTTTTTGTGTCATAGAGAACAGTGCTATTCCACCTGTACATCAAGTCCTTTGTCAGATAAGAATAATTCATTGTGATGCCTGTTTTGTCTGGTTAGATAGTAAAATGCTATTTTATTGTTTATACTAAACCATGGATAATGCTAAACTAAGTTTGGATCCCACCGTAGTGGGCAGTACACAACGAGCAGCTTTACCTGAGTCAAACAGTTTATAGATGAGGGTCCTGAACGCACTTTCTGTCATGAGAGTGTCGTGCTTGCCACATCTTCCAAGTTAAAGACCTACAGAACACAGCACAGCAGGTAGGTAAAATAAAAGTGACCCAAGTAAGAAGTTTATGACCAATTACAACTGGGGCATTTGTACAGACTGTTTGTGGTGAATTAATAACAACTGCCATGGCAATTACAACTGATACCACCCTGGCTGTTGTTTTTCTAATGCATATTTTATGCATTAGAAATGCATATTCTGCATTACAGAATTGTGAGTATGTCTATGTACACATCACGTACAATGTGTGTTTGTGTGTATGTATGTGCACGTAATATTCCAGATTTGTATCATCATGTCAGAACATGTAGAAAAATGTCAAATTATGTGGGCATATTCTACTGTTGGTGTGCCAGAGAGAAATAAAAGATTTCAACTGAGATGAGTAAGTACAAAAGGACAGTATGGGCTAGTGAATCAGCAAGAAAAGAGTTTAATCAGAATTTAATAACGAGGGGAAAAGGCTGACAATAATATAAGGCCCTCTTCAGCTCTCTATTTTTCATAACAGTCCTCTGCTAATTGAAAAGATGCAAGCAGGCAAAGGAGAAAAAAGAAATTTATAGGTGAAAGTAATTTATGACCGTGTACTAAGAATAGACATACCCATTAACACTGTGCGTAAAAAATCAGACTATATTACTGGGAATCACATTCAACACTTTTTGCCCAAGAAAAGGAAAAGGATCTAGCAAGAGGTAATCTTAAAACCAGAAGATTATATCCTTATATGCATTCTTCTAAATCCATGGTAAAAGCTCATATAAAAATGCATTAGTTCAGAATCTGAGCAAAGCGTCAACAGCGGGACTGTTAATAATAAGCATCAATCACTTGTTGAAAGGAACATAGCAGTGCAATAATAATGAAAACAATGACAGATGACAGAAGGCCAGATATCAAATAATAAGATGTCAAACCCCTAAAAAGGCCTGGTGCTTAATCCTGATTCTGTAGAAGTCCAGGGGAGATTTGCTACTTATTGAAAAGAATGCAGATTCAATCATGGCTACATTTGATTTAATAGATTCTAATGGATGATATTCTGAACATAAGGTAGAAGTTGGTGAAGGAGCTAAAAAGGGCTAATATATGTGCTAATCAGAAATAAATAGGAGTTTATCAGGAACACATTTCCTCAGCGATTCATCCTGGCACAATCCTGGTTGAGACAGTGGCTGCAACTCAACCAAATGTTCATATGTTTCAGCAGGTGCACGGGAGACGTGGAAAGGAACTTGAAAATGACTGAAGAACTGGCAATTTTTGCCATGCGCTCAGAAACGTTCAGCAATTGCTCCATATACTTATCAAAAAGATAATTCGGGAATAACTTGATGGCATGGAGTACATGCTTCAGGAAAGTGACATTGATAACATAAAGCATCTGAAGAGATGGTTGCAATAAACCCCCCAGTATTTGAATGCTGATATTAAACATATTCAGAATAGAAATAAAGTTTATCTTTTGTTTTGCTGGTTTAGTAATGTGTCATTGACCACGGTAATCACATGCTGAGTGTTGTAGTGAATTCCCCAGCCCTGGAATATGCTCCGTTAAAATCAGGTTCTTTTCTAAAATCCTTGTTGAAAAAGTTAAATGCTGAGATGGCCCTTGGCAAGAGCTCAGACTAAATGGTTGTGGTGGTTCCTTCTTGCCTTATATGCCATGGATATTTGTTTTTTATATTCAGAATTAGTCATTATTATTTTTTTTCATTAGAAAAAACTTTTTAAATATGCAGGTTTTGTAGGATGCAAAAATGCTGTACCAATGTATGAATCCTTTGATTCTATGGCCGGTCAAGAAAATCTTCCCTTCAAAAAAGACTGTTGTCTTTGGATTTTTGAAATCTGCAGAACTTTTGCAAATACCAGTCAATGTAAATAAAGAGGAAATACAAATGAAAGTTTCCAGTTCCAAATCTTTCTTAAATTGTTTAGTCCCATATGTTCATTCTGGATCTCAAGAGTCTTTTTAAAAATAAAAAGTACATCCTGATCTCCCGTGCTCGTTCTGCCTCCGCCTCTGATTAGCAAACACATACTGTTCCCATTAACAGTACATATACCCGGGGATGACATGCACTGAGGAATAGTTTATGTTCCTGGGATTCTGCTGGTGAAAAAAGCGGCATCACTACCCTGTGGTATAATTAATGTAAAATAATTAGTGATAATTGTACAACTTTAAGTTCCCTTTGTTATATGGTAACTGTGACAGTGCAGTTTGTTACTAGCTTAGCTAGCCATTGTGAGGAATTCATAGTGAATTGGGATTTACTATATTTATCTGAGGTACTTGTGTTCTTGCTGTTTGCAAAAAGCATTATATTTATTTTGCCGATAAAATCACTTAGGTATATGCTGAACTATCCATGTGCATGGAAAATCTGCTATAGACTATTTCAGTTTCTTCTACTGAGATTATAGAAAATTACATTATTAATGCTCCAGAAAAAGATAAAAGGAACCCTTTCAGATTAGAATATGCGTGCTAAATCCATGATTCTTATCTGGCAACATCTTCTCTTTTCTTCCAACACTATAAACAACTTCCATTGCTTTGTCTCAGTCCCAAGCAATAAATTTCTTATTCCTGTCCTGGTTTTTCCCTGCCTACCTGCTACCTCTCTTCTTCCTTGCTGTCTCCTTCTTTGCCTAATTTCCATCTGGTTTTCCAGAGCATCACCATCAGAATCTTTCTTTTCTCTCCTGTTATTTTGATTTTACCATCGCCATTCCCTCTGTGGAGCACAGCTAATACAAATGTGTTCGGTTTTTGCTTTAGACTGTAACAGCCAGCCTTGATCCCCTCTCTTTTCATCTGCCACCTCGCCCATCTGTTCCACAACCAATGCCAGCCTTGACTCCAGCGTTGTTTTTCATTCTCATCATGTTCTTATTCCTTTTTCCATGCTGATGTCTATGTTTGAAATATGAAACCTACACACATTTTTCAGGTCAGTTCTTAATCATTGAAATTCCTCTTTAGCTTTGCATCTTTTATGTCACCTGTGAGAAATGTATTACTCGTTATTCATAACAAAAAGCCCTTTGGGGATGATGAAGACATCGGATTTCATATACTGGTGGACTGTACTCTGCTGAGGTACGGTACTTGTTAAATCGCCTCTCCATCTCAGCTCCCTGCATTCATAAACAACACGCTAAAAAGTTAAAAGGCAAATACAAGCTGACAAGAATGTTATAGTCCGCTCTCTGTTGACATATCTGCAGTACACTTTTGTTGTTACTCATTCTCTGCTTTCTACTCACTTGTGAATTGGGCCTTTTTTCTGTACAACAAAAGCAATTTCCCAAAAACTGAGTGTTTTCTCCTCAGCGATCACAACACCATGCGTTGATCTCACATCTTCAGAATCCCAAACGATGATAGTGAGGAGCAGCTCCAGGTCCATAAATTACAGAGAGATTGAAAAACAAGGATAATATGTACCATTCATAATAACACCTTTGCTCAAACATTCCTTATGGCTGCACTTGGCATTATGAATATTGTAGGAAGTTGTTTCTGTCATTGTAGTGAGTGTGTTGAGGCGGTATTTTGAACAATGATACTGGACCATTATCAGCCCGTGCAAAATGGACTGTGTAATGATCATTCTCGAGATGGAGAAGGTGCGTTCTTGGTTTAATGTTTCATTCATAAAAACTACCCATAAAACATATGCCTACTCCACCTACCTTAGAAACTTGGGGAAATCAACTGATTTTTTCTGAACCTGAACCTCTTGCAAATCTGGTATCTTGACAAGGTCAAAGCACATCAGCGACTTGACTGCTTTTTGTATCCTGACAAGGTAAAATTAGTACGTGAACACTGAAGTCATAGAGAATGGAAGTTCTGACAGCGATATTGCACTGCTAGTCAATACTCTAATTTATTTTATAACATCACACAGCATTTGGGATAGCATTCAAATAAGCTTTGCAGAGATGCTTTCAACCACAGCAGAACTAATGAATCCCTAACTTTTACGCTAAACTCCTTAATCCAAGTAAGACAGCTTCTCATAGGATTTTGCAGTGCAAGAGTGAATCTCTCCTACTTCTTGTCTGGAACACCACCTGTGCCACCTCATTCGCATCCTTTGCACAAGGCTTCGAGGCCAAGAGCTCTTTGAACAAGCAGGAAAGCTGCAGTGACAACGTTAGTGTTAACCCCGCTTTCAGGATGGAGACCAAACTGGTCAGGAGCCAACCTAGGGGAGGGGGAAAGGGCGGTGTGTCACCTCTGTCGCCTGTGGCTGAGACGCCCAGTTCCAGGCTGCTCCACAGAGCACAGGCAATTTGGCTAGCTGTCAACATACTGAGATATATGGTGGTAACAGACTGCTTTTCTGCTCCCTCCACAGTAAAGTAGAACAAAATTCACTGCCGTCGCCAAGGGAGTAAATGAAACCTCCATTTTTCTTCTTTTGTAGGGGTGTTTCCCTTTTGAGCCTTGTGGAAGTATCAGAAGGTACACAGGCATCCGTTTCCATTTGTACCATCACCACTGCTCACAGTCTTAACCGCTTTACACTGAACTAGCAACATAATATGGTCCTATGCATCCGCAGGTAACTGAGAATTCGGTCATAGACTCATTTATAAGAAAATTGTGTGAAGCTGGATTATTTTTTTTTTTTTTAATTTTAAAAGTAAAAACTCATTTTAAAAAGAGTGATGTTCATGTTATGCATTTATTTTAAATAATGGCTATGTTATTACACTACATTTTATTGAGATAACTTTTATAGTTTTATAGCTTTGTCAAGGCTTCTGTCACTAGAAAAATAAAGTGAAAATTAAGTTACAGTGAATAAGAGATTAAACACAGATCAGTCAAATGTTCCCTGTTAAGTTTTTCATAGAAAAAAAAACCAAAGCAGAAAAATTATTTGAATCATAGAAAAACACTTGAGCAAAGGTTAAATAATGTATTTTATGACACAAGTAAGTAAAAGACAAATTGTGTTGTTGCAGAACTTATACTATGGAGTTCAAGCACTTAGCAACACTAAAAATAAAGTTGGAGGAACAGACAGAATTGCATCAGACAAGACAATAATTCCTTTCTTCAGGAAATATCCAAAAGACACAAAGGTTTTTGTTTTGTTCAATTACCCACTACAGGCATTTTATACTATTTTTTGAAAAATCCCATAAAAAATAGGATATAAGATTAAAAGGACTGTTGTGATTTGAAACATCAGCTCTCTTATCCTTATCATTATGATCTTCCAGTAACAGAATTATATTTTGGGTTCACTGTTTACTTGTTTGGCATCAATAACTTTTATTTTGAAGAAATCATCTTGTCAAGAAACAGCTCATTCAAGTTATCATGGAAATGTACAGAGTTGTGCTCAACAAAAGTTTATTTTTAGTTCTGAAAAACCACTTCAGTGGTTCAGTCCCAGAACTAGTTCACAGCACAGATAGGAGATATTTTTACTTTCACCTCTGCATTGGCATATCTTCCCAGAGATTAACTGTGATAAAGCGTGGTGTTAATGACAAGCTTTTACAGAAGGAAAAACAGCAGTCCAGAAATCTAAGAAAAAAGAAACAGTTCTTATGAGGCACTTAATTACATACTTTGGACTAGAAATACATCTACATCGTAGTAAATGAGCAGAAAATAACATTCTTCTAATTGCATAATTGCTGTAAATATAGGATTTAATTGCAGAGCATATAGTAGAAAAAATTCTGCTTATCATATTTGTGGTATTAAAGATAACCTAAATGATGCTGCTTGTCTTTACTGAAACTTTGTTTGTGTTACAGTGGAGAGTTGTCTTACACAGATTAGCTGCTAGCCATTATTGGAGTCTATGCAGTTGCCATTTAACCTGAGACTTATCTTATTCCCTGCTAATTGCATTGCTGTAATAAGATGTACACATAGGGATGATGTGCACACACAGCTGCGTTCAGAACAGTTTTAAATTTACGGTTTCCTTTCATTGCAGGTCAACATACGCAGTACGATGCATTGAGGGCTTAAAAAGAAGGAGGCAAGCTGGTGGGGTTTCAAGAGCAGCTCAAAGATGGTTGTTACGAGCACACAACAAAAACCTAACCTTGAACTTGGAAACACTGTCCTGAGTCTAAACCAGCTACAAAGAAAAACAGCCTACGGACAGAGAAAGGATTTATGCCACAGCTAGGAATGTGCGGCCAACGACAGGTGCAATCCTATAGGGATCCATGATCCTCTGTCCTATATTTTGGTTGTCCTCAACTTGTCAGTACCAGCTGTAGCTACTGTGACTATAGCATTTATGCCTTTCTGTTTCTCAGTTTCTATAACCAAAATTACAAAAAGTGTTGGCTGATGGTGTCTGAAGTAAATATGAGTATTGAAAGGCATTTTCTGGAGGAGAACCCTCACCCATGTCTGCCTGTATTCTGCTGGGCTCCCTATGGTTTTAGCAGTAATAAGAAAATAGGACCTTAATTTTAGAGGTTAGTCAGCTGTAGCAAATAAATGTCGAAGGCAATGAAATGACCCTACCCAAAATACACAAGCTCTCCTTTAGAAAAAACAAGGGAAATATAAAAAGATCGGAAACTGCTAGCCTCAAACATATATCCAGAATAATCCAGTTCTTACTGATGTTTTCATACCAGAATAGTAGCAAGAGTTCAGATTTCTTTGCAGTGAGAAGAGTTGGGTTATTTGAGGCAGTTAGGGAAAATCACAAGTCTCACCAGTACTCTGCTACTGCTGAACAAGACAGAAGAATGCAACATTACTTCTTCACAGCTATTGCAGTGTTGCACTAAAAAAATGTCTGTAATGTAAATATGCTTTGGAGTGGAATTTTCTCTATTAATTGTCTGATTAGTTTATAATTTTATTAATTATAACTCATCTCAATACAGTGTCTTGTTAGAACAACAGACAATTTGGTGTTATTGACAAATGATTGTGTGATACATATGGATAATCAATTACAGTAACATCCCATGAAATGACAGTGAAATTAAATGAATTGAAAATGCCACCCTTCATGGGCTCCTGCAATCTTTTGCTTTGAATATCAACAACGAAGGAAACCCCTGCTTTCTGACAAGAGCAGTGTTGGGCTTCCACTCCATCCTGGGGGAGGCAGTAAGCAATCTGTGAATCAGGCAGATGTGTGGTATTCACTTTTAACTTTCTCTATATAAAACAGCCCCCAGGTGACTATAGCCACACTACTGTTGGATCTTGCCCTGTAAATGAGAAGCTCTATTGCCTAATGTGAGCTTCCCACCTCAAGGGTTTAGCTAACAAGCCCCAGGAAATATATCCATACTTTTCAGTATCCCTTTTATTAATTTATTTACTAGTAACTAACTTAATATACAATTCATAACTATATAGCATTACTAATATTAACAATCTAGAAAAAATGTGATGCCAGTTAATCACTGTTTTTCTTTAAAAAATAATACTCATTGATTACATTATATGTGACAAAACTTGTTCTATGCTTACAATTGAAGGACCTACTCCAGCATGTGATTTATATTCTGTGGTCCACATAGCTCACTCTGTGCCATGGCGGGGAATGATTTATTTTACAGGGAACTGAAAAAAGACATGGTATGATATTGATGTACTTTGAAAATACTTGCAAAACAAAATAATAATAATGGAAGGGGAAAATACTAGTAAGTTATTAAATCCTGACAAGATGTTTTCATGAAAGCTTAGTCTTAAGAATGCCATTATATTAAATAAGAATATTTATATAATGAATAATTGTACTGCTTTAATAGATACAACTCCTTCCTTGGTTATTCTGCAGATTCTTCTGCAGAACTTGGATCTGAGGAAGGAACTGTGAGGTTATCTTAAGAATCCTTTTTAGAGATCAGAAAAGAGGAATATTGAAGGGAAGAATGTATATATACAGTGGTTTTCATCCTCCTCTGAGAGTAAATCAGAAAGAACTACAGTGTAAAGCCATTGTAAATGAGGGTAATATCAGGCACATGATATCAGAGCCAAACTACTTCCAGAAATGTTAAGACCAGGGGAAGACAAATACAGATATCACTACTGTATACCACTGAATCTATTATTAATAATGACTGAAATAGTTTTTATTATTATTTGTGTGAGTTACAGTAGTGCCTTAAGGCAGTTTACAACAGATAGCAATGGATTATTTTTCATCCTAGTCATGTCCAATCTAAACTAAAGGCTTTAGCGCAACAGAAAGCAGCGTTGTTATCTTCTATCATTTGATGCAGAGGAATGTAAAGAAACAGAGGAAATGGTCTGCCGAATTTGCACAGGAGATCTGGGGAAGGGACACCTGGCTCTCTTTAATTACTGATACTGTGCTGAGCTACAGACCATCACTTGAGTGTCATGTTCAGACTTAGGCTACACGTGGAGCCATGCCTTCAGTCATGCGCTGTACGCTACTTGGTCACCAGCAGTCATTTCACTGCTTGGTCAGAGAAGAAATAATTTCATCGATTGAATTCTTGCAGCACGAGCTGGCAGAAAGGCTGTGTTATGGGAGAGCATGCTGGTCAGCCACAGATATAAGGTTGGTATGGACAAGGCCACCTAGTCTTTTCTATATAGCCATCTTTTTCTTTCCAGCCGAGAAACGAAAACTGTTGAAAGATTCCATGCTGTCCTGTCTTTTAAGGCTGGAATCTCCTTTCAGCCAAAATAATTTATTCCAATTGTCAAAGCTCATCAGACTCTCAGCATGAATCTTGCATAAATGGATTTATTCCTGGCTGTTTCATTTGCACACTCCATGAAATTTTTTTCCACCTATTTAATTTCATCAAGACTTTCTTCACAGAGACTAGTAAACTTGCTGCAAGAGCACTGTAATGTAAAAGACACTACCTCTTTTTTATATTCCTGTGGAAAAAAGTAGGATAAACCAAAATATGTTTTAATAATTCATATACTTAGAAAACTTCCCATTTTAAGATGTTGTTCCTGAAACGGAAACAATACGGAAGCATATGATAAATAAAGCAATAAAGCCATGCTTATGGGTAGCAGATAATAAAGTGCTGCCAACTTGGATAAGCATTTTCTGTTCAAAATCTCCCATGGTGAAATTCATAATATTCTGTATTCTACAGTAGTGGTGTAAAATACTCCCATGAAACTGCAGTGTCTGGGAATACTACTGTGGCATCATTGTTGTTATTTTTCTAAATAAAGTGCCTCTCTGTTACAAGAAAACTCATCAAGTGGAAAATGTGATGAACATGTAATTGCAAAAGCACAGGGTTTGGGAAACCTCGCTGTGTTTTCCTTTGTCTGTTTAGCATTGAGCTCGGCTGTACAGGGCAGATCCTGCGCAGGGGCTCTCATCTTTGTCCACGTTTCTGTAGGTCAGCCACAACGACTTAAGCAGCAGTAGATCATCTGAAGCCTTCTTGGCTTTAAGACCACGGCAAGGGAAGAGCTTTAAGTGCAGAGAAAACAAGCAGGGCCAATATGCTCCTCTCCTGCCATTATGCACATTTGTTTATTCATTTAAGAAATTTATTTATTTAGGAAGTTTTCACCTCAGGGAAACAACCAACCACAAAATCTGAAGAATTAATAAATTAAGACTAAAGTTTAATTCCACAAAGTAGATTATAGTTTACGGTGGATGCTGTATATCATTTGTATTTGCTTGAAAAAAGAAGATTGTTTCTGTAATAGCCTGATCCTGAAGCACATCCAGAAGGGGAATGGAAGCAGAGCTGCCTCAGAAGCTGACACAATCAGACAGATGTTTTAAAAAGCCTATGAAGATTTTACACCCTACAGTAGGCTGAGGCTAAGCAGGATTTGTCAGAAGCAGGAGCAGGTAGCAATATAAGCTTTGTCAAAAGCAGAAACTGATGCTGGAGTGGTATTGGTCAAAAACATTAGTCTTTACAGTCAGTTCCTCTCAGAATTATGCCTTTGAAATAGCCAGTCTTCAAATTAATGTTTTCTAATGAGCTGGCCTTTGGCAGTCAAAGAAACAAACAAATTAATCTGAAAGAATGAGCCTGCCTGAGATGCTGATAAATCTGTTATGACAATGTAAGGCTTATTAAACACTGAGAAATGTATTTCCTTAGCCTCTGGGTCAAATGCAAGTTTTAAGGTTAATAGAGAAAACCAACATTTAAAAAAATGTCACATGAACAATTCCTTTTCGTAGTCTGCTTTTGACAAGAGACCCATGATTCACTTAACTCAAAAATATAATGCATGTAGTGAGGTGCTATCAAAATAACACAATATTCTGGGATATAGGGATATAACTGAAAGGGGATTACATAGATGATGTTAAAATTTAGAAACAAGGGAGTCTCAGGTCTTTTCATGCATTACCATTCATCTGCTCTTGAACATCAGCACTGGTTTGTCTTCATGAACTCTGTCAGAGTCACACGCACGATCTTTGCTCTGACTGTACGGAGATGAAAGGCAGGACAGCTGAAGTGTATTGCTGAGGAAATAACTCAGTCTTGATAAAAGGAGTGCTTTGCAGAACAGGAAAGCTAAACAGCGCTATTGATTATCATGATGTATGCTACAGTGAAAGAAGGTGGAAACACAGGGGCTGCCTACACACAGCTTTTCCTCTCAGCAGCAGCCATAGTTTCAGCAGGGATTTTTCTTGCAATTTATGGCGTTAGAGAAGGATTCCTCCGAGTTGAAAGGTTTTTGCCAGGGGCAGTGGTACAGCAACTTGACCTGCTATACTCAGGAGGGTTTATTGGGCCCCAAACCCTCTTGAGTTTTCTTCCTCAAGTTAAAAATTACTCCCACTGTGGATGTTCATAGAAAGAAACAGACATACAAGGATACATATGGAAAAAACCTACCCTATCCACTGCCAAAGCCTGAAGAACTCATCAGGAGGAAAACAATTACCCAAAACCTTATCCTTTCTACTCCACAGTCCCCATACTTCTCCATTTTAAAGCATGTCACGTAGCTTAAGCAATTGCCTGGTGGCACAGAAACTCTTAGTAACCCATGTCGTCTTACTGGTTGGTTTCTGCCACTGTGAACCATACTTTCAGGCAGTGAGGGGAAAGACCGTTAATTTTCCTGTTCTGAAAGACCTGTGTTTTATATATCTGCTCTCTCTGTGTGATAGTTAATAGAGCCAGGCAGACTTCCAATTTACCTCAATACTCCAAAGAAGATTTGACTAACGAACTTGAAGGTCCTTCAGATACCTTCCCTGATTGGAGGGAGTCAGTCAATGCTGTTCTCCAGAACCCTGATAGGCATTGATGTGTTGAGAAACACCACGCTGAAAAGCAATCGGTGCCCCCCAAAAGCAGAGTTCACCTCTATGGACAACCTTTTATAGCCTTAGTCTCAACAGCCTCACTAGTCTTTTTAGTCTTATTTTTCTTTTAAGATCCAATATCGGCTATTAGAGCTAGGGACTTTAAACAGAATGGCTCTTTTAACATGTAAAAGGGATAGACTTATAAGCTAGACTCAGTAGGCAACCTTATTCATGCTCAGGTGGGCGAATCCAGCTCATTCTTTTACACGTGCATTGGTTTGGGAAAATGAGTTTCATTTTCGGCACTACCGGTG
Source organism: Limosa lapponica baueri (assembly GCA_002844005.1). NCBI lineage: Eukaryota > Metazoa > Chordata > Aves > Charadriiformes > Scolopacidae > Limosa > Limosa lapponica. The sequence goes on along the minus strand of KZ505678.1, from coordinate 1,593,336 downwards.
AGCACTTTTGTCAGTACACAGAATTAAATCTGGCAGAAATTCTGTATGTCATCAAGAGCCATAGAGAGAACATTTTACAGTGGTATCTTTCACATCACCAGTGGGAAAAAATAATTCGGTTCTAGCACACAGTGCGTCATAGAACATACACCTACATTTCGCAGACAAGGGCTGATAAACACCCACATGAGCTAACTTTAAACCAACTGTTTGAGTGCAATAGCCGAGGCAGCATAAAGCTTTGTGGGGGTTAACACCAAAGTATATTTTTTAATTTCCTACGCCAGCAGGTAGGCTTCCCAGCCGAGCTCACTGTTACCATGGTTACGTTGCCAACCATCCCCAAGTCAGCTAGTTTAAAGCTAATTTGGATAAGCCTGCATTAGCTGCAGACATTTTAGTGACTGCAGTGTAGACATAGTCATAGCAGTGAGGGTTTCCAGAAAGATTTCAAAATAGCCATGTAATTTTTTAAAAACGTCTGCTGACACTATTACCACTGATGGAATGAGGACAGGTGCTGGGAGGTAGAGAGGCGGAAGAGTCAAAATGCAAGGGAGTGCTGCAGGCAGTCTGGATTGTGATTTGATACAATGGCATAGAAAAAACCACAATGCAAATTTTATGTCTTTAAAACTGCATTTTGTTTTCTGTATTCTGTTTCATTGTTTATTCAAGTGTAGTGCTTCCTATGACATGAACTAGTTCCTGTATCTTTCTGGCACCACAGATGAGCTTAATTTTTCTTTATTTTTCTTTCTTTCTCTTCAGTAATTCTTTATAATTATATAAAAATAGGGTAACTTTTATAGCATATTATAACTATACAGAGCAATTAAATTGTTAGACACAATTAAACTGAGTTGTAAACACAAGCAAGACTATTATTCAGTATCTCTGTATCTGAATTTCCTTTTCTTTTCACATTACCTTCCCTAATCCCAGAATCAGTATACCGAAGCATCGAGTACAGTGTCCTGTCATTCCTTCATCTGTTATACATTGCATTTGTACTCATTTCAGCCCTAAGCTGTCTCTATAGTCTGAGAAATCACTTGACATTGCATATATTCAGGTTTCACTGCCTTGGAAATAAATAATTTATTGTTATCTATTCTATAAATATCCTCAGCACAAGTCATCCAGTAACCATAACAGTAAGCTTCTTTAATTGAAGAAGAGACCAACGGTCTCAGCTGTATTATAACGTCTCTTGATAGATTGCCTTAACGGCAGTGACAGCTATGACAGACTACTTAAGTAAGTTATTGCCTCTCTACAGAGTGAAATATATTCAAATAAAGATTACTTGGAAGTGCATTTCCTTCAAAATGATTATACGGCCAGATCAATCTCTGTGGGGTTCAGTGAAACTATCCCAAAAGGCAGTGTTACTGCTTTCTCTTTAATGGTTAATAGGGCACTGAAGATGCTCGCTCTTCACCCACACATTTCCTATTACCAAGTGCAAATTAATTTGAAGACTTTGAAGAATAAAAGCTGCTTGGCAATGTTTCCAAGTGGTCAATCTTCTGTATGCTGCACTTACAGGAATAAACTTCCTTCCTTGCTCAAAAGGCAGACTAATCACATACACCATCTCAGCTAGAATTAACGTGAGACTTAAAAAAAAGAGAAGGTGCCAAAACCCACAGCAGTGCTGCCCCTAAAACCAGGTGTCAAACATGAGTACAAACAGCATGAGAAAGTAAGGTGTGGATTACTCCACAGAGCACATTTCACACATCCTAACAGGGAATTAACGCGTAGCAGCACATTTACTTTTCAAGTCACATCCTTACTTATTGTATAGCTTAAATTTGTGGATGCAGTTAAGCAATGAATTAATTCATCTCCATGGAAATTCCTGAGGCAGTGTTTGAATGTGTTCTAAAATCCTGAAACAGAAAGCTATCTAAAGGGCTGTATCACTTTGAAAGAAAGGAATGAACTATTTGGATACTACCCCTTGATGCTTAAGAGCCAAGAAAATCCTGAGGTTTATGTTGAGGGTAGAACAAAAATTTCTTACTCTCTTACCAGTAAGCAGGAGAACTTAAAGTAAATGTCAGCTGAAACACAGATGGTCTCTCCCTCAGAAACAGATTTTGCTGTCATGCAGTTTGTTCAGACATCATGACTAGTTAATCTAGTTACTAATGAATTTTAACGAGTAAATTCATGAGCCTCACCTTTGCTACTACATGAATGTCTTAATTTCTACAATTTTAAATTCATACTGGAAGGAATGTTTTCATAGCTGTCCATTTTTTTATGTCCATTTATCTTTAATTTATTTTTTTACTTTCATATATCACTATCAAGCAATATCCTATACTCCCTATATAGTTTTATATTTGCACCTCACTCTGGAAATAAGTTAACAGGCAGAATTTTACAACTAGAGGGTGCTGGAGGACTATAATGTGATACGGTATGCAAAACTCTCAATGACCTTTAGTGGAAAGAAGAAAAATAAAATAAATCAATTATTACTGCTCAGTAGGACAAGTTAATACATTCCAAGGTAATACAAATACTGCAATATTATCTAGTGTAAGTAAAAATAAAATTAATACTTTATAGCTGATACTTTTTTATTTTAAATTTTGTTTCAAATTTCCTGTTAAACTTTGCTTCTGTCCTTAGTTTTTGTGCTGTAATAAACAAAAAGCCTTTATCTTAACAATACACATTCCTTTTGCTTCCTTTTGTGTGAGTTGGAAAGCAATTACACTGTATTATTGATTAAATGTTTTATGATAAAACACAAAAGCCATCAAGTAAGCAGGAAAGCAAGAAAGAACAAAGATTAATTTAACAATAAAATCTATAATTGAGATTGTACGGATAGAACGTGGACATTAATTACAGATAAATCATTTAATAAGAGTTCTAACAAGAAATTATCTTCCAAAATTCATATAATTTCCAACACAGGGTAATTATTTTCTTGCCTTCCAGTACCGTAAGAAAAAATACAAGTATGAGAATAAATAATGTCTATAAATATAGCACTCTGATTGTATGTAGAAAAATTACCCCTCCCTTCCTTCCTCTCTTTGAAATATCCTTATTGCTTCTCAGAGTCTCTGACAATTCTGTAAATACCTTCAACAGACAGAAATACTGAAACTTTGAACTGGATCTTAAAGATATTTTTTTTTTCCTCTGGTTCAACATGGTTCAGTAACATTTGGGATTTCCCTTCCATTTCCTCTGATCAGAGAGAAACCCAAGGGACAAACTGTGGCAACCAGCTAAAGTGGGTCCCTGAAATCTCCATGAGAAAGTGGCCAGGAAGCTGGTGGAAAGCGCATGACCGTATTCCGAAGAGTAGATCTCTTCAACCCAGATGTGAATCATTGAAACCAGGCTCTCGATCACAAAGTGGCAGTGGTTAAAAAAAACCCTGGGTGCGTGCAGATCTGCCAGATGTCCAGTGAAGCCCAGTGAAGCCAGCACAGCACGCTTTGCTCTTTTTATACTCCCACTTTTGACCTTCTGGTTGTGCAAGCTTGCTGTATGTGGACAATATTAACATGGTGGGCAATACCCAAGAGATCCAGCAGCCCACTTGTGGTCTGCATTCACTCAGCACATTCTGAGTGAGCTAGAAATGTAGTACTGCAAGTGTGACTGTGACTGTTTTCTCCCTAAGGAAGGTTTCAGTTCTTTAATTCAGTTCCTTCCTTGCCTATGAGGAGCCACTAATCCATCCTTCCTTTTATGAACTGCCAGGTTAGTGAGAACTGTCTTATTTTAATATTTTAACTGACTGTGGTGCCCCAGCTTTACAAGAGGAGACATGTTTCCCCATGGCATACTGACAAGGGCTGAGGCACAATCCCTGGGTGTTCCTGGGGAACACACGCTACTCAGATACCTCTGTACAAGCAGCTTGCTTTTGGCTGTGTTTCCTCTCATGGCTTGCCCTCAAGAAGGAGTGTACCCTGGCACCCATGGGAGACCACAGGTCCTGCCCTATGCACTCTGGGGAAATCAGGCTTCTATAGCCTCCATGTCATGGGGTTTCCTCTGGAAAATGGAGACCAATCTCCCGTCACAGCAGATTCACACATAGGGCCTTATTCTCCAAAAAGTAGCAGCCAAATCCATGAGTTGGTGAGGGCAGCCATTAATTAACACATAGACACAAAGCCTCACGCTGTATTTAAGAGTCTCAGCTCCTTAGACCTTTAGACACTTCTTCACTTCTACTGGTGGCTAGGTGTTAGCTTTGGTCACCTGTGCTACAACAGGCAAAGGAAAAAGGGATAACTAGTGGTAAACATGGGATTTCATCTTGACAGCAACTAGTTTGTTTAAACTGAAAGCTCTCAAGGGGATAAACAAAACAAATCAAGTAAAATGTATCCAATGCAACAACAAAAAAATTGTGACATATACTGCAGGCTTGCCAGATGCTACAGAAGATATTATAACCTGATACCGAACTGCATCTTGTGACGTTTCCCCAAAACTCCTGATACCTTTAGTCTAGGAAGTGGCCTGTTTGTTTATGATATATTGTATCTAGCTTGTGCCTAAGGAAATAGCAGTCAAAATTTGGCCCAATGTTTTATGGTCAGCATATTCTCACACACTTACGTGTGCCTGCTTGATGGATACAATTGTTGGGTTTCTTTCTAAATGAGCTGTTTTTACAAAATTAATAATTCTCTGATCTTTATTTTTCCACATAGACAAGATCAGCTTATTCAATGCTGCCTTCGCTTACAAAGTCTAAATAATATGAATTACAACTTAGCTTTTTCTTCAAAAGTGCCATCTAAAATTATACAAGAACAAGATGTTTGGCTTTTTTTTTTTTTTCCTCTGGAAGTCAGCAGAAAAGCTGGTAAATACTACATATACTAGAATACTGATTTTAATAATACTCAACGTGCACATCAGTTTCATTGTCAGAAACACTTTAAATCTCTGCATGTTAAAAATAACTGAAGTTATTCAGCTTTATAATGTAGTATGCGTTGTCCTTCATATATATTCCTAAAGCAGGATGTATGCTGTACATTTATATACAACATTGGTTGGAGCACAGACATTGCGGTGTCATGCTTTCATTCAAATTTCAGATGCCATATGGTCAGTACAATCGCATGGCATCAAAATACAACATATTGCTTTGCAAATGCAAATAATTTCACACAGTGGCCTTCATGACTGGGAAGGGATAATGAAATGGCATATATTTTACACATATGAAAAAAAATAATAAAATATTTATCATAAATATATGGACCAGTATATGACATTGAAGAACAAGAAACAAAAAGGGAACAGTGCTCTTGCATAAAGATCAATTCTCTTTGCGGCTGATGGAATGACAGGCTTGGGAGGAGGAGGCTTCTTGTTGTTCTTGGCTTGAGATTTCCCGAGCCCGTTGTTGACTTCAATGGGTTTCCCATAACAGTCATAATTCGATAATTCAAAATCCCTTGGCAAGCTTCCAACGATGCTGAAATCATTGGATCTCAGATCAGATTTTGAAGTGCAAACTTTTTTGCATCTGGTCTCACCAACCTATGAAATAAAGAGTAAGGGGAACCGTGATCTACTCACCATATTTCATTAACAAACTTAATGCAGCTGCTAGAGAACACTGCAAACAAACATATAGGAAATTACTTGTTGATAGGGATACATTACAGCAGTCTAATTTGCTGAATGGCTGTGCTATAAAGTACTTAAGGATGATCAGTCAATCATATAAACCAATCTAAACATTCATAATTGTGTAATTTTTCATGCACAAGGTGCTTCATGCTGTGCAACCTGCTGTAGTTAGAATCCTTCATTTTAAGATGATAGAAGGGGAGAGAATATTTCTGTAGAGAGTATTTTTGGAAATCAGTTCTGTGCTGATGAACCTGCAGGTCAGATACTATTCAACACATATTTTTCCAAGGCCTGGAAGCTACAGTCAGAATAGACCCTAAAATTCAGTGTTTGATGCAACAATTAAAGTCTATTCTCGTTCTATATAGTAGCCAGCTCAAGATCCTATATCTCATCCCAGGGTGACCACTTTGAATGGATAGAAGGCACCTTCTTTGTACCTGCAGTCCTTGGTGCCTCACTAAAGACAGGTAACAAAGATGTGCCACCGTTCTCAGCACTTCCCATCGGTACATTGGAGAACTGTGTAACTGGGACATCTAAATCCAGCAACTGAATACATGTCCTTCCTACAGCTCCATCAGTGCTCTTGGGGATCAAGTGCTACTGCGTTATTGGGTAACCCCAGGTGAACATTTCTCTGTTACAGACCAGGCGATCGTACTGGAACATACAATGAACATTTAAAAGAAAAAAATTATTTGGTCCTGAAGTGTTTTTTTTTGGGGGGGGGGCGGAAAAAGCATTCCTACATTTGCTTCCTTGGATTTTATAAAGTTTATATTTTAGGTAAAACAAATCTCTAGGAGGACCCACACACACACTTTTCAGGGAGCCTGAGGAGACTACTTGCAAGGTACTGTACTTTGTGTCTTGAGTAAATCTCTCCCAAAGTTTCATTTCAATTGGCCTATACAGTAAAGCAAGGGGAAAAAAAAAAGATAAAAAAAGAGAACAAGTTATGAAACTTAACTGCATTATTAATAATGCCATTTGTTCACATATATAAACTGAGAGTTAGTTGGAAAAAATGCTGCTTCATAAATGAGGTTATATACACGGGCAACTGACATGAACATAAGTTTCACTAGGGCTTCCTGGAGTCATAGGTACACTAAAACTTGGTTCTTCCAAAAGCTGCCTATCCCTCCTTCCCAGTAGCCTGTCTCTCCTCCACAAAGTCTTCTGATGTTTTACTCTCAGCACTCTTCAACTCTGAGTTTTCTGCAGTCTTAGGCTGATGATTCAGGTTATTTGCATCGCCACATTTTGTAGCTAAAATAATAATAGTGAAATGCAGTACCAGAGCTACTTATAGATGAATAAAAGACATTCTGGAGAACATTATTAGCTTCTCTATGACAACTGTCAAGGTATCCTGGATGAAAAGAGCTGTGGCAGTTGGGGAGACCTAAACTTTGACTTGGGCTTTTACTCCCCACTACTGACAAGGCTGATTCTGGTGTGAGGTGGAAGAGAAGCACAGTGCTATTTCCTCAGCAAAGAGAGGATACACCTCCCCAGATTTGCCCGACATATTTCTCAGGAAAACAGTATATTTTGAAACCAATGCACTAAAACTGAGATGCAGGTTACACAACAAAATCAAGATAACAGGTTATAAAAAAGAAAAACAAGGTATGTGTTCCATGATGGTAAGGCAAAACTATACATACAAATTTCCTGCCACTGTTTCCCAGTCATCAAAGAGCTGACAGCCTGGGACGGTGTTCAATATTGGAGTAACAGGGGCAAACTATCTAGTAAGGTGGTGACTGAGACACATATGAACACGATTATGTGACCCTGCGTGACATGGGGGCTGTCAATGATCCAAGAGGCTCCTTCCAGTTGGATCATACCCAATGACATGGGTAATAAAGATAGAAAGCAGACCCTTGTGCAATGAAAGGGTAACTTGCAGGACCAGGGTGCATGTTAACTGAAGAGTCACAGGAATATTATATTCTTTCCCATGGTCAAAACTGTTAAGATTTAGTAAGACCATTACAAGAAATAGAATAATGTATGAAAGTATAAGCCTCCATTTGGATTTGCAAACTTGCAGTCCTTTCCTCATACTACTAGCGATATATTGCAAAACTCAGTGACACTAATTGTAGCCTAAGCACTCTCATTTACAATACAGAATATTCCTGTTCCAACTGTGGTATCTAGAGAGTGCTTCTCTAAAGGCTGTTACAAGTCAGTTCTCGTTCACTCGTGGGACAGAGAACTGGGGGAACAGCTTCTAGGTCACCTCTGCCTTATGAGCAGAGGGCTGTTCACAGCATGTTCACACACAGCTCTGCTTAGTTTAGTGACAGCTGGAGTGCTGCTTTATCAGGGTGACACAATTTCCCTTGTAAGAGCAACCTGGCCCAAATTTTTCTTTAGTAAGTATAAGTTACTTTTATAAATAATTTCTTTCATTTCCCTGACTTTACAAATCCTAACTCTACAAATCCTAACTCTACAAATCCTCAACTCTTGAATATTTCTGTTGTTTTAATCTAAATTCACTTCAGTTGACCCACAGCTTTCCCTAAACATATATTAAAAGTGGTTTTATCTGTTTTATCCTGTCTTGGTTTGTGCCAGAAGTGTAATGATATTCCTGACACTTACCAGAGGCTACAGGAACCATTTCTGTGGAAAATGATACCACAGGACTTGATTTTAGAGTACTACAATGAAGACTTGTAAAGAAAGTAAAACATTGTTAAATGTTACACCCTTTTGACTTCATCCTGACACAGAACTTGTCCCTGGAAAATATTTGCTATCATTTGCCTTATTCTGCCCAGGCATCATGATCTGTGGACCAGACCCCATCCCACAGGATGCTTCTGCTAGATCTACGGCTTTGCTCTTGCAGGGGATGGGGAGCAGCTGTTGAGGAAGGGAAGGCTGCTGGAATATCACGGGGCCTCCCCATATCCCCAGAGGAGCCAGGCAGCTGCTCCTTGTCCATGGAGGCAGGGGCGGTGAGTAGCGCACGAGAAGATGACATGGCTCTGGGGGCTTGGCCCAAAACACAGACCTAGTTCCTGTTTCTCCCAGGACTGGGCCACCTTGTCTAGCTATTGGTACATTGGATAGGATGCTTGCTTTTTGATGAACAGCTCAGAAAACCTAAAAATGTCTCCTAGAAGCCAGAAGGCCCCTTGCAATGATCCTTTCTCACCTTTTACAAGATTCAGGCTGACTGGTGCTCCCCGCCAAGTTTAGCACCTGCTGGTGCCACTGCTCCAGACCTGCAGCGTGTGTGCCACTGCAGGGGTGCCATACCTGGCACAGAAAGTCTTTGTTTGCAGAGTTAGGGCAATAATGTGATAAGAAAATGGGGAAAGAGAAGAAGAAAGAAGTGCTGCCTGTGCATATAGACTGCAAGGGAGGGGGAACTAACTCCTCATTGCTGCGTCTGCTGCTTCTGGTGCTCTTCATCACTCTCCAGATTTATTGCCCAAACTAGTTACACCAGATTTTCCTTTAAAAACATCCAGGATGGGGAGTTTTTTCCATGACCTTGTTCCCCACAAACATATGTACCTTATTTCTAACCTGAATTTATTTGGCTCCAATTTTCAGTCACGAGGCATGACTATAGTTAGTCTGATTAACTGCTGGTACTTACAGATGGTAACAAATCTAACCTTGATTTTGCATAATTCAGGTGACGTAACCAGGCCGACATCTGAAGCCAAGTCAAATGTTCTTCAGAGTTTCTTACCTCCACATCATTACCTCTGTCAGCCTAATTGATAACCTTTTAAAAAATTATATTCAGTTTGATTAAATCAATAAACACAGAGATCAGCTTTAATTTCACTGACCCATTTAAATTTATTAGCTAACATGGGGCTGAATTATGAATAATATTAATGATAATTAATACTTATGAATAGTAATTATTAGTCAGCCCTCTGTTAGCTATGCAATATTTTCCACTGATTGATGTCAGGCTTATAATTATTCATGTTATGCCACTTAGCCTTTAAAAGTACTGGCACAAAGTTAGTTTCTTGCTGTCTTTTGGAACTCCCCCCAGTTTTAAAGGATTTATTAAAAAATCAACATTAATGTTCCACAGCACTCATGGACCAGCTCTTTAAAAAATCCTAGATGCAACTTAAACTGAAATCTCAATTGAAAAATTTCTAACTTTAATAGCTACTCTTCAACATCCTCATTAGCTACTGTCAATGAAAGCTATTTCATCATCTGATTGAATACATCTAGCTTTTCCTCAAACACAGAGCAGATTATTTGTTTGACACTTTTGCCTTTTCTGCTAATTCTTGATACTTACAGCATCTCTATATGGTATTGGACCAATACTCTTGTCAGTGGTTTTTGTATTCTTGCTATACATGCAAAGTAACTTCCTACTGCCCTCAATTATGCTAACCATTTACCCCTTTTGTTACCTACACCCATTATCTACATTTATTTTCTGGATTTCAACTTACATTAATTGCTATCAACTTCTCCATTGGCCAGTGCGAAGAAAAGAGAAATGCTTGAAGTTGAGTTAGTTTTCAGTCTTTGGGGAGTTTGTTTTCAATTGTGCTGTTTGTTGGCGGTTTTAAAATTAATATAGTTTCCCTTCTGGTCTGTAGCTGTTTTGAACATTGTTAGGTAGCTCACCAGCTTCACTCATATTTTTTGTTTAAATTCTTCCACCCAGATGAGAAAAAAGTTTTCACATTTGTGAAATCTGTCCTTTCACAGCACCAAAAATACCAGGACTTGACTAAATTTGTTTTGTGCAAATAGAATAAAGATCCTTTTCAATTGACTGTTCATCCTGTGATCAAGTCCTCTTTATCCATCAGGATGAAGTGTAATATAAAATACCATCATTTTGGATTCAAGATTTTTTGAGAGCAGAAATGTATTGTTCATGATTTCTAGCAAAGCTTCAAACGTGCTACAGCACTGGCAGCCTCTCCAGCTTAGCATGCTTCCCTCAGGCTGAAGTGCCTCCTGACTGTAGTGCAGCGTTCTCTGCCCCACACAGCCCCTCTTGTCTGCCGTAAAATCACCTCTTTTGTTGCACCCAACCTCTTTTTGGCATGCAGACCTGTCACTAGTACTGCCACTTGTGTAAAAGTCTTCCATACAAGATGAAGGAGGGCTTTTCTAACAAACTCTGTCATTAATCTCTCTTGTACTTGTTTTGTGCTCTTCTCTTGCTCTTGCCATAATGATAGATGTAGATCATCAATAAAGTAATGAATGTTTAGCATTAGTGTGTATTCAGACTGAGTATATTTTCTGGTGCAGCTCAGCAGGAATGTGCTGTCGCATTCCAAATATTCCTTGCAAAGTACAGCACAAAAAATATTTTTTTCATAAAATATCACAGAATCACAGCATAGCTGAGGTTGGCAGGGACCTCTGGAGATCATCTAGTCCAATCCACTGCTCAAAGCAGATTGCTCGGGGCCTTTTTACAGCCATGTTCTGAATTATCTCCAAGGATGGATACATGAGTCACTAGAGCAGAAAGTACCTACTCTGTACCTGAAATGCTGTCAGGAACTATTAACCTATACTGCAGCCTGTGGTTTTGTGAACAAGGTAAAATGTAAATTGGGTTTCTGGTGGTTCTGCAAGAAAAATCTGGATCTGGAGTGCCACTTGAGGGGAAAAGACAATATGGGAAGATCAGGTCACCACAGGTCACCAGCAGTAGTCAGATATATTATAAATCAGTAGAGATGAACATAACTTGTATCAGGTTTCAGAGCCCAGATGTAGCTCTGACAAGATAAGGCAAGCAATAGCACTACTGCTTTTTAAAAATAACTGGGTTTAGAGCTATTACCACCACTTGCATAGCACTATTCATCATCCGCCAGAGCCATTCATTTAGCAAATGTTCTCTCGAGTCATCAGCACATTATCTGTGGGGGACAGCTTCTATAAACGGGCTTGATGAAAATGTGACTTTTCAAATCGAGGGGCGTTGTTATAGTTAATAGTGCAATCTCTCCCTGTAATCACACCACCAATGAAAGCAAAAAGAAACTGATTCATCTTCAAAACATTTCCCTTTTTGCTTGTTTTTCTCACTGTGTGATGTTGCATTGCTAGGAAACACACGCAAACTCCTACTGAGGATTCCCAATAAAAAGTCAGTGCCAGCAGTTACCACCAGGTTGCATAATTTTCTCCTCTGCTTAGAACAGCATCTACTTGCAGTCGCTATGAGCTAAGGGAGCCAAACTGTACTTTCTCATGGCTTCTTGCCTGTAAATGCATAGCCATTGCCGCTCCTACAACAGATCATAAGTGCTTATGTTAAATTTTCTCTTTTTTTCTACAGATTCAGGGTGATCTTGCCAGACGAACCACTTGACTTTAATCAGACAGTCATATCGATAAGCCTCTGGGCTTAAAATGGCACTGACATTTCAAGGGTTTTTGTTGGAGGGGGCATGAGTCATAAAACATGTACTCAGGGGTTTGGTGTATGCTGGCAACATACAGCTTTTACGTCAGGCAGTACCCAGGATTTGGTGGAGAGGAGAAGTAGCTATGCATCGATGGAAGCCTTTCTCCATCTTTGGGTGACTGCCAAATTGTGAACATTATTTTCATCCTGCCATCTTTGCTGTTCACAGAATCACAGAATCATAGAATCACAGAATCACAGAATGTTATGGGGTTGGAAGGGACGCCTGGAGATCATCTAGTCCAAAAATGCTTTCTGTTGAAAACCTCATGAAATTCAACCAGGTCAAGTGCAAGGTCCTGCACATGGGTTGGGCAATCCCAAGCACAAATACAGGTTGGGAGGAGAATGGATTGAGAGCAGGCCTGAGGAGAAGGAGTTGGGGTTGATGGTGGATGAGAAGCTCAACATGAGCCAGCAATGCATGCTTGCAGCCAGAAGGCCAACCACATCCTGGGCTGCATCAAAAAGAAACATGGCCAGAAGGTTGAGGGAGGTGATTCTACCCCTCTACTCCTCTCTTCTGAGACTCCACCTGGAGTACTGCATCCAGCTTTGGAGACCTCAGACCTGTTGGAGCGGGTCCAGAGGAGGGCCACAAAGATGATCAGAGGGCTGGAGCACCTTTTCTATGAGGACAGGCTGAGAGAGTTGGGGTTTTTCAGCCTGGAGAAGAGAAGGCTCCAGGGAGACCTTATAGCAGCCATCCAGTACCCAAAAGGGGGCCTACAGGAAAGATGGGGAGGGATTCTTTATCGGGAAGTGTAGTGATGGCATGAGAGGTAACAGTTTTAAACTGAAGGAGGGTAGATTTAGATTAGTTATCAGGAAGAAATTTTTCACTATGAGGGTGGAGAGACACTGGAAGAGGTTGCCCAGAGAAGCTGTGGATGCCCCATCCCTGGAAGTGTTCAAGACCAGGCTGGATGGGGCTTTGAGCAACCTGATCTAGTGGGAGGTGTCTCTGCCCATGGCAGGGGGGTTGGAACTAGATGATATTTAAGGTCTCTTTGAACCCAAGCCATTCTATGATTCTAGGTGGACCCTTACAGGTTCTGTTACAGGGGATCTCTTCTCCTCACCTTCAATTACAAATGGCATCAAGCTTTTAATATTTAGAATATATTGACAAGTTTACCCCTTTACCCAATTTCTTGTGATAAAAAAGGAACAATAGCTGCTTGTATTTTTAAGTATGATCACTTGTTTTTGTTATGGCTTGTTTTTTACTAATATCAAACTGCCAAATCTCCAGACCAGATGCTATTTTTCTCTTTCAGAAATGGAGCAAACACATGAAAACAAATTGTTCCATGAGGACTGGAACCAGGGATGCCTGACCACCCCACTTTCTTCCCTGTGGTCCATCTGATCCTTCCTACACCTGGGACCTTCCCATCCCAGGACCCCCCCCTTTACCTTACGTACCAACCTCTTCCCCAAATCTCCTGGAGGCATCACTGCTGTGACACTGCATGGCTGAGAGAGGCAGCAAGAGTACAACTTGCTGCTCAGGGAATGCTGCTAAACTGGCCTGGCATCAGGATCAGGGGCATTTTAAACTGAAATAAAGTAATTTCTCTTTTTAAACTCAATTCACCTCTAGTAACTTCCAGATATTTATCAGCACCATTCATAATAAACATGCTTCATTTAAGCTGGAGAAACACTTATGAATGCAATTATCCATGCTCTCTGTTTTTTCCCACTTGGATTTGTCTGCTTCCAGGTCTTTCCTGTTGGCTTTACCTTTGAGTCCCATCTGGTCTATCCACTGTTTCAAGACTATGGTGAGATTTCCAGCTACACCCTCAGTCACTTTTGCCTTAGTATCACCTCCTATGTGGAAAGAGCACATCCTCAAGCATTTCTATGGGATGAACACTCATTTCAGGGGTGCAGTTCTAAGTTGTCCTTTTCTCCTAAAGCTGTGTCTTTCCAGACATTTAGCACAGTATTTACTCTCTCCTCACACACAATCCTATACAACCCTGATGAGAAACAGCTCCTGAAGTTCTGGGACAACACTCTGGCCTCTTTATGTTTCATATTCTTTATGCCTTTCAACATACAGTTTTTTTCCATTACCTGTTTCTTTAATGTTTCCCTCCCTCACATATTTGCCATATGACAAATGCATTCTCTACTTGATCATTACTAGGTCTGTATGGGAGCAATCCAAATTTTGTGAGGCAGGTCTAGTTTTGGATTAGGAGTCAGAGCTACTGAAATATTTAGACTTGTTCTGATTCAGGAGTTTAGTACAGGCTTCTCCAGGGCTGAGAACTTTCAAAGTACTCCTATGCGGTAGCTAGTTCTGAGGCGGAGTTTTCAGCTAGGCAGATTTATAGCATTCAAATATATGAAATCTAGCATCACTGTCCTGCCACATCCTGATGTCAAATGATTCATTGGTCTGGGATCTTTTTCTATCTCATCCTGGTGATCTTCACAGAAATTACCAGCCCAGGACACCCCTTGTCAGGTAGGCTATATTTCAAAGCAGGTGGCTGGATACAAGCAGGATCACTAGCCATGAGGGGAGGAGACGACTCAGCCACATAACTAGCTTTTACAGCAATGAATACTTATTTCCAATATGTCTTGGTAAACAGAGGTTTTGTAACTCCCTGTATAAAGATCATTAGAAGCTACGCATGCCCAGGACTCCATATAAATCCAACACAGACGATTGTTGCAGAGATTATAGATACTGGAATGTTAAAGGTCTCTAATAACAAACTGGGAAGACCCTGAAAAGTGCAGGTCAAACATGAGATGCTGGAGCTGACATTGCAAGATCATGGAGGGGAGACGTTGCAAGATCTTGGAGGGAAGAGTGAGGGCTGAATCCTAAAAACTTTCAGACTACTGTTAGACACCATTCATGGGGAATGTTGCTTAATTTTTTTGGACAATGACTCCCCTTCCTCTAAGTCTTAAAATGCACTGTACACCCAAACTTGTCTTTTGAAAAAAAAAAAATATTAAAAGATGAAAAGATAGTACAGGTGATGAAAGTTATCATTGTATTCTCCTTATGGCTATGATGATGGCAAGCACCTTAAAGGGTGTCCACACCAAGGAGAGTAAGTAATTTAGCAATTTGGTCTTGTTCATGCTACTGAAAAACTGCAGGCTTGTCATTGATCAAGCTAAACACTTAAATTTATTAAGTGCTTGAAATAGGAACAAATAGATTTTATGCTGCTCCTCTGGACTGTTGCAACTATTTTGTCACAACAAACAGCTGAATTTGGGACCTGAAAATTGCTGAACACAAAAATACCACATTCAGTTCAGGGGAAGCAAAACTGTAGTGGCACTATCTTTCCTTCTACTCAATTCCCATGTTGCCTGGACTTGGGGAATTACTTGAGACACAAGCCAAGCAGACATGGGATAACTCTAAACTGAGCCTGGTTGCCTGCTGAAACAGGTCCCAGGAGACTCTTCTACCAGGTGAGAACTATGGTAGTCAAGTGCACCCCTCTGCTTTATCTGCAGCTCCTATGGACTGGGGGTAATTAGTTATGGGGCAATGACAGCTTGATATTAGGACAGGGTTTCCACCTTTCTGGCATAAACTACTCTCTCCTTAAAAAATGTTACAGTCACATTGTATGCTACCAATATTATCACTTGGATGTGACCTAATAGCTTTATATTATACATCAAAATTTCTGAGTCATTGAAAACTATAAGACAAATTCATATTCCACATATTGTAGCATAACATGTTTTCTTCTGTAGAATTAATGTCAATTAAATATCACTCAGGAACTGAGGGCAGTAGGGCTGGGAGTTCTTGGGGCACAAACAGGAAGTTTTACAACACCAGGAATTTAGCAACTTGATGGAAAATTTGCGCCTGAGCAAAGATGTACATCTCATCTTTATCCATATAACGAGATCTGACCGATTTACTCATAGTTTATCCAGCAACACAAGAAATGCAGGAACTGTTTGACAGACAAACAGACCTGTCTTTTGTTTACAAATGCCAAGACTTCTGGATGCCTGGCTTCAGAGATGCTTGACATGCAATGCGGTGCAGCTGTGGCCGTCCCAGGGAAAGCAATGAGACGGGTGTTATTTGAGTACACTCTCAGCAAATACTGACTGAGAGTCCTGTCCTCTGAATAGTTACAGTCTGACAGCTGCTATTTATTATGAGAAAAATAGCAACTGTAAAGCTGCTTGCTACTTTATTTACCTGAAGGTCAGCAGCAACCATGGTGCTAGGATATTAAAAGACAAATTTTTCATTCAGTACATTTGACCCAAAATCACTAGGGACCAATTGGTCAAATGGCTAGCCATTAATTACCAGCATGTTTTTAATGTCTTGGCTACTTTTAAGATTAAGCACTATCCAAAACCATTATGACAGTATATTCCTGGAATTGTGTTAACAGAGGATAACGCTGATTTTGCGTACACAGCTTCACAGCTCCTACCTGTAAAGTGCTGATGTGGACGGGAGTCCCTGTGCCATTCACAGTGTTCTTCTTGGCAGCGTTTCCACCCTTCCCTTCCGCTTGCTCTGCCTTGGCAATCTTTGCTTTTTCGGCTTCAATTCTCTTTGGATTGTTTAGCATTACCTGAACCACCGCATACTCCACCAGGGACGCAAACCCAAAGAGAAGGCAAACAATCAGCCAGACATCTAAGGCCTTCACATAAGACACTTTGGGAAGTTCAGCGGCAAGAGTGGTACATTCAGACGCCAAGCTGAGCACTGAGAAGATACCTAGGAGAAGGAAAACAATATATTGATTAAAGAAAACTTACCCTTATTGACACTGGCTGTGCTTTTCCTCTGAAACAGACAATACTGAATGATGTCTTGTAACAGAGAATGGGACTTCACAATGTGGTTGGTGCAGCAGGTATACAAGGTGTGCATGCCTTCAGTTAATGAACAAGGTAAACTGAATACTTAGGTAGGATATTGCAGTTAATGATAAATTATTAATAATGAGTAGCTTCATTTTATAAACAGAGAAACAAAATAAGTGAGGCTAAACTGGTTACTATGGTTTTCCTGCCCCATCACACATCACACAGTCGGGAAATGGGCTTTCCAAAAACTTATCTTACAATGTGCATTTAAGTCTGGGAAGATGGAAGAGAAATACATGATACTTAAACCAAAAGACTCCAAGTCCTTTAAATTAGACTACTGTTGTCCTAGAAATCTGAACTGTGCCGCAGCAGGAGCAATTCTCTGAATGACCTGTCCACAAGTGTTATATGCAAACCTTAGGTGAAAGGGAATTTTTGCTGAAGAGCAAAGCTCTACCAGCACGTTAGAAAGTCTGTGTTCCTGACTCACTGCGAAGATGAAAACACTGAGGTGACTGAAGGTCTGTGATCATTCCCTATTCGAGCTTCCAGAATCTAGAGAAAGCTTGCTAGATAAAGGGCATTTCAGGAAGCTCTTGTTGTGAAAAAAAGCCCCCATATCTGCAAAGGCTGTTGAAAGGTCACGCTCATCATCAAACTGGGTTTCAACAAGCATTTCTCCTAACAAGGCTTTCAAATGTCATCATCCACACAGGGCTCATATCACAAGACACAAAATACAAGCCTGATCTCAAACAAAGATTTCTCACAGGCTCCTACAGAACAGAATTTGTAGCATGAACAGCTACATTTACAAAAAGCTAACTTTAGATATGGTGGTCATGTGGGGAAAACTTAGTTCAACCTCCCAGTTCATAATGTCCCATTTTGGTTTTGTGAACGCTAATGATAAAAATGTTTAGCTATGAGTGTGCAGCTTCATGAAATGTAATTGATGTCTATAGAAAGTGTTCGCCAAAAGGAGATACTCAGTTAGTCTTAACTACGTTTCTTAGCTTGGTCACATGTGGCATCCAAAGCATGAAAAATTTTGTAATTCATAGAGAGCTCATTTTCTTCAGATCCATTTTAAGTAACTGCGAATGTGAAAATGTTAATAAAACTGAAATTATCTGTATTGGCCTATCAAAGTATTAAATTCTAGTTGATCATAAATAACACATCATTTTTGCTACTGTTCCCATTTGGATTTTAATAAGATTGATATGATGCTTTATTTGGCATTAATCTCAAACAGGCTATTTACTAGCTGCTAAAACACTGAAGAGAAAGTATAAAGAAATTATTACAGTCATATTATTTTTAAAATCCAAATTTTTCTGATGTTTTATTTAGAAATATGTAATACCAACGTATCATTGCAAAGCTGGGGGTTTTTTTTGTCCATTGGGACAATACAGATTGTGCTATTTCAGATCAGAATGACATGGCAACACTGAACAGACAATCCTCAGTGTTCACTCTGGCTTGTTTTCCACCTACTGTATCTGAAGCACTCAAGTACAAACATTCCCATAAGGACAGAAAGTGAGCATAGAATAGTGCCCTTTTAAAAGAAATTATTTTCACTGACCAGCACCAGCTGTCTGGGGGTGAACACTAATTATAGATCATAAGGAACTGCAATAAAAGTACGAATAAGGCTGTACTGCCTTAACATATATAGAAGACATCTGCCTTTGCCCAGCTTGCTCTTTGTTCTCTCACAGTGTACTGTATCAAGTACCATTCATGTCTATGCTAGACTTCTGAAAGGCAGCCTCTACTCTTACTCTGAATAACCAAATTAGCCAATGATATGGACTGGCTCAACATCTTGAGTATTGTATTTTTTTCCTACCAGCTTTAAAAGTGTTTACTATATTAATATGTAGGTATTATTATCATGCCTGGTGCTGGCAACATTTGTGCAACCACTTTGTAGAGCTTAAAATACTAGATCTTACAATCTTGGGTTTAATTCTACAAAACTAACTTACAAATTCTACTAGCTGAAAAGATTTTAGTGGAGCTTTCATCAATTTGTTCAGTAGAGCAACTGAGGTCATCGTGACCCGCAGCTAATTTCCATTCTTCTGGATTCCTAGGATTAAAAGTTCATTCTCAGAGTCTGAGAAACTTCTAGGTTTTCAAGGCAAAAATCAAGTGAGATAGAAGCACAGAAATATTCTATTAAGCAACTATTTGCTTCCAGATCAGAGCTGGCACAGCCTCGGAGACCCTAGTACCAGAATTGTAGGTTGCACCTCTGGCAGCAGCGGCGCTAGATACCTACCTAACAGTACAAAGCTCAAGGCTCAAAGGTGAGCGAGGAAAATGAAGAAATAAAGTGCAAGATTACTTATTAAAAAAAAAAAGGAAACAAAAAAATCCCTCTTTTCCTCTCGGGGAGCACTAAAGAGAAGGTACAGAGCTCCTTCCTCCACACTTGCAAAGTAAAGGGAAAGTTGGCCTTTCTAGGAAATAACTCTGCATTTTTACGCCTAGTATGGCACCCTTCTTGATGGCAAAGTTTAGCTTACCAGTAAGGTTAGTAAGCTCCCAGCCTAAAGCATGATTGTATAGAGCTACTATTTCCAAAATAATACCTAAGGTTACACGTGGATAACATCTGAAAGTGCCAGTCCAGCAAATCACTTCAGCACATGCTGCCAGATAAATAAATCTCCCTTTTTTGAATCCATCAGGCTTACTGGCCTCAGCACTATCTCCTGGCAGTGAATTCCACAGGTTAATTATGTGCTGTATAAAATAGTATTTTCTGATTTATATTACTGCTTTAAAAATGTCTGGCTTCATCTCACTAATGTTACTGAAAAAGGTAACATTCTGTCTTCCTTTCCTTATAATTTGATATCTCTAATACATTCTCTTCCCTCATTAAACTTTCTAAACTAAAGGACATAATCATGCCAATCCTTCTTCATACTGAAGTTTTATCATATATCTTTATGTCTTTCCTTTGAGACCCTACACTTGTTAGAATTTTATACAATGAAATGACTAGAACTATGGCAGCTCTGAGGACAGGAGTGAGGGGAGCATGCCTGGCTGCAGACCTAGCTGTCCTTTGTGTGTGGGGAATATATCAGTGATCGCTACTCCAAGATTTTAGTTACCCTGTTGTACCCTCGCCTGCGCTCTAGACTAATGCTCCATGCAGTCAGGCTGCTGTGGGTGGACAGAAGTCCGATGTTCCTCACATCCCTACAGCCCCAGGGAAGATCTTACTCCCTTTGGGGATCACATGGCAGTGAAGGAAAGAAAGGATTTTTTTAAACAGATGCTGGCACAGTTTCCACTTGTAAAGAACTGGAGCGTCCTCTATCGGGCCCATTAAAAGGCGAAACTCCAGCATCTAATTAGACAGAAGCATTCAGTGATACCAGCCTTCAGGTCACTTAGCCACAGCTGTCGAGATGCCAGTATTTTTTGGACTTCCCTACCACCAGATGATCTAGTTTAGTGACATGATAAGGATATAAATAGGCCTTGCAATTTATTTAAATCCTACATGGACACAGGATTTTTCTTCAAACAAGCATACAACCTTTTCCCAGGACATCAATCAGTCTACAAAAACGTATTCTGCTTACTGGCTTGCAAAGTGTCTTGTATTCCTAAATCACCTGGAAACTTCTGAGACGCCTTGCCAGGGGGAACAATAGCCCACTATACTTAATGCTAAGGATAACTGCATTAAGATATTCATAAGTAAATCCAAAGTAGCTTCTCATCCGATGAGATCTGTATCTAGCCATTGAGAGTGTAGCAGCCATTGGTAGCACCTCCTTGGGATGAGGTACCATTCACTGCACACACAAATGTTAATCTTGTTAAATTTCAAGGTCAACTATCTTCAAACCAGATGGGTTAGTTTGCTGCCCTCCTGCAAAGTGGAGAAACATAATTTTTACCCCAGTAAAAGTGTTAACAACCTGCATTACTAAATACTGCCTCATGACTAAAGGATGGCCAGATTTACAGTATTTTTGCTTCTCTGGGGATTCAGGAAAAGTCACATAATCAGGCCAATGGTTAGTTATCTTTGAAAATGCATTATTTCAGAAATGCTAATACATAAAAGGAGCCAATAAACATTTATAATAAATGAAACAAAAAACAATAAAGAAGCATGCATGTTTAGTCACAAAGACATCCATGTTACATAAATGAGCACTATGCCTCTTATAAATATAATACATAATTAATAAGCTTCTCTGGTTGGCTATTTGAAGTGCAGGATTATAAAAGTGGAAATACAGATCAGGTTTTGATCGTATTGGAGCTCAATATTTGAAAAATATTTCCAGTTCTTTTTCCCATCTTTTTAATTTAATGCATGCTACATTTTCCCCACGCTTTTTTTCTTAAAATATCTTCTGTTTCACATTATGGAATGCATCCTTGCTACTTTTCAAGGTAATAGGTTATATTTGTTACTTGCTATCAAACTAATGCAGATTGTGACTCCTCCAGATGTAACTATTAATATTTTTAAAGGTCAAAAGAAAAAAAATGATTTGTATTCTGAAATAGACCTCTAAAAGAAAGATATAATAAATATAATGACATAATGGCTTTGTTACGCTTAGTTAGAGCCAGGTAGCCAACTGTGGCTCACAAGCCAAAAGTGGCACTCCAGTCACGGTTCTCCAGATTTTAGAGTAGAATAGACTATTTTTAGTTGGAAGTGATCTACAATGCTCATTTAGTCCAACTGCCTGACCAACTCAGGGCTGACCATGTCCTACACTGTCCTATCACTGAATACTAGGGAGAAGAGATCAGCACATCCCTCCCCCCTTCCCCTCCTCAGGAAGCTTTAGAGAGCAATCACGTCACCCCTCAGCCTTTTCTCCAAGCTAGACAAGCCCAAAGTCCTTAGCTACTCCTCACAGGACATTCTTTCCAGCCCTTTCACCAGCTTTGTTGCCCTTCTCTGGAAGGATTCAAGGACCTGAGCACCCTTCTTAAATTGCGGGTGTTTTGTGGCTCTTAGGTTTTTTTGGCCTGTTGCATCACTGGAGGCAGAAGAGGCATGGTTGATGACCTGACATGGGAGCAACGGGGCTCAGCCCAGGGGATAAGTAGATGCTTTTCCACCTAACAAAACTTGACACTGTTCCTGCTCCAGCCGGCTCAACACAGGGATTTCAGGTACCCACTGCTGCAAGACTCTGCAGATCATTGACACAGATTGGTAAGGTGATGTGGCAGCTCCTGACTCCGAGTGTCTCCAGTGCTTCTCAACACATGTTCATGCATGTGTGGCTGCACAGGAGTCATGTCCTGTGCGTGTGTGGAGGTTCAAGGGTAGCTGAGAGGTTTCTGAGGAAGGCAGGTGGCTGGAGGGATTCTGCAACTGCACCCCTGGGGTCCTGAAAACAGGTGCACTCAACCTCCTGGGACACGTGAAAATATTTGGAAAGTATGGACTTGGGGAGGTGGGAGAGCCAGGGAAAAGGGGAGCACAGGGAGGCCAGAGCATTGGGAAGGATAGTTCATGGCATAGGGAAGGGAATCCAAATGGGAGAAGTGTCAGGATGCAAGAGCCTGGCTCTGCATTTTATTGAGCTCTTGGGGTCAGCAGGTTTGGCCACCCCAGAGCTGAAGTCCCATGTACAATCCAATTAGTCAAGATAATATTGTTTTGATTAACTCTGTGTCCTATTATTTTATAATAAATTAAGGGCCTGCTTACTGCGTTGTGCTGAGCAGCATGAACGCACAAGCCTGAAGTACTCTCATGAACTGCGTCTCTAATGATATAAAACCAATCGGGTAACAAGGATGCTAATTGTCTTCCAGACCTCATTCTGTTTCTATTAATCTTCAGAAAAACTGCTCCAACAGGTAGCTTTTTAAAGCCTTACTCATCATCCTGCTTTATTACTGAGTATTCAAAATTTCAAATTCCTATAAACTGCGTATTGTCACAGAGTCTGCATGCATGGATAAGATCAGATTTTTCCAGGTTGAGAAGAGCAGAGACAGTGTGCTTATCACACAAACACTGAAACCTTTATCAAGTAAAGTCTTAATGTGGAGGTGGATTTTACAGGACTAGGAATGACAAGGTCTCAGTGAAAATGATGAGTGGATAATGGAAGCGAAGTTGCTTTCAGTGTCCGGTGTCATGTTGTCAAAGCAACTGAGAATGGCTCAATGGCATTAACGTGGATTGTGACAGCATGTGTAAATGCAGGTTACCCAGTGGGACTCTTGCAGCACTTGCATCAGGATTGATCCAAAATGACAGCCAGGATAGAACAACAATTAGCAGTGTAGGAGCATAAACACCCATCATGTAAAATCCAACTTGTCTTCTTAAAGTGAAGATTACTTCTACACAAGTGTAATAACCTTTAAAGAAATAAACGCATTAATGTTTAATGTGCTTTGCAGGTCAACCTCTTCAGATCTGTGTCTTCCAGGCCTTTTTCTATTTAAGTTAAGAGCAAAAGTTCAATGACTCGATGTTCTTTATAAAGGCAAAGAGTTCAATTTGAAAAAAAAAATGTCCAAAACACCGTTCTATATAACCACCAAGTGTGGTCAGGCATGTGGTACTCTCTGTGCTCTATAAGGCACAGTGCATCAGTAACAGGCAGTTAAAGTGACTCTTGTCTTGATGCAGTCCAGATAAAACCAATGGGGTCTAGCAGTCATACTAGCTTAAGTTCATCTGAAAATCCTACTCAGCATTAATTTGTACAAAAGATGGAATTAAGAAATATTAATGTAGAAAGTTTAGAATGGAAAGAGGTGATCTGAATGTGACTCTAAGCAGAGATTCCACCAGTACTGAAAACTGGCACAGTTGACTTCTAAAATTGGTATAGACTTTTAAAAAAAAGGTTCTAAAAACATTGTAAATTTTGAAAAGAAGGAATACTGCCTCAAATCTTTCAAAAAGAGAATCTAAAGTACACAAACATTTCAGAAGATATCCATTAAGATTAATTCAATAAAAAACAAAGCTGCAGAGACTAGAGGTTTTGCTGGAGATAACACATGGATCAGGAAGTCTGATAATCAGAAAAAAAAATGTGTTAATATTTTCTCTCTATTAGCAGAACTGGCATTTTTATGTTAATATTAGTACAATAGCATTGTAAAAACAACTTCATAAACTATTCTATCACAAGACTTATGTTATATTACAAAAATTTCAAAATTCAGATCAGTCTATATCTATAAATAAAGTTGGCATAAAGCCGATTTAGAGGAGAGAATTTGTCAAAAATATAACTATTTATCTTCTATATTTTGTCAATTAAGTGTTGTAGAATGGTAGTCAACTGAAAGGTGCTGTTTGGGCATACAATAACCAAAACAAAAAAACAACAAAACATTAAGGAAAGAAGACACTATACGGTATTTTATAGTTCATTCTATCCTCTTCAATGATCTATTGTCTGAAATATTTCCCCTCTATAATTTATGAATAGTTTCCAGATACTTTTAGGTTGTATTTTCAAATGAGATGACCTTCAAAATCATTATTTGTTTGCTTTATGCCAGAAATGCATTCTGTATGGATTTGTATCATCCTTCATCAGGCAGAGAATAGTATCTATTGCTCTCACCATCCAGCTCACAAGGACCTGTTTGGATCTATCTTACATTTTGATAAACAAAGAACAGGCAATTTGCAAAGTTAAATATTCAATTTATTGCCACAAAAAAGTCACTCCAAATTTTTTGATTGTCTTTCTACTTAGGTAGGTATGATAAAACATCAGTTGATGTTAATAGGCAGTAAAGATTAAGTTCTTTGCAATTGGTAAGAATCTCCTACATAAGCCATAATTTTGAAAATTTGCTTGTAAGCGCAACACTGCCTCTTGATTACCTGACACAATCCTTAACTGAATTAATTTTACCTGTGTGTGCAAAATCTGCTTTTATAAATACCGTCAATATAAGAATTTACTGTAATTCAAACAACTACTGATTACTGATTACACCCTTTAAAATATTTCAGAGTACTAAGATATTCCATTCACATTAGTGAGTATTAATTCCAGTCAATTATGAGATTAACATGGATGTTCTTACTTTCTACACAAAAAAGGATTTGCAAAAAAAGGATTATGAAAACTTTTTAAAATTTCATGTTGTCACACCACCCACTCTGACAGTTCTCTGGTATTCTTTCTTCAACGTTCAAATCTCACACGCACACAAAAGTTCTTCAAGGAGTTAGTCAATAGGACCCTCTGGGAAACTGCCTGCAGGGACAAGGGAGCACAACAGAGCTGGCAGATCTTTAAGGACGCTTTCCATAGAGCGTCAGAGCTCTCAATCCCCAAGTGTAAGAAATCAGGAAAGGAAAGCAACAGACCAGCATGGCTGAGTCAAGACCTGCTGGTCAAACAGAAGGGCAAGAAGGAAATGCTCAGGCAGTGGAAGCAGGGACAGGTATCCTGGGAAGAGTATAGGGACGCTGCCCGGTTATGTAGGGATGAGGTCAGGAAGCAAAGCACGGCTGGAGCTGAACTTGGCAAGGGATGCAAAGAATAATAAGAAGGGCTTCTACAGGTATGTCAGCCAGAAAAGAGAGCGGACCCCACCTCAATGAACAAGACTGGCAAACTGGTAGCAATGGACAAGGAGAAGGCTGACGTACTCAGTAAATTTTTTGCCTCAGCCTTCACTGGCAAACTTTCTCCCCGCACCTATCGAGCAAGACAGGGACTGAACTCCCTCCCACTGTAAGAGAAGATCAGGTTCATGACCACCAGAGGAACCTGAACATACAGAAGTCTATGGGACATGATGAGAAGCATTCCAGAATCCTGAGGGAATGGGCTGATGTAGTTGCCAAGCCTCTCTCAATGATTTTTGAAAATTCATCACAGTCAGGTGAAGTCCCAGGTGACTGGAAAAAGGGAAACATTGCACCCATTTTTAAAAAAGGTAGAAAGGAGGACCCTGGGAACTACTGACCTGGGAAGATCATGGAACAGATCATCCTAGAAGCTATGCTAAGGCACATGGGGGACAGGAAGGTGATTTGAGACAGCCAGCATGGCTTCACCATGGGCAAGTCCTGCCTGACCAAACTAGTGGCCTTCTATGATGGAATGACTACATCAGAAGACAAGAGAAGAGCTATGAATGTCATCTATCTGGACTTCTGTATGGTCTTTGACATGGTGCCCCACAACATCCTGCTTTCTAAATTGGAGAGATATGAATTTGACAGGTGGATTGGTTGGATGGTCGCATCCAGAGGGTAACGGTAAACAGCTCTATGTCCAGATGGAGACTGGTGACAGGTGGTGTCCCTCAGAGTTCCATATGGGAATCAGATTGTTTAATATCTTCATCAGTGACACAGACAGTGGATCAAGTGCACCCTCAGCAAGTTTGCCGATGACACCAAGCTGAGTGGTGTGGTTGACAGGCCTGAGGGACAGGATGACATCCACAGGGACCTGAACAAGCTCAAGAAGTGGGCTCATGTGAACTTCATGAGGTTCAACAAGGCCAAGTGCAAGGTCCTGCATCTGGGTCAGTATCAATATGGGCTGAGGAACAAAGGGATTGAGAGCAGCCCTGCAGAGAAGGACTTGGGGATACTGGTGGACGAAAAGCTGAACATGAGCTGACAATGTGTGCTCACAGTCCAGAAGGCCAACCATATCCTGGGCTGTATCAAGAGTGGCTAGCAGGTCGAGGGAGGTAATTCTCCCCTCTGCTCCTTTCTGGTAGACCCCACCTGGAGTACTGTGTCCAGCTCTGGAGTCAGCACAGGAAAGACATGGAGCTGTTGGAGTGAATCCAGAAGAGGACCATGAAGATGATCAGTGGGCTGGAACACCTCTCCTATGAAGACAGGCTGAGAGAGTTAGGGTTCTTCAGCCTGGAGAAGAGAAGGCTCCAGGAAGACCTTATTGTGGCCTTTCAGTACTTAAAAGGGGCTTATGAGAAAGACGGGAACAAACATTTTAGCAGAGCCTGTTGCGATAGGACAAGGGGTAATG
>KZ505678.1:1494455-1566356 GCA_002844005.1 Limosa lapponica baueri | reverse complement strand
ACTAGATATAAAGAAGAAAATTTTTACACTGAGAAAGGTGAAACACTGGACCAGGTTCTCCAGAGAGCTGGTAGATGCCCCATCCCTGGAAACATTCAAGGTCACGTTGGATGGGGGTCTTAGCAACCTGAGCTAGTTGAAGATGTCCATGCTTGTTGCAGGGTGGTTGGACTAGATGACCTTTAAAGGTCCTTTGCAATCCAAACTATTCTATGGTTCTATGAAAACATGAGCATCTTACTGAGCACTTTGCACAGTGTCATTTTAATTTGTGGTCACAAGGTGCTGAAATGTGAGAGAACATTACTAGTTTTCTTTCGTGTTTAATGGTAAAGTGTACAAAATTTAGTTTCTTCAAGGTTCCTAAAAATGTCTGAAATATCTAAAGATTTTTTTAGATGTTTAATTTTAGATTTAGGGCAAAACCCGATACAATCATGATAACTTCAATTAAAAGATAGCAATTTTTAGTAATCATTTCCTTTTCCCCCTCAATCTGAATGTAAGTTTTGCAATATTTTGTATGAACTTTATTTCGGAATTGCAAGATCCATCCCTTTAATTTTTCACTACTTCATAGCCTATTTTTTTTCAGTAAATTCATTGTTTTATTAAGAATAAAATGTTTTTCTCCTTGCTTAAGTAAGCTTCTACCATATCCCAACTTAGATTTGAATGTAATCACTGCCACTTGTTGGTTGTGCTTTCCCAAATGCAGAATTTTCCTGAGGAGAGCTAATTTCATATTATTTACAAAATGGTAAATCACATGAGATGCTGAATTACATAGTTAGGCTAAGAACTCACTCATTTTGCAGTTAAAAACCAAACCCCGTTTCAATTTTCATAGTCTTTTTCAGGTTAAATTCCTTAACTCTGATTTCTACTAAGGTTACTTGAGATCTCAGATTTGGGACTAAGCTCAGGAGCTGCTGCAAGTAACAGACCCTCGACTTCAGCTGAATAGTCAATAAGAAACTTGCAGAGGATCCTCAGAAGCCACAGCCATCCTCGTTGAGTTTTAATGAGAGATTTATTCATACGATGCAAGAGCACTCACTAAAATACACCCTGCTGACTTCTGTTGTTGCAGAAAGTCTTGCAGTTGCCACAGTAGTTTGGATATAATTATAGGCAGGAATAAATCAAGGTAAAAAAGGTAAATCATTAGAAGCTGGAGTACAGAAAGCTTTGGATAAATTTGTGCCCACACTCAGAAAATAATCATAGGATTGATTAAATGCAGGACTGAAGATTGTAAGCAGCTTTCTAGAATGACAGACTTTCCAGAATACTTAGAGAAAGGAAGAACCTACAGGGAGAAGCATTTGAAGTTACACTTTAATGCTATCCACAAAAGTCGAAGCAGAAAAACAAAATTATCCTACTTTGCTGCAACTGGCATAATTCTACGTGAACAATCTACCAGAAAAGTTAGGCATTTACAAGTATAAAACAGTATTAGGACTATAGAAACAAAATGATGATAGTAAGATCGGAAGACGTGAAACTAAAACCAAGAAAAATATTTAATCTCATCTTCAACCTAGATGTTTCTATATCTGAACTGGTTTGTGGTAATTATATGTAGTAGTTACTACTATATGAACTACTGTTTGTTAAAAGTAATATATTTTTTCCCAGAGAATGTAAGATATGAAATGGAGTATTGACCATTAACCTTAAACAGTAATTGAAGGAAGCTTAAAGCTTTTACCAAGAAATCACTTATATTACCTACCTGTGCCTTTATAATACTTGGTACAGTTACCATATTCAATATCCTCCTTTTTAATATCAAACTGAGGCAGAGCAATTTTCTCTAGCTGTACAGGATCTCCAGACTGCCAGATAAACCGTAAGTCATCAGTTGTGTAACCAACTACAAGAACAAAATAATAATAATAATCACTTAAAGAACCATCTCAATCAGAGTAAACTCTGCAAGAAAATCTAGTATTTATTTATCTTATTTCTTTCATTCTTTTTCTTTCCATATCCTGTTCAAATAATTAAATTAAAAAATGAAATAATCCACAACTGAATTTTTATGTAGGCCTAAATTAGGACTTGGTGGGTGGAACATTACATTGTCAGTAATATTACACTGATTAAGAGGTGTTTATTACAGTGCTTACTGTTTAAACAAAGAAAGCAAAGCTCTGTTCTCCACTGCTTTGAAGCCTCCATATTCATTTGTACCCTACTTCAGCAAAGCCTGAAACATATACTGAACTTGAAAAACGTTGGAAAAACTTGGAAAAAAAAAAAAAGAAAAATATAACAGAACTTACAAGTCCGAGTAACTTCAAAAGAATTTAACAACTCAGTTATTGTGATGAATCTTGGCTTTTGTGTAAAACAACCTTTATGCTTAGTTGTTCATATTAAAGGCCGCAATTCACGAAAGCGTTAGTATTCAGGAATTGCTTGTCAAGGAATTTAAGTGGATGTGTAGTCCTACTGAAATCGATTCAGTGCCTCCATGATCTCCTGAGTATGGACAGGCTTCAGCACACATTTGAGCGTCTAAATCACGATATATACACCACCACCAAGTGAGAGGCAGTGAAAGTTAGGCTCACAATATCCAAGTAAAAAGCAGTATTGATTAAATATGCATAATCATAAGATTGGTAAGGGCAAAATGCCTGACTACATCCACAACACATCTTGAAACCACTTTCAAAATGTTTCATACTAAATGCTTTCAATGTATTGCATCAAATACATTTCCTTCAGTACTGTATCAAAAGAGTTTCAAACAATACCATGCATCTTCAATGCAAGGGGATAAACTGGACCCCAACAACGTAAAAGCAGCACAAGCTGTCGAAGTTAAAACTACCTGGGGAAATCATGAACTCTTTTTTCAGTTTCAGTTATCATTATGTTTTATAGCAAAAGCTAAAAACAGCGTGCATGGTGCCATAACTGTAAGAAACATTTTTGATAGGGAAATGTACATTGGTAGGAACCAGTGAATATTAATTTCAAGAATCATTAAAATTGCTGACATGAACAATACAGAATTGATCATTTTTTGTTTGACTCTCAGGCATGCCTAGAAGGCAACTGTTTTTATGCACAGACTGCTTTACATACAGCTTTCCAATTGCATCTTGCAGCGCTGCGTATCCATAGGAAACAAGGTCAAGTCCAAAGGGCATGACAGAGTAATAGACAACCTGAAAATACAGAAATGGAATTTAAAAACAAAGTGAGCTGCCATGTAAACAGTAGACAGTGGTAAGAAAAAAAAAATCACAGATATTTGATTTTCAGCTTCTAAAAAAACCAGAAAAATTTAATTAAAGTTATAATAAGTAGCAGTTTGAAATTGAGCTATCTCTAGTAGTCTGAGAATAAAATTTTATAGAGAGTTTTAAACATATAGTTCTCTAATAACAAATTAGAGAACTACTAATACATGAAAAAAATACATCTAAGTCATAAGAATAACCAAACCAAAGGTCTGTACAGAACAGTGTTCTGTCTCCAGCAGTGGCAAATGGCAGATTGTCAATCAGAATATGAGGCTACAGCAATCAGGAAACGATATTTCACCAGATATCCAGCAGCCTCCCAAAAGTTGCACCTCAAGGACTTCCTAAACCAGAAGTGATGCTTCAGTATTTAAGGGATCTTGACAGATGTTTTTACCTCCAAGAATCACAGAATTGTAGGCGTTGGAAGGAACCTTTGGAGATCATCTAGTCCAACCCCCCTTGCCAAAGCAGGGTCACCTAGAGCAGGCTGGACAGGAACGCATCCAGGTGGGTTTTGAATATCTCTAGAGAAGGAGACTCTACAACCTTTCTGGGCAGCCTGTTCCAGTGCTCTGTTACCCTCAAAGCAAAGAAGCTTTTCCGCATCTTCAGATGGAATTTCCTGTGTTCCAGCTTGTGTCTGTTTCCCCTTGTCCTGTCACCAGGCAACACTGAGAAGAGCCTGACCCCATTCTCTTGACACCCTCCTTTTATATATTTGGTGAGATCCCCTCTCAGTCTTCTCTTCTCCAGGGTAAACCAACCCAAGTATCTCAGCCTCTCCTCATAAGAGAGGTGCTCCAGTCCCTTGACCATCTTTGTAGCCCTCTGCTGGACTTTCTCCAGTAGTTCTCTGTCCTTCTTGAACTGATGGGTCCAGAACTGGACACAGTACTCCAGATGCGGCCTCACCAGGGTACAGTAGAAGGGGAGGATGACCTCCCTCAATGTGCTGGCCATGCCCTTTTTAGGAAGCTAAAAAAGAAGCTAAAGAAGCCGCTTTACTTCAAGTTGCTTTCTGGAATCTGTGTAAACTCTAATCGTGCTTAGCATCCTGAAGCAAGGAATGCCATAGCTAAGATGTACACACTCTAATCATCTCCTTTTATCTATCTTGAGCCTGTCTTATAGTCCTTTTACTGGAAAAGAAGGTGAAAATCAATGTCCATCCATTCTCTCTGTGCCATTCATGATTTAGATAACTCTATGCCACCACCTCAATTATCTTGTTTTTTTCCAGTGTGAAAAGTTCTGCCTTGCTTAGCTGCTCTTTATAGAGGATGCTGTTCCATACATTTGACCATCCTGCCTCCCTTCTTGCAGCAAGAACAGAACTGCACCTTGTATTCACGATGCAAGTATATGAATTTATACAGTGGCATGATGTTCTTTTTAATCTCTAATACTTCCTAGAACTCAGTTCACTTTCTCAAACAGTACTGAGCTTCTAGCTGACGTTTTCAGAGAACTAGCCGTTACTACCCAAAGGTTGTTTTCCCAGCTGGTGATAACCACCTCAAAACCAATCAGCTTTTATGTAAAGTTAAAATAATTTTTTCCCACCTGCATAATTTTCAGTTATTTACATTTAATTTCATTTCATACTTTGCTGCCTAGTCATTAGATTAATTTGTAATTCTCACTGTTGTCTCTCATATTTACTATTCTGAATATTTTGGCATCATCAAAAGCAGCTGCCAAGTCAGTTTTCCAGATGATTTATGTTGAATGGCACAGGACTCAGAAGAGATTTTTCTGTGGGATTCTACCGCTTACTTTCCCCCATGAGAGCACTAACATTCAGTTTCCTAATTCTTAACTATTTATGCAGGCAAGAGCTTTCTCTCACATGTATTTTGCCATTCACATATTTTGATAACTGGACATTCTTTCATTTATATGTGATAATATTTCTGCAAACTAAAAATACAAGGCATAGCAATTATATGTTTTAAAAAATGAAAATTTTAGTAGCGTGTTACCAAACCATAGTGCCTCAAAAAATTAATCTTACTGGCATACATATTATTTATTAATATAGTGTATTATTAAAATCAACAGAATACATCTAGAGGACAACTTTAATTTCAAACTTTATTGAATTTAGTTTTGCTATTTGGAAGATTTTAGATAATTTTTTTTCCATCACAAACACTTCTATGAGTGTTCACTCAATATTCATTATTTGCTAACCAAACCTATTGACTGATATAAGCTCATTTATGAATAGCTGCAACCAGGACAAGAGGTAACAGGCGCAAACTTGAACATAGAAAGTTCCACCTAAACATGAGGAGGAACTTCTTTACTTTGAGGGTGACAGAGCACTGGAACAGGCTGCCCAGAGAGGGGGTGGAGTCTCCTTTTCTGGAGATATTCAAAACCTTCCTGGACACGTTCCTGTGCAACCTGCTCTAGGTGGACCTGCTATGGTAGGGGGGTTGGATTAGATGATCTCCAGAGGTCCCTTTTAACCCCATATCATTCTCTGATTCTGTGATTCAACACCTGCTATTTCAAATAGGAAGTTTCTTTTATAGCTGAAATTGATTTTCTATTTTGAAATAATAATTTCTACAGACTTCAAAACCTGTTACAGAAACAATGGAAATCAGAACCAGGACCTTCAGAGATTATGTCCCAGTATTTTTACAAAACATTTATATTCACAAACTTCGTAATTTCCATATAACATTAGTAAGTAATCATCACTTTCTTTAGTTGATGTAGAAATTCAAGTGGTGTGCAAATTATATTGTTTTGCTGAAGGCTTTACTTCAGATATCTCATCCATTTCATTACGCTTCCAGGAATCTAAGCAATTATCAAAAGGTTTTAAATTTCATTTCTAATAATACTAGTTTACTAATGTGTTAGCTTAACATGACATACAAACATGCATACACTTCAAAATTCTAGTACCTGCTGTTCTATCAACTGACATGCTTTAAAACATCTACACCTGATTTCTTTACAATTTAATTTATTGTAGTCTTGTTTACAAACTGTCATGTAAATTTAAATATTAGTCATAAACTGTATTACTTTACTAAGTCTAACACAGCATATATATTTCATATCAAGTAATTTGAAAAAAAAAGTAGAAACATATCAATAAAATACCTCATGCTGACTAGGACATCTCCATCCCGAAATATAAAAAGAAGGATATTTTCTTGTGTGACATCATGAAAGTTAGCATTTTTTTCATTTGCAAAGAATAAGTCCGGCTTCCAAAGACATTTAAACATAGTTGGGTCCACTGTCAGCGTATCTGACCCTCTCCAATCATTGGGCAGTTTGAGTCTGGGGTCGTTCCACTTCTGTCTTAGAAAGATGTTGACTCTATAATCCTGATGGGAAGAATGCATAAATATTAGACTAGCCAAAAGTCTAGTCAAAAACCCACAGAGAAATAAAACCATTCTATCAGACTCTGAAGAGAAAAACAATTTATGCCCTGATCTTTCAGTCACAAAGATAGTAATCACTATTCAAATGACATTAATAAGTGTTTAGTAGACTTTGCTGCAAATAGATTATGTCTCAGTCATGTTTTGAATATAGTAACTTCCTTTAAAAAAAGGACCAAATTGTCCCCCCAGAATCATTTTTGCATGCCCTCGATAGTAGCCCCCAGTTACCTAGGCACAGAGAAAAGCATGCAGCAGGACAGAGGGAGGCCATAGCTTGACTACACTCTATTGCTGCAGGCAACAGGCACAAGATCACTTCTATCAGGATACCCTGTGAGTGCAAATTCCGGCTTGTTCTCCATTTGCTTAAGTGGCACACTGATGGCAAAATATCACACTATAAAAGCAGAAAACAGACCAGGTAGACAACAGATTTTACACTACACACCCAGAATACAGCCCCAGACCTTGTAACAGTGATTTGGGACTACTTCGGTAACTGAGGAAAACTGATTCCAGCTTGCAACACAAATACCAAGGTAGCATGTATAAAAGCAGAGACAGAATAGGTCTCAAAGAGACAAAATCAAGGCTTTACACAGATGAAACTTCCTTCAGGATTCAGCAGGACTCTTGCTCAAGGATGGACAGTAGTAGAGCCATGCTCATTGAGAACCTAATTTTGCCTTCGGGAACTGGAGTAGCATGTGTCTCAGGGCAAAACGATACCCGCGCGCGTTCTGTCCTTAGTGAAAGCTGTGTGCATCCAAAGGAAAAATCTGACCCAGTATGTCAGTTATGATTTTTCAGTCTTACCTCTAAGCCTTTTTGCTTTTTATATTTACATTTAAGCCAGTGCCTCTTTTTTATGTATATGTAAACTAGGCAGATCACATACGGGAAAAGAATATAAAGATATTGTTGAAAAAGTGAAAAAAAAAACCCACCAAACTTAAGAATTCTATATGTAACATAAATTTTATCTCCAGTCCTCCTAGTTGTCTTCTATTGTATGTTTTGTTTTTTTATAATTGTCTATTAGGTACAAAGCATCCTGAGATAAAGGTGGTGTCTTTTAGAGCAGTGAAAAAAATGCTGCTGCTTTACAATTATAGCAAAATGCTAGAAATCTGTGAGTGAAGGTTCTCAACATATTTTTGGTTTCTCAATGTATTCTGTGTAACAAACTAATTTTATAAAATTGTGTATTTTACACATTAATGCCCTCTTACACATTTTTCTGGTGATATGATGTGAGTTCTTTTCTGTTGTACTTACTGTGACATATACATTTACAGTCCAAAGCAAGTGCCACGTTGAGACAGTCATGCTAACTCCAACTGGAAGCAGTTTGCTTGGCTAAGACCTCATGCAGAATAATTTACCTTGTTGATTTACCCTGTTAATTAGAATATGTTGCCACTTTCCCATGTCCAGTCCACCAGTCAGATCAGCCCAGGTATTTTTTTATTACACTATACTGTGCAATATTTTTCCTTACTGAATTGTAAGGAAAAGCAAAACATCAAAACTAAGTAGAAAGAACTGAGGCAATATTTATTAAAATGCACAGTTCTGAGAGATGTGTTAGTTGTTGGCAGTCTGTTTTTGAAAAAATATATGTAGTCTGACTTATTTATACAAAGACCTATGTTATCTTGTCACAGTAAAGAAGAAGTATAAAATAATAGTTAATATGAAGTGACTTTATACTGGAAGGCTCTCATAGAGAAGCTTCAGAATAGGAGGGAATTCAGGTTGTTATCTCAGAAAGCATCTTTTCAATTATATGTATATAATTGAAAATTTACTTTTCTTGCTTCTTGCTGAAGTTCCCATTCCATATGCACTTCTTGTCTCAGTGAAAACAATTACCTTAAACCATATGAGATAAATACTGCATACCATTCATGCTCACAAGCATTACACTATTCATTACACCAAAATTAATTTCCCCATAAACAAGTGCATTACCCTAATTTTAACAAGACAAAATGCCTTCTCAAAGCCATAGGCAAATGATAAGCAGTGTCCAACATTTGCCTTCAGCTTACCCATTCAGAAGAAGGAGATGTTTACATCACTGAAAAGCAGAATGCACTGGCAAAATAAGAATTGGAAGTAAGATAAGGTGGAAGTATTTTATTTCCTTCCTTGTTCTATTACAAGTGAACTTAAACATACCACACAACCAGATCCTGGGACATTTTAAGACTTCATTCTCTTCCCATTTAAGTTAACGTTAAGTTCAGAGCTACCTAAATGACTAGAAACTTGTCACAGGGTGTACTTGGAGAAGGCGGCCACCAACACACTTGAGGCAATACGGAAAATGTAGAAGGAAGCAAACAGATGTCCGAATACAAAACTGTGGCTAGCCAGACAATGATGTGGAGAAGGGCTTCTTTTTAGAAGAATACGAACTACTGCATCTGGCAGCAGTATTCACTATGATTTGGTATAAATCTATTTTGAAAGAAATCTGCAACTAGTCCTCTCAAATCTGGGCAACAAATTTTAAGATTCAGTATGTGCACTACAATTAGTCTCGATAGGGGTTGAAGAAGTGTTCTGCATGATGCATGTGGTCTTCCTCCTATATATTTTACAAACATTCTTTGAATATTGCAGAATGATCTGCATTTTATAATAAATGAGAGTAAAACAGCAATTAAAAATCCTGAAACTAGAGGGAATGGAGGCGGGTGCAAGAGATATTCATCAGCATTAGAGCTAAGAGGACCTGGTAGGTAAAAAGAATCACAGAAGTGTTCTACAGGGCTTTGTTTTCCCATGAAACTCCAACAGAAGGCAAGTTGTTTTCAGGGAGGTTGAAAGGGGAGACATTCTAAGAAATATTTCAAATGCAACCTACTAAACAGTGGGCATGTGGCCAGAAAACCTCCTCAGGCCAGAAACCAGGAATAACCAATACTTCTATCTCTGCAAACTGGAGCACACAAAAGATCATGAAAGGCTTTTTCTACATTAACTGCACTCATACAAAGAAAGGAAGCATAATAACACTGTCTTTTAAAAAAGTAGAAAATAGCATTTTTATGATTAGAATAAGGAAACCGAATTTTCCTTCATATACATAAATATTAAAAAGACCTTTCTGCAAGATTTTAAAGTAAAGGAGAAGGAGGGAGTGGTGTTTCACCATTTGAGTCAGTGAAAAAAAGGTTACACTGCAAGTAAAAACCTTGAATAAAGACTCTGTAGACAGAGGGTCAGATCATCAGCACAGCAAAAATATTATAGCCTATGGGTATTTATACCAGAGAGGATCTACTCCTAGGAATCCTTGACTAGTCACACAGTCTATAACAGTTTCTAAATGTGACATAATCACATATTATCCCACAAATCTGCAGCCTAAAAACACATCTGTAAATTCAGAAGCAGAGTTAGCATGGGCATCCTAGACAGGCAGTCTAATGAACTAAAAGGAAACAAGTTACAGGATTCAAGATAAAGGGAGCTTACTGGAAGGTAGCTGTTCTGGTATAAGCTCTTCTCCATTTTAGCTGTACAAATTCTTATTCGGTCTGTAGTTAACTAATTTTTTGTTGAGTTTTTCCAGGTAACTTTTTTGATACTTGTGTGAAAACATCGCAATTCTCTCGAATATTCAACAACACAACATGAACATTACCCTCCCTAGACACATAGCCAACATTTGTCCTTCAGTTTCTTCACAAGTGCTTGACTAAAGCAACACAGGCTTCTGGGCATAGAATCCACACTATGGATCTTATCTTGCTTCGAACCAATATACTTCAAACCTGTCGATGCTTTTCTATAAAATAAATTCTCTTCTTTCTTAAAACTAGGTAAACTCTACCTCAGTGAGAGGTAAGCTCTACTGTTTTTTGCTGAGCCAACTGTATAGATAAGAATTCAACCATCATGGGACCAGAAGGATAGCAAGGAAAAATTGATTGAAAATAATTTTGTGGGATTCCTGAAATATGTAAGGAGCCATTAGAACCAGTGACCATTATGTCAAAGTGAGGGACACTGTGAGAGCCTGTTGACTAGTTAGAAGTCCCAGACATTATGCCCAGAGCTGGCTATTTCAGAGAAGGGCTTAAGAGTGGGGTACAGCACATCTTGTTGAAGATATTTCCTTCTGTGTCTCTTTAACATCCTTCTGAGGGAAAGCAGATCAGCATACCAAATGACCTTTTCTGACTGGCACTCTACTCATTTGTTTGTCAAGCCTTCTAGCACCACCTCACTTCCAATCACCTGGCACCCATGGTTATTTTTTTCCAGCTTTCCATCACCAAAAAGAAGGAATCGCCCCTTTAGCATGGCTAAAACAGGATGTTTTACCCACACACAGATTTTGTGAAAACCTATGAATTCAGCTATTACTGCCAGAAGTAGCTACAAAGCCAAGAATCATCATGATACTTCATGGACTGAAATACTTAGAAATATATTACTTCCCAGATTTTGGTATCAGCAATGGTATCACTCCAACCAATTTAGTAGCTTCTGGTAACATTAGAGACAGTCAAAAAATCAATACTCCTCACAATTGACACCAACGCCTGAGACAGTAGAGCTGCAGACAGCCACTCTCTTCTCCAACACTGAGGAATCTTTTTCAGCAGTTTTGTTACTGCCTGCAAACGTCTCTCCTTTCTGAATGCAAGAAGCCCCTCTGGTCCTTCACAGAGTTGGTGCCTCAGCTGCAGGAAACACTTTTCCTGCGATTCTGGAGGTTTTTTCCTAGTCTAAGGGACTTGCTTCTACTGTCTAGTGCATTACTCAGACCATCCGAAGACAAGTACCAGGCTACCCCCATGAAAGCAGTGGTTCCTGAATATCCACAGGACCCTATGCTCACTGCAGCAGGAGGAGTTTCCCAAATGATATATGGAAGAACAGATTGACTGTTTCTTTTGTCAGCGCTTCCTGTGACACATTAAGGCAACGGAGAAGTAACCCAAACTTCACATAAACATGCTTAGCTATCATGGTGATCGGCTGGACGTGGAAAACTAAATGAAAGCATAAATTAAAGTAAGGATGGTGTCTGAAGTCCTGAAATAAGGAGGAGAGCATGACTTATCTTACAGAACATCTTAGTAAATTTGTGAGTGTCCATATCAGGAATTCACAGACAGTCACACGTGCATTGATGTACAGAGCATACTTAATTTTTTTGGGGCAGGGGGGAAGCACACCTCTTACATTCATGTTTTGTTACCATTTGGATCTGGGTAAATTGTAAAAAAGCCTCTGTAAAAGTCACTTTTTAAAGCATGCAATAAATTTCTGGAACTTAAAAGGGCCATCTGGCCTAATATACCTGCCATCTTAGACACTTATCTTACTCCTACTTTCCTGCTCTTCCTCCCTGCCACTCTTTAAACTTCAATCCCCTTTAAGTTTTCAGGAAATAAATCTCGAGGTATCTTCAGCATACTTACATTCTTTGTTTTAATATCACTTCCCACTAAAGCTATTAGTTGACTTACTATAATTTGCAATCAAATCTAAATCTTTATTCACTCCCAGTTAAAGAAACATAAATTTCTGGCCAAGCTGTTCAAAAGCTGCTTCAGCCATCCCATATGTTTAACTCTGAGCGACTCTGCAGTCCTACTGAACCGTCATTAGGGTATCGTGTAAGCTGGTTCTGAATTTTAAGCGAGTACTTACTTCCACTGACAACAAAAGGTGTTTTATTACTTATTAGCTGTATTATGGTTTATTGCTTCTGTGCTATTATGAGTAGGAATGCTGCCTTAGTCACAGCATTAAAAAAAGCAGCCTGCCTCAATGCTTTGGATGCAGCAGATCACCAATGTTATTTCTAAATGGGAGGCTCAGGTAGTGCATCAGAACTCCCACGTTAGTGCATGCCCTGGCTGTGGCTTCCCACATACTGGCAAGACATGGTGCCCTCCCTTCTTTTTTGCATAAAAGAAAACCCCGATCGGGTCAGAACATCTTCCACAATTAAATGTCCTTTTTTTTCAATATTTTTGGCAGAATTTATTGGAAATACCATAGCAAAAAAGATCTTCAAGTCCCCAAATATTTGGAACAGCTTTGGTGAAATTACTTTTTATTTTTGAATTTATATCATTTCCTATAGAAACAAAAAAGTAAAATTTGTAATGATTATTTGGTGCTGTTATTGACATTGAAATTTTCTGAATGATGTGGAAACACATTTTTACAAACTTAACTCCTCAGTTCATCTCTCTCACATAGGAAATAAACAGCAGTAAGAGTATGGTCAATGATGATCTATTCTTTCGCTCCTTCACCTTCTCCACTTCCTCCACAATTTACTCCTATCTTCAGAACTACATAAAACAGAGAACATGTATGCTTCAGCCTTATGCATGTACGTTCTTTTTCTCTCATACAGTCCTAGTATTTTCTTCAGTAATACACTAACCAACCTATGTATTAACTCTCAGGAAGATTACTTAATTCCTCTGAGCTTAATAAATTATGGAAATAAGTGCATTTTTTGCATCTTAGAAACCATGGATTTCCTTTTATGTACATCAAATTCTAAAATCTATGACAATGTATGGACAAATACAAAGTGAAACTGATAATAGGTTTATGACATAAAGCACAGTCAGTCTATCACTAACCCCATTAACATTCAGTTCTCAGTGTCTACAATCATAACAATTATTTCTACTATATAGTTCATAATCCTCACCCTGAAATTTAATTTAGTAAGAAAATCTCCATGTGTGCTATATTAATTTCACTCCAGTCTTACCATAGTTGTCTCTTGAATGGACCCAAAGCTGTTAATGAAGATGTTGACTGCAACATCGACTGGAATTCCTTTAAAAAAAAGAAAAAAGATTTCTAGTGAACTGCATAACCCAGTAAAGGTATGCTATCTTTCATTGAAGGTTCCTTTATACTGGTATCACAAAGTGAAATGTTTTTTATAGGGTCATACAAATTTACCTTTTCAAGTTAGTGTATACACAGTTTTCAAAAGCTGTGGTTTAATCTATTTCCATTGAAAGCCAACAGAAATCACAAAACCTTTTTTCAATTTAGTGATAAGAAAACAGAAAAAAAAAATCCTTAGTCTAGAGTGCTGAGCTTAAAGCATTTCACAGATCATAAATTTGAATAATTTTCAAATTCCATGATTTTCTGTTACCACAAAATGCACAATCCAGTATTCCTTTTGCATGCATTGGAATGGATAGAAGCAGTTCACATTTCTAGCAGCAGACACTTTTAACTGTCAAGCTCACAACGATGATCTACCACCCCAACTTACATGTTTATGATTTATGATTACACTTTTACATATATTGCAAGAGGATACCTCTTTGTGCAAGTCAAGTACATAACCGTAAAGTATGAATACGGGCAGATAAAAACTGTTGCACGCAGCTTTCACAGCTACCTAGCGTTGGTGCAGGGGAAGGCTGCTCCATTTTGCAGTGGTTACCAATTTGCCAAGAGAAATTTCTAGAAGCCAGCAGCTGTGAAGATATTAAGATGGACTGGATTTTTTCCTCTTTTCCACAGCCAGGATTCCTGTAGTTGAAGAGGGATTGTGTGACAGCTGCTGCATCTGCCCTCTGTCACCCTGCGGGAACTGATTGGCAGTCATTTAATCGGGTGTTAACAGAGAGTTATCACAAAGCAGGGAGAAGTGGCCTGATGGTTGGAAGAACTAATTATGGTCCACTGGTTTTATTTAGCACCTCTATGTTGAGAATGTCAGTGTGTACACAAGATGCTTGTATCTGGTCTCCTTTACTCTGTTAGAAGTACTTAATTGAGTGGAATTCTTATTTTCAGCAATAAGAGATATAACAACATACAAAGACTATTTTGACAAAGTAAACAAATAGAAAGTAATATATGTCTCATCTAATAGTTTGATTGTCTGGACACAATATTTCAGTGTACATTTAATACATAAATTTAAACTCATTCGCTTGGTTCACCAGAAAATCCTCAAGATAAAATCTCACCTTTTTCAGTTAAACCAGTTTGTTGTTTGGTTTTGGTTTTTTGTTTGATTTTGGTTTGTTTTGTTTTTTTTTTTTAAGTCAGGCCAGTTAAACGTGGTGCTTTTGGTTATGCAATAAGCCTAATACTTTGTTTAGCACCTGACACATGTGACAGAGCACCCACCACACCACTAATAGCCAAGAGTGTGCTATCTCTTCTAGATTCGAATAGGAAGTGCCGTCCAAGAAAATCACTCATGTGTGAGGAACATTTTAACATGGGCAAACCACTTGTCAGAAAATGTTCTTTTTCTTCCACCTCCCTGCGAGTTAACATTGCATGTCCTCCCTTTTTCTTCCATCTTGATTCTTACCACCCTGACAGCAGGGTTATCAAAACATAAAGAAATCTGCAATATGTTTTGTGATTTATCATGCTGAAGAACAAGTAGAAGAGAGGCTGAAGATTTATTCTTTGTGAAAAGGCTCAGTGATGAAAACATATAAATAAGATTCTACAGAGAATAAGAAAACAGAAGGGCACTTGCTGAGAACTGAGTTTAATACATTTAGAAAACAGTTAAACCTGAAAGACATCTGAAAATGGTCTCTTCAAAAGCATTGTCATACTCTTAATATGCACTTTAAAATATCTCTTAATGTACATATGATTACATAGAAGTTTTAAAAAGAAAGAACTGACTTATGTAAACTGCGGTGTCTGTAATGTAATAAAATTGCCCATGTCTTTTTCCAGCAGGGAAATACTCTAGTTCTTAGAAAGTGTAACATACAGCTGTATGAGTTATTAGAGGTTTTGCAGAGAAGATGTATTCCAATCTTTTCTGCATATGTAAGGAAATCACATTTGCCTATGTGGAAAATTCCTACAACATTTGACTATCAGGGAGACGTCTTAAAGTCACAGAATGCATTTAAATTCATTACCTATTTGAAATCCCAAAGAGAGTAAGCTGTCTTACTAATATATCTTTAAAGGGCTTTTAATAACTGTATGGTTTCCAAATAGTGATACTGCTGATCTCAGGTTTTATAAAGTCATCTAAACAGATCTCTACAGTGAATTTTGGTGGTTTAGAATATTGTAAAGCGGAGATACTGTTAAAGTCTAACTGAAATCTAGCGATAAAAAGACATTTTAAAAACTTGTTCTATAAAATCTAATTGTGCTTTTAAAAAAACTTTTATAAAATAATAATAATAACAATAATAACAAATAATAATATTAAAGGATCATATACTATTATGATCATGAAATCCTAACATATTACCTTTCAGCTCAAAAGGAAAAATATCTTCTGCAGTTTCACACTATCTAGGGAAATTTCCATTTAAAAAAAACAACCCAAACGAAGAGAAATTTAGGTTGAGAATATTATCTCTATATATTTTCTACATATGAAAAGAGCAAAAGTTAAATTCCAAAGATTAAAAAAAGGCTGAAATATCTAGCAAACCTTTGAAATTAGGTCTTATCCTGGGATCATAACTGAGCAATAGCCTATTCAAGATATTGCTGGTAGAATTAGCAGGTACTCTTGCAAGGTCTTCAGCTGATTGCTGGCTGTAAAAAGAAAGTGCACTTGTTACTATTAAGACAGAAACAACTGTGTGCTTAAGCTTAAGTCATTTTTAAATGCATGCCATAAATGCCATTTCATGAGAAAAATATGTTCCATATTTTCAGGTTCCACACTGTGTAGCCTTCCTTTCCTTATGTTTCCATATTTTTCAAGAAACTACAACAAACGCGAATGCTCTCCTATATACTCTTAACTGTAAACTTGGCAGTAGGTAAACTGCAATTCACTAATTCCCTCCAAATACAAATATCCAGAGGGACATGATTTCTTCCTTAGTAGAAAGCAGCCACCTGAACTATTTTTAGTGACTGTCAGATTAGGAACAAAAGTAAACTGACAGGCACTTCATAGGTGCCAAACCATGCGGAGGCTTTTGGCAGTCTCCTGCTCTCGCATGCTAGTGCCAGCTATTCCAGGGAGAGCTGGAGCCATTGCATAATCTCATTGTCAAGTGCTAATAAAAGCTTTGTTATGGAAAACGAGCCCTGGGACTCTCCTCTGGTTTTGCAGAGGGAATTTAAACATCTCCATTTACCTTGCTGTTATTGTGCTGGGTGTTAAATTAAAACCATCACTGGAATTAAAAAGTACCTGTGGCAGGTAAATGCAGCTACAAGAGTAACATGAAATTGAGTGTAATAAAAATCAATAAGGCTGCATCGCTCCCCACCCCATGTACTTTAAGCACTTAGCAGGCTGATAATGTCATGTAAATGAATATATATGTTGTCTGTAGAACCTGTCCACCAATGTTTTCCAGTTTTGAATCCTGTATTGTAATCACTTTGCCATCCATTTTATGATGACTACTCTGCTGACTTCCTGTCATTATAATTTATTAACCAAGATGCCATGTAAAAGACAAACACCCTACAGAGGCGTAAGTCATATATATCAATACTACTAACTCTAGCAAACAAATGTATGAACATACTTTAAGAAATTATGCTATTAATTTCCTACATGTTTTCAATAATCAGTATCAGCTGCCGTTGCCTCCTTTACCTGCTTAATTTCTTTTTTTCATTATCCCGTATCAAAGTCAGTTTGACAGACCTATGAGTTATTCTTTATAACATCTCTGTTCACTGCTACTTTTCTTCTCATCCTTCAGTTTCCTTCAAGTCCTCTGGGACTTCTGCACTATTCAAACATTTATTGAAGAAAACATTAACTCTCCAAAAGGCTTTCAGACAGTTTAAAAAAAAAAAAAAGCTGTATGAATGTATCAGACCTCCTGATTTTAAGACGTTCAATTATAGTAGCTCCTGTTCAGCATCTTCCTTATTGACTACTGGGAAATTAATTAATTACTAAATAACTGTCTCC
The DNA here is from genome assembly GCA_002844005.1 of Limosa lapponica baueri. Taxonomy (NCBI): domain Eukaryota; kingdom Metazoa; phylum Chordata; class Aves; order Charadriiformes; family Scolopacidae; genus Limosa; species Limosa lapponica. Next base: position 1,548,765 of record KZ505678.1, on the reverse strand, counting down.
ATTGCATGATAAAACTGGAGATGAGACCAGATCCTAGCCCTTGCAAAGCTTTTATGAATAGCCCCATCTTTAAAATCAAGTGTTTTAACTCAAGCCCTAAGGGAAACAAGAGGAGCAACTGAACAAGATCTGCTGACATGGTAGCACTTACTAGGCCTTCACAATGAGATTTAATCTCTTCAGTTAACATTTAACAGCTAAAATGTTTATAAATTAAGCTACAAAGGAGTTCCCTATTATTAAAAGCATGTCAACCATTTGTGATAACATAACTGCATTTTATTCTATCACAGTCTCGTTGATACCCTTCGAGCATTTTATCCTTCAGAACCAAAATAATCAGATTTCTGTTTTCCCTATTGTATTCAGGATATTTCTGAAACCTAAAGCTGCATATCTGTTTAACTGTTTGGTTGCATTAGCTTAACACTGTTACATGAGGGAGAAAAGTATGTCTAAACTTGGCTACGACAGCAAGTAACCACTCAACCCTCCTTGAAATCTTGTACTACTCTCCAGCCATTATCAGAATTAGTATGAATTCTGAAGGCTACCCAAAGATGTAGCTACCAAAAAAATGTGTATCAATGAGTATAGCTTATACTATAGCATATAGGATGAGAAAAAATTGTGACGTGGCTACAGTATATAATTCCCCACCCACCTCTTGAAAATGCACTAAAACTTCCGTGACATTTAACAAGTGCATAGGTGAACTACTTGTTCTATCAGAACTTATCCAGAGACAAATGGTCCACTAATAAAACAAGGAATATTTTACTTTTAGTAACATATGTTAACTTCCACTAGTATGTCCTTATTCTGTGTACAATAAACCTCTGCTAATTTAATATTAGAGTGATTAAACAGCAATAGGTCTTCTAGCCCCTTCAAGTAATTGGTAAATTCACCTTCAAACAATTCTCCCAGGGTTGTGTTCACAGCTTTTATATTTGACTTAGATTTGGATCATTGTGCAAAAGAACTAATTAATTTCTGTAATTTTGAGATTTGTGTGTGGTTTTCAGTGATGACTTTTATCAACGAACAAGTTGCTACAGAAATATAAACCAGCTTTGTATGCTTTTTTTGCAGTTGCTACTAACTGGACAATAGGAAAACAGAAAGTTAAATGTTAAGATTATTTTCCATTTTGTAGCAGGAACAAGACAGGAAAGAATGTCATAAGACAGGAAAACACTCTGTACACTGATACATGTAGAGAGTTATATTTGATACAAAAAGGTTCACAGCATTGTTTCCTTGCAAGTCGGACATCTTGACATCTAAAACATCCAGATCAGATGCCTACAGAAATTATATTTATAAAAGCAGGGTTGCCTTGACACAACCCATAGGGTTTCTTTCTAAGTCATATATGCCCCGTATTAATGAAACACCAAAACAAAACCAAGTAACTAATGAAAAAACTTAAATCCTATTTAAAAAAAAAAAAATCTGCTATGGATTATACAGAGAGGTTCATTAAATAGTGATGATGGTAATCTGAACCACACGGGATAGCACAGACACATACATTAAATACATACACTTGTGAAACACGATGAGGAAAAAAGGAGAAAATTCTGAGAAATTAAATGAGTGAGCATCAAACAGCAAAAGAAAGCCAAATACAGCTGCCAGGTTCATTTCTTTCTTCGAGTAAGAGGAATAACGCTGGTTTTTTTGTGCGATCTGAGTTGCACTGCAGAAGTATGTTAATACAAATATCCATTCAGGCTGGTTGTTCAGAAGTCATCCATGAACTAGGCAAAGGAGATTCACTGCACTGGGAAGATGGTGATGGGATGAAGAAGGGGCGACAGCATTCCTTTATGGTAAAGAACATCATGATCACATCTTGTGTAAATTGTTGGGTGGTGCTTTGGATGTGTGTCATTCATACACACTTATCCTCATTTATATAAAATGCAAGCGAAATACAACAGCGTTGGCAGTTTTGAGTTGGGAGAAAAAGGACAGAGAGTCAGTAATGGCTATTTTTTAAAGGTGACTGAACGAAGTGGTTGGAATGGCTACTGGAAAAAAAGCTCTGCTGAGTATCAGTTATATTTTCACTGTGGTCTTTTACAGCATGCTGTCATCGAACTGCCATCATTGAATAGCACTCATGGGACTAAATATTGTCACAAGGACTGGATTTCCTCCAGAAAGCCTTGCTGATCAAAATGCCCACACTTCAGCTCTTCGGTAAATCTTACATGTAGCTTTTGGTGAGTTAAGAGATCATGCCACTTTCAGAGTGACAGATAAGCAGAATGACCTAATGAAACATTGAATGGGATGGGTTAGGTGCTTGGAGAAACAGGCTGGGACTATTCATGCCACTAAGATATCTACCTAAAGCCACTACCACACCTGCGTAATTGGCCATTCTGGTATTAATTAATGATAGGTGAATTTGTAGACTACATAAGAGAAAAAGAATTTGAGCCGAGATCTCTCTTCCTAAAAGAAGCAGTACTTCAATTTGCTAATGGTTGTCTGATTCCTGTATAACAACACTCACACCAATTGAGAAGTTACCACTTTTTCTTATTCAACCTACAATTTTCACATTTGTGAAAAGCTGGTTAACTAGCCTAAGATTTCCCTTAGATTTCCACCCGTTGCAGCATGCGTTGCAATTTTGATACATTTATTTCAACTTGCGTTGAATGTATCGGAGCTGCTGGAAAGCATTAAGGAATGGAAACTCAATAGCATTCTTCACAGTAATTGGTGAGTTCTAAGCAAGATGGTAAATACCAAGAGTAAAGCAACAGAAGCCTCACAGAAAGAAAACAAAGTACAGTTAGTCTTTCAGCATGACATCTCTGTGGGGTATGACTGGCCTCTCTGGTCTTTGGGAGGTTACTTCTCGTATCAGTGATGAATAAAAGCATGACTTTAAATACCGTATTTCACAGGATATGCAGTAAGGTGTTCATCTCCTCTTCCACGGCAGCTGTACACATTTTATCACTGCCTTTGAAGAATGTGGTTAGCATTTTAAATTGATGGCAAAATACAATTATTTTCATAATTCATTAATCAAAATCCAGAAGTGTAGATAAGCAGATATGCATGGCAAAAGGAAGCATGTATTACAGTTAGTTTAAAATTTATATACCTTCCTTATATTTGTGTTCAGCAAATGTGTCAGAAGACATTATATTACTTTCTGGGTAATCACGACATTTAGTTTCTCAGTGTTCATTGAAGTTACAAGGAGTCCTTATCACAGGCAGTGCTACGTGAGGATGACTGGGAAAATGAATATAAACAATATTCTCTGCAAGTGCAAAGAGGAAATTTTTCTATTGTTTTAATTCACTTACTGCCCTGATCCCTATTCTTCAGATCCCATTATGCTGAAGTATCTCTCATTTTAAAAGAGAATATGAATATACTTTTTACTCATGGCATAACAATCGGAAAAAAAAAAAAAAAGGCATGTCACAGGGAAGTTGTGTCGCCTTCTTATAGTACACTGCAGTCCAGACAATCATGCAGCATGCTTATTCTATCATTGGTGTTTGCTTAGAGCTCATAGCTTGGATAATCTAGCATCAAGCTTTGCCTTTGTATAGTTCTAGATTACTGTCTGACAGACAAAAATACATATTCTAACTCACGCTGTTCAGTATGTCCAACAGAAATTCCTATATAATGCTGAAACAACAGATTTTAGTACAGTTTATCTAATCTATGTGATGGAAACTGACATTTTTATCATATAACATAGAAGTATATATCTGAGAATGGTAAAAGTAAGTTTTGGGAAACACAATTATCTGCCATCTCACCACATATTGTAAGTACTATTTACCTGATACAAACAATCAGTGTTCTGATTTGCAGGCATTTGGTTTTCTGAGTGCAATAACTCAAAGCACACAAACAGGTTAATACAAATCAAAGAGATACTATACAATTCTTCTGAGTTATCTCTATGATCTCTAGTGTCCTCAATAGGTACATTTTCAAACTGTACCGGATGACATCTTTTTTACCAGGGAGAATAATAATGATGCCTCCAATGCAAAGTGATACCACTCATATTACATTAAAACTATGGAGCTCTGAATAACTGTTTACGTGCCCTCACAAATGCAGTTGACAGCTAAAAATCTAAAAGTAGTTGTGTAACTTTGGTACCTAAATTTGGAGGTAACACAGCATGGTGAACAGAGGGAAAGGTTCCTTCATAGTGCAATTTGAAACAGAAACCCAGACTGGGCATCTCAAATTGTTAACCCTGAATTGTGGGGGTGAAGTAACCCATCTTCCATCTCCTATTGTAGGTAGATCAAAGAACACGGTCTCCTAATGTGGGCATATCAGCAACCTTCCTGAAGTTGGGTGATGTGAATAGCTCAGTTAGTGTCACTACTTCAGTTCTTGTCTATCAGAAACCTCTAAGTCAAGCTTTGGTTTCACATTCAACATTGCCAAGGTTGGACACCTTAAGGAGTGTTTATATGGTATGAGGAAGTCCCTTGTTATTCCCTAAGCTTGAGAAAAGCAAGCTGATTCATCTGCCCACTATAGAGACGACAGCCCCCAAACCAGTAGAACCAGGTTAGTATGGTACTTCTTCCAGCCTGACTAGTACCACTGACAGCAATGCTTCCATTTCTTAGAACTAACTTGTTTGCTCCTAGCTTTGGCATCTCTGCATCCTACCGAAGTCATCACCTAAGCAACCTTTGTGCATAACGGCATCCTGTTGTGTTCTGATATTGCATGCAAACACGAAACATGATCAGCATCCAGATGTTTAGGCAGAACTACAGATGTTTTAAAAATAATTTATCCACATCAGTTCCTTGTCCCAGTCTTTTTTCCAAATGCTGTAAGTACTAAGACAATACATGGATCTTGGAAAATCTAACTACCTTTTATGCTGGTATAAGTGGAGTCATAAGTGGAAAGTATAAGTGGAGTTACATTATATAACATTTGTCTTTCAAAGATCCATTTGGTGGATCTGAGAACAGAATTTAGTCCTATGGTTTTCCTTGTGCTTAGGTATAGGGGTTGTAATTTAACCAGCAGATCCAAGTATTTTCTCAGTCTGGAAGTTGTATATTAAATACAAAGTCTGTCACTTTACCGTATGATCGTAGTGTCTCGTCACTACGATGTTCAGAATGGAGTAAATGCTGCTCACTAAGAGGGAGAATTACTGAACAGCAACCAGCCTACCACACTTAATTACCGTTTTACAAGAGAACTTAGGTTTTGCTTTTATAGCTTTATCTTTTACTCCCCAGAGCATTTATCCACTCTGAAAAAAAATTCACAAACCTCCTGGAATGTGGCCCTGTCTGTCCAGAATCATGGCTTTCCATCAGAGTTGCATGCAACAGAATCATTAAATTGACCAACTGCTGTTACTATGGGGCAACAGAATTTTTATAGGAATCAGACCTGGGCTCTGCAATGTACTTATCTTCAGAATGACTGAGAGATGTAACTGCCTCCTCAACCAAACTCAGGCTTTTCTTTCAACTTTACTCCATCTTCTCCCATAAACTGTATCAACCCTCCCATCATACCTACAAATGACAATGTTCACCAACTATCAACAGGGTCTTCTACAAGATCGAAATGAAGACAGAGATGATTCTACTTTCCCACCATTTACACTTTGGGCATGATCACATACTACAGATAGAGAGGCCATGTATACCAAAACACTTGATAAAATTAAAAAAATCCTTGCCCGTAGGAAGCTGGAGAGGATACAAGATAAAAGATCCACTTTGAACTTCTACTTTAGTCTTTATGGGAAGAGCATGTCAGAAGCTGACAGTTAACCAAGACAAATTTTAGAACAGGCTTTCATACCATTCTGTTTTAAATGCATCAAAGGCTTTTTTTCCTAGTTCCACTGTCTTCTGTTGTTATTTTTTTAAAAGAAGCTGTTTATTGAACCTTGGCATCTGTGACCTTTCTAAGCTTCTGCCCTGGCAGATGGCACAAACCATGTTTTCTGGAGGGCTTAGAGGGCCATTTCACAGTTTCTGAAGTAGCTGATATGCTTTATTGAATACAGGCCAAAATATGATTTGTACTCCTGCTTTGTGGATAAAAGAGTCCCTATAGATATCATACAGTATTTAGTTAATCATCTACATGGATATAAGTCTCCATGTGGAAAAATGCATCAAAGTGAGGAGGGACACTATTTTACAAGCATAGTCTTGATAACCAGACAAAAGAATGAGATTTAGTGATTTGAGGTTAAACTCCTGGCATTGCTGTAGCATTAGAGATGCTGTGAGATCTTCAGAAATGTACGTTGTGCAAGTGAACAGCTGAGTCATATTAAAACTATAAGTAACAGGGATAGTTGTGATTATGAGCACAGTCATTACTGATTTTGTTAGCTGCTATTTGACATTCTTACATCTTTATGCCTTCTATAACACTGTCATAACCAAACCTTCCTTTCCTTATAATCTCATTTATCTAGAGATCTTGCAAGTAGTTGTGAGTAGAGACCTTCTGGGCTACTAAGGATTGTGGGGATAACAGCAGCGGTTCACACATCATAAAATAACTGAAGTATTTATTATGCCATAACAAAAGGAAAAACATTTTTTCAGCAGTGCTCTTAAAAAAAGTCACAACTAAGTGTCCAACATATTTATCAGAAACAGATATTATGAGGAATTATGAAGAAGTTAATAAGAAGTAAGTAACAGAGGTAATACAGCTGATGGGTAGTCTATGATCAAAAAAGAGATCGAGTGACTAAATCCATCTGTAGCTATATCGAAATCATCTGTATTCAGTATAGTGAATTTCAAAATAAGTTTTGTAAACAGAAGACTGTAATCCACAAAATTCTTATTTTTTTTCTTGAAGAAGTGGACCTGTTTTGTTTTGTTTTATTAATATTTTCCATGGAGACAAACGGCAAGTGTTTTATTACACTAAAGCTTTGTATTTTATTGCATTTGTAGAAGCCAGCTTCTTAGATTTATGCTGCAGTACTCCCTCTTATAGGATTTTAGGCCTAATATATCGATTTCTTTGTTAATCAACGAACATTCAAGAATCAGACAAAAGTATAATTAGTCTATGTTTCATTTGGAAAGCCTGAGGTAAGAAGGAAAATGATCTAAATGTAAGATGTGAAATCTTACATCTGTTCTGAGCAAGCATTAAATAAGAACAAAGTGATCAAGCACCAGATTCATGAAACCCCCCGATAAAAAAGCGGGGAAAAACAGTTTCAGAAATAAATTAAAATAAGATGGCCAATCAAGACACTATCACACAATGTACTGAGAAGTACAGCTTTATGAATAATCACACGTAAGAGATTTTGCTCTAAGATACAAAATAGAATTTTCCTAATTGAAGGAGGCAAATATCTGTTTATGAGACAATAATGAACTTTTTATGGGGTTTCTAATCAGCTTGTTTTCAGTTTATTCTAATAGTAGTTAATTTAATGCCAGAGGGGCACATTTGGCGAAAGCCTTGTATTCTGAAGAGCCATAAAAGGAAAAGTTCAAGTATGCTCAGTTTTCATACAAACAAATTCATGCTGAAGTCCCAAACTAGTCTTATAACCATCCATTTCTTAGCATCAAACTAAGGAACTCAAGCAGTAACACCAGATTCAGCATAAATCTCTCCTGGAAAATTAGTTGCATACATTTGTATTTAATTATGAAGTTTGTAGAGAAGGCTGTTCCTTATATAATTACTAGTGTGATATTTTTCTCTTGAGGAGGTAAAACTTAACTTTTCACATGTTGTGAAGAAACAAAAGGCAGTAATTTGTTACAATTAAGCTTTACACTTTATTGCACCAGTAACCAATGCAAATTAAAGGTAGATTAAGATTTTAACTCATAAATGTATGTTTTCATTGGGAATTTGTACCTCTCAATTTTATAAATGATGCAAAATCCTGATTATTTTCTTTAAAAAAGACACAACGTTTTCTTCTAAAAGATTTCTCTTGTGCTTACTAGTAAATTTTTCATTCAACCACTTCCTTTGAGACTATTTTTGGTCAACCCTTATGGTGTCACTTAATTCCCACTCCACTCCTTGTGGTTTGTTTTTTTCCTGAGGAAAGATTAATGACTTTTTTTTTTTTTTCACAGAAAAAAAATTTTTAAGAGTAGGCAGCCTTTTTTATAACACAGAGTGTCACCAAGTAGAGAAGTTTTGTGAAAGATTACAAAAAACCTGCTGGTGATTGAAAGCTTGCTATCAGTAGCCCGAGTTAAGAGAGCATTAGATAATTTATCTGCAAGAACTGACTTTTCATTGCTGATTCACATGAGAGGTCTTCCAGGTGGCAGCCACAAAACCAGGAGTTCCTGCCACCCCACTATTACAAGCGGTTGTCTCTCAAGCTGTGAACTTCAGCCAAGTAAGAAACAGACAACTTGTTCATTATTCAGAAAATCCAACAGGGCTTAGTGCTACGGTAATTAATTCTAGCTAGCAACATTGCACACGTGATACATCAGGCAAATACTGGATTCTGCTAGTATTTTCACAGAAAGGTTCAACTGGCTGGAATGTAAAAGTATCACTTCAAAAATTATAGCATTTTTTCAATGCTTTTCAAGTATATTGGTGACAAATGGCATCACATTTAATGGTTGTAAAATCAACCAGTATCAAGAAAAAGAGGGTACCAGAAAATACTGTGCTTAAGAGAAAAATAAAAGAAACAAACAAAAGCCTCACTTATCAAGAAAAAAATACACCAGTGTTTTGAATTCTAATTAAGATCAAGTCAAGAACAGAGAGGAAATGCTGGCTGCTTTGCTGAGACCATGGAAGATCTGGATTCAGTTCGCAGCTGTGTAACTCACTGAGGACTTCAGAAAGTCCTTACGCCTGTCCTGGGATCTATGACATTTCACTTCTTGCTACAAATCCTCACGGCAGCTCAGACCAAGAGCTCCATACAGAGCTCAGCTTAACTATTCAAAGCTAAGTGGGGGACATAGAATGGGCAGGGGTCATTTCAGATCAGTGATGATCACATTTGAGACTTGTATCTTAATGCATTCAAATCCAAAGATACATCTGATTTTTTAGGTTTGATTTAAAAAAAGAATGAAAACACCCACCATATGTAGAAACTTTCTAAAAATTTTGGCTTACAAATAACCATCTCTGACAATATTTAAAAAGGGCAGGAACTTTAAAAACCATTATTCAAAATTGCTTGTCTCCAGTTATTCTACTTATTTTTTTTCTACTATTAATGTTAAATAGCCAGTCTCATCTTCCAGTTTTCTTCTTTTATGGTCAAAGAAAAAATGTGTTTTAAATTTGTCCAAGCAATTTTATCATTTCAGGCATAGTGCTTTTGTACACTTATTGGCAACTTATTACATTCCATCAATCTTTTGCTCAGATAGTTACACCATGACACTAAAGCAAGGCTGGCCAAGAAAACGACAAAGAAGGCCCTCACAAATAAAATTTTTGCATTGTCCTATGGATCACAACCTAAAACACGGTAGGCTTTAGAAAGAGGGAGTATTTTTAGCATCACGTTATCTATTCAGCAGAGCAATCACAGATCTTAATTTCTGTATTTTTACAGAGATTGTTCCATAAAGGCATGCTTTATAGCAACAATCAATCCACCTCCCTAAAAGCCATAGTACTGTAAATCACTGATGGAAGATGCTGAAGACCTCAGTTGTATTCAACATGCTGTAAGAATTCACATAGGACAAGCCTTCTTCCAAAACTAAGCTAAGCAGAAATTGAATTTCAGTAGGGCTGTTTTGCATCCTCCCTGATTTTCTCATTACACCTGCATCACATCGCACTGGACAGCATCACACTTTGGGACTACATTACTGTGTCCCCATAAATAGCAAGGTTGTAATCCCCCAAAGAAAGAAAGAAATGATTTGCTAGGGCTTAGATTTTTCCTTTCATTAAAACAGATCTGCTGCAGAAGAAACACAAGCATTGACAGAACTTAGCTATGATGCTGGTCAAACCCTCTTCCTCCCATTCTGACCCCAAACCCCATTCTTTCGGCAGAAAGCACCACCTTCTGTTTCAATTGTCATGTAATTTCCACTGCTAAAATATGGCATTACCAACACACAGAAGCATAAAGGAAAAAGGAACATACGATGGGCACAGATATTGCTTCTTTTTCCCCTTCCCTTTCTTTGAAGACTTCTCTTTGGAGTAGACTTCTTCAACACATAAGGAGAACAAGATGAAAAAGAAAACTGCTAGTAAGAACTTCATCTTGAGGATTACACTTCAGAGAAACCTTCAGTCTGTGACAAAAGAAAAGAAAGAGGTTTATATTAGTAGAGTTAGATATGGCAAATGGGAGCACATACCTACAAAAAGTAAACAAATGTTTTGGGTTTTTTTTTTTTTAAAAGTTTGTTCTTAGCTGTCCTGGGAGAGAGTCTGCTGAGGGTGGTACCTCTGATATGGAACCAACTCAGGCAATTTTCCAAAAGTCAAGTAGCTTCCCACAGTTAAAAGTATGACAGTGAGGAATAGATTTAAGTGCAAGTTTGCTCCAGTGTGTTTAAGAAATAAACACGATGACCTTCAAAGGCTGACTAACTCAAAATCTGAGCTCAAAAACTTGGAAACAGAATTCCTCACCAAAAATATCATGTATCAACTCTATTAAATAGGGTTAAATGTGACCAACCAGTCATCTAGCAAGGCAGAGAACTGCAAGCCCTTTGTGACCTTGCACAGATAAAACAGCAATCATTTCAAGGCTAGTTAAGAGAAAGGCTTGCAAATTTAACTTTATCTACAGAATTTAAGCATAAGTTACTCTTTTGCACAAAGTCTTCTCTCTGTGGAGCCAGCACTGAAAGGGCCTTGCAAAGATGACTAAACACAATCCATAACACTGTGCTTTATTACACTGCGTCCAGTTTAATATTTTAACTTCTCACAGGCAAAAGCACGTACCTCACAGGCCAGGAACCCAGCCTGTGTTCGGCCAGAAACAGCCCCTTCTGCCCCTGCACGACACCCTGGCCATTTTCCATTTGCCTCCCATCCCACAGATACTTCCCAGGTGCTTTCCCGAGGCCAGCGGGAACCTCAGCACCAGCTGGGTTTTTCCATTTTTATCTTATTTATTTATTTTTAATTCTTTCTAAGGAGCAGTGGCTGTCTCTCTCCTCCTCCGACCCCCACCCCTCCCCCACCTCCGGGAGGCACCGGGATGCTTCAGTCCATCTCGGGAGCTGACTCCCCCCGCAACCCACCCGGGCCGGTAACGCTGGCAGAGCTGCCCCCGCCGCCCCCTAACTCCCCCCGGCCCGGCCCGCGGCCTCCCGCCGGCCCCAGCACCGGGGAGAGAGCGGCCTCCGCGCTACCGAGCGCACCGGGGAAGGGAAGAGGGGGAGGAGGGGATGAGGGGAGCTCCCCGCCGCCACCGGCCCCGCCGCAACGGGCCGCTCCCCCTCAGGGCAGCCCCCGCCGCCGCCCGCCCCGGCCCCGCCGCCACCGGCGCTGGCCGAGGTGCTGACGGGGACCGGGACGTCGCCCACCGGGAGGGGATGTCGCCCACCGGACGGGGACGGGCTCTCGGCGGCCGGACCCTTCCTCCTCGGCGACCCCCTCACACGCAGCCCCGCCACCGCCATGTCCCTCACCGCGCTCACCGCCCGTCCCTCCGCCGCGGCCTCCCCCCTCCCCTTCTCCCCTGGCGATTAGGGCCGGCGGGCCACACCGCGACCCGGGTCGGGGGGAAAGCGGCGGTTCCCCCCCCGCGGCGGCGGAGCCAGCCCCCTACCTCCGACGGTGCCCTCCGCCCTCAGTGAGCATGTGCGGTGGCCGCGGCGCGGCGCGGCGAACGCCCAGTGAGCATGTCCCGGCCGCTCGCCCGCTCCCTCCCAGCCCTCCCGCCCCCCCGTCAATGCCCCGTCCACTGTTGGCAGAAGAGAAAGGGTATTTTTAGAAGACTCTTGTGTCCAAACTGGTGGAAATATTTACTTTCGAGCCAGCTCTGGTATGCGGGGTTCAAGGTCTCAGTGTTTTCGAGCTCGCCAGGTGCGGGGACAAGGAGGAGTAAGACCTGGCCACTTGACTCAAGCTGGCCGACAGGATTATTTCATACCATGAAATTCCCATTCAATATAAATCAGGAAGTTTGCTGAGAAGTTCTCTCCCTTCCTTCATAGTTGCCATCCTGAGAACTTCTTGCCCCTGAGGCTTTCCCTTCCTCCTGAAGCCGTAGCGCTCACAGTGTCCAACATTTGCTGTCCACTGCTGGGATTGCACAGCTTCCTACTGACAGAATTGGCTGAGGGTAATCCTTGCATATTTTATATTGGTCTTGGGATAAATCTGGGTTCTTTAGTATTATTGACGTTAATAATTTAGTTTTATTCTACGAAATTTGTTATTCCAACCCTCGGGTTCCCTTGTTTTTTTCTAATTCCCCTTTCATGGTGGGGAGGGGTCATCAGGTGATAGCATGATTGCCTAAATGACAATAAATTTTGTGGGTTCTTCAAACCATAACAGCAGGGAATAAGACCAGGAAGCAGGGAATATTCACAGAGAGGGGCTGAGTAGGATGGGAGGAAGACAAGGTGCATAGATTTTGGAGATATATACACATATTTAGTCAATGGTTACCATAATTTCATTTAAAATAGCAGACTTTCCCTGTGAAAAAGTGAGAAGTTTGTTTTTTCAGATAGACACGTGTCCTTGTTACAAAGCATGTTGTTTTTCCAATTGCTATAGACTTATCTGCTTTATAAATAGAGGGATGGAAATTTCATACATAAAACTATTTCTGGATCTCCTTGTACCTCACACTTAGAGAAATACATGTACATGCTGAACTTCTTGCTTACTTCAGCTATTTGGCCTAAATTTTGGAATTGGACAGACATCATTATACAGCTGAGTAGTCTTAGGTTAGCAAATGCTCACCCTCCCGTTGTAGTCCAAAGGCCTCGTCTCCCATTTATCTCACATTCTTTTTAGCGACCAAGTCACTGAAAATCATGACCCTTCCCAACTCTTCTTGGTCTTCCAGCCTTATTTCTTATCACTTGTAGTATACACTGCCAGAGCTTCAATCTGCAGTATGATAAAAGAGCAGCAGCACCTGAAGAATGCTTTTTATTCTTCAGAGTGCAATACATCAATGGACACTTTCCACAATGTCCTGTAATCGTCTTCATGCTTCTTTGTGAAGCTCTGTTGGGGTTTGGACTATAATACAATGACAGATAAAAAGTGAAGGAAGTCACCTGTTTGGCAAATGAGAATTAGGTGGTCACATGACCTGGTGAGCATGTCATGGCAGGTAGCAAGCTGTGTATAGAGTCTGTAATACCTGAATGTTGGGTACCCTCGGTTCCACCTTCTGAGCAACGTTCCCATCCCAATTGAATTATAGACACACTCTGAAAATAATTCCATGCCCTTCAGAATTTGCTGCCATATGGTGTCCATATACTGCTGTATGCATACATATGTGTCTACACATGCATGTGTGCGGGTGCAAAAATCTACTGTCATGGGTCAGCTTAAGGCCACAGGTCTCTCAAGACACAGTTTTCCAGTTCAAACACAAGAACTTGCAAAATTCATCAAAGTGAAGTTGTTTTCTGAAACAAAAAGCAAAGCCCAGAGGCTTCCCATAATACTGTCTATGTGCAGAAAAAAGCCAGTAAGCTTATCTTCTTAAAATCCTTCTGAATTTTATCTCTGGAATGGAAACCAGGATGCTGTAGTTGTTCTAGAAGGAATGGCATAAACGTATTTGAGGCCAGGTACCCACTGATTGCCATTTCCGTATTTCTGCATTTTTGTTGTGTTACTGAGGATAGAGGCATGAAAAATAAGACAGCATTATGCTTAAGACACGAAGACAGAAGTGTCTCCTGTTTGTGTGAAAAGAGTAGGGTAGAACAAGCATCTACAACGTGTGTAGTAGCGGCAGCAGAGGAACAAATCACTGTCAGCACCAGCAGCCTGAGCTACTGCAACCACAGCAGGCTCCACGTTCTTCATGTTCTTTCTGCAGCCCCTGAGCCTTGCTGCGTGTTACCTCCTCTTGTACACAGAGCCCCCAGTTGCCTCTTTTGGGGCTGTCAGCAAATCAACTGGTATTTGCAAGTGCTTCCTAATGCAGCTATGGCTGTAGATGCCTAAGGATGGGTGAATATTTGTTGTAACTCAAAAGGACAAAGTATACAATAGAAATGAATGCCATCCATCTCTCGGGTTCATATTAAATAAAAACATATAGCTAATATCTCTCTATAAGGAAAGTGAGATATATGTGACAAAGACAAGAGAAGGGAGCTGCTTCAGTAAAGTATCTATGTATCTGTGTCGCCTGGCACTTGCCAGAAGAAGCCAGAGCTGTCACATGTGTAGGACTTTGTAGGACAGCCCACATGCAGTTCAGATGTCCTATTGCAGTGCCAGTTGACTGAGCAATGCTCAAATGGGAAGTACTGGGGAAAAAGGTCTTCTATAAAAACCTTGTACCAGCAAGCTGGTTGATCATGAGTAATGGGCAAGGATCTACTGATAGGTTTTCGTGGTGTTTTGAATTTCAGAGATCCTTTCACTACTAAATGAACATATAAGGGCAGGCCCACCTCTGCCTCAGCAGACATTATATTTCAGAGTGCAGGGGTGAACTTAGCTATCTCTTCTCTGCTTGCAGCTGCTGCTGTGTCCGCTGTTGGGAATATCTAACCACATTCATTTTGCTGATTCAGGAATAATTCCCAGGAATTCTTGATCTTAGACATTATCCTGATCATTAGAAAATAACTGTGTAAACCATAGGCAAAATATGACATGATCTTTCCTAATGATCAGCTCAGGGACATTAGTCCTTTCTTTAGTTTGCAGTAGGGGAACATGGAGATCTGAAGATCCAGCAGTCCAGCACTGGTGTTTAATCAAACAAAAAATACTTCATAGCTGTATAAGACAGAATTTATTTGGGTTTATTGCTCTTTTTAGTCTTCTTTCTTAAGGTAGTGAGTTTTGTGTAGTAACATTTTGTATGTGCTCATGTTTCAGACAACTTGTTGCAAACTTCTGATTTTTAAAACTGATTGATACCACATTTGAATAAAAAGAAAAACAAAAAAACCAAAGAGCTCAGAGATATTAAGTCCTGTGTGTTTTGTAAAGACAGCTGGCTGGGAAGACAGATTGACCTAATGTTCCCACAGAAGGGAAAAAAACGAGAAAGAAAGCAGACTGGCATGAGTGATTACTAGACATCAGAAAATCCACCTGGGAGAAAGCTATTACAAGTTTTTTAAACACAAACATATTTAATTCATAAAGTATCTGCTTTACTAGAGGAGGAATTATGACTGAAAAACAGAACTTCAAATGTCAAATAGCTGAAAAAAGTTTTTAAAGCCTTTACCAAGCTTTTTTTCAGGAAAGCAAATATGTATTTTTAAATTTCTAGTAACAGAAGAACCCATGAGTTAGCTTTCAGATTAGTTCAGTTTAAAAGCCAGGCAGCCACAAGACCCCCATTGATTGGAAATCAGATTTCATTAGTTTCAATTCTCCACAAAGTAGTTTTTCTTATAAACTGAGTTGAATTAATTCACACAATTAGAAAACACCATTTTAGAAAGGATTTCATGTCCTGCAACCTTTGTAATTACAGATGGGTTTGATTTCAATCACCTGTCACACCTTGATTGTTTTGGTGATCATCCAGGAGGTGTAGAGGTCTACAGGGCTCCTAAGAAAGACCAATTTCTAAAGGATGCTGAAAGCTCTTCATTCGTCTTTCCTTTCCTACTGTTGTATAGACGTATATATCCTTAGGTCATTGTCTGAGGTAGGAAATAGGGATAAAATAAGGTTTTGGTAGAAAAGATTTCTTCCCTTCCGATAGCAATGACCAGAACTGTGGAAGGTACACAATTTCCTTCTTTCTGAAAAAACTAGTGATTTTCATTCCATTTTGAAGTACAGAAACTTAAACTAACAAACCCAGCAGCAAACAAAATAACGAGCAGATGAACCATCAGATGAAGAAAATTATAGTCTGTCCTCCTTAATGTTCCGGTTCCCTCATCTCTCTCTCCTTTACAGATACTGAGTGAGACAGATGATCCTTACAGGGTTGATCTGAGTGCTGGCAAATTCAGACTATTATGCTTTGGTGGAGGCTCTAAAATGAAGACTTTTAAGAGAGCTGCATGCACAATGAAGTGCCTCATTTATTAAAATTAAACAAAAAAGCAATTAGAAATGTGTCCCCCTTTAAAAATGGTATTGCTGGTAAGTGTAATAACCCTGGGTTATATCAGGCTTTATGTATCTGATAGATAAATAGCTTGTCAAAACAGCAATAGCATATATTGATCATAACAGACATAATCTTATTAATAATGCCTGTACTTCATGGGAAGCAGCCGCATGTCTTATTGCTGTCACAGATATACACAAAATTGGAATCATACAAGATGTCCAAAACATATGTTTCTTTCAGGCTTCTTGTCATGGTTTAAACCCAGCCAGTAAATAAGTACCATGCAGATGCTCGCTCAGTCCACCAGGTGGGACAGGGTAGAAAACTGGAAGAGTAAAAGTGAGAAAAATTGTGGTTTGAGATAAAGAAAATTTAATAGATAAAGCAAAAGCCATGCACGCAAGCAAAGGAAAACAAGGAATTCATTCACTACTTCCCAGCAGGCAGGTGTTCAGCAGTCTCCAGGAAAGCAGGGCTCCATCACGTGTAATGGTTACTTGGGAAGACAAATGCCATCACTCTGAACACTTCCCCCTTCCTTCTTCTTTCCCCAGCTTTATATGCTGAGCATGACATCATATGCTCCATCCCTGGAAGTGTTCAAGACCAGGCTGGATGGGGCTTTGAGCAACCTGGTCTAGTGGGAAGTGTCCCTGCCCATGGCAGAGGGGTGGAAGTTGATGACCTTTAAGGTCCCTTCTACCCGAACCATTCTATGAATATCCCTTTGGTCAGTTGGGGTGAGCTGTCCCAGGTGTGTCCCCTCCCAACTCCTTGAGCACCCCCAGCCTACTCACTGATAGGGTGATGTGAGGAGCAGAAAAAGCCTTGACTCTGTGTAAGCACTACTCAGCAATAACAAAAACATCCCTGTTTTATCAACACTGTTTTCAGCACAAATCCAAAACTTATCCCCATACTAGCTACTACAAAGAAAATTAACTCTATCCCAGCCCAAACCAGCACACTTCCACATTTTATTATTGCATTTCCTATGTAGCTATGCCTTTGCTGACAGATCTCCACTTGCAAAGCACGGTTGAGCTGTGTATATGACTTCAAGATTTTTTCCCCTTGCTTTCTTATTACTAAAATGAATGTGCTGTAGCAATGACCCCAAGGCTGAGAAAAAGAATAACAGGATAGACTACATATTCTGTAACTCCTGAAAGGATTGATCAATATGGAAAGCAGAACTGAATTAGAATACAGATATCCACTTGTCATATGGGAGACCACGGGGGTCTTGAATGAATAGCAGTTGATTTTGCCTTTCTCTAATATAGTTGCCAAAGAGATTAAAGTTTAATCCCAGGTCATTGAAGCCAGTAAGATTTGCATTGCTGATATCAGTGGGTGAAAAGCTCTTATAGAGGTTTCAATTTAAAAAACAGTCTCCAAAGTGATTAAATTCATAGTTCTTGTTATGCAAATAAGTCTAGGACCTAGTACTAATAATACTGCTATGTGAAATTCTGCGTGTTCCTAAAAGATGTCTTAGTCAGCTTGAGAAATGTATTAACTGTCCAAAAAAGTGTTCTCTCATCTGAAACACCTCTTCTTGTGTTGGAGTATTTTAGGAGTGACACTGAAGTAACTTTAAACTCTTTTTGCACCTTATAGTTAGCGTAGTACCTTAAAAAAAAGTTTTGCACACAATCATATACTTATGATGTTAAAAGACCAACTAGACCTCCCTTTAAAATTACTCAGGCTCGTTTTCTACCTGTAAGATAATCTTTTGGAAAGTTCAGAAAGATTGTCATGCCCATTTTGGGGAAAAAATAATAATTAAATCAAAAGACGTCTATTTCTGTGCATCCACATTTAAGTGTATGCTTGCATTTAACTCCTATGTTTCAGTAAAGCTGTATGACTGTGTAATTAATTGGCTGAACACATTTAGTGCCAGCCTAATTTCTTTTGTGGATTATACTGTCATTTAAGAATTGAGATACAAGTCAGTGGTGAAAAGGATTAGTCTGTCAGCTTTAAAGTTCTTAGAGGCAGTGTTTGTTCATGCATAAATAGTAGACGTAAATGACTTGGGAAGAGTTAATGCATGATTCCTAATTTTTATCAACATGCTACAGGCATGAACTGCATGCCTCATGAATAACTATGCCGCAGCTGTAGTTGTCTATCCCAATCAATAAAGAGTATAGTTGTACATTGAGAAGAACCAGGAAGACAGTTAGTATTGAAATGTCATTCAACAACACATTCTATATTTTCTGCAACATAAACACTTTCTAAAGGCACTTCTTGCATGCGAAGTGCTACACAGGATTAAGTACCTGTCTTTATTTGCTCTATTTACATAATAAAAAGAAAGGAAGAGACAGATGCCTTGTTGTGCAAGTCAAGGCAATTCCAGCTAATAAGAGTTTTAAGTATGATTCAGGATTCCTCCTGGCTGACTGTGTTGGAAAGATACCTAGATGTTCCTGAGGACAGAAGTGAGGACATCCTACAATGTCACATTGAAATTTCCTTTTTGCCCACTATGGTGCATGCATTCTGTCTAAATCCCACTGCTGATGTGCTTTACTGTAGTAGCCACTCTTTACTTAAATTCTTCTTGATTTGCACTCAGTCTGAACAGCTGTCATCTACCTGCTAGACATATGGTGCCAAAGGCCTGCAGGGCAAATTTCTTACAACCCACAAGATGCTCAGTTGCAGTCTTTGGAACACTTCTAGCACACTGTCATGGTGTTATAATGAATTGTACCTATCCCAGGCTTCAACCCCAAATTGGACGTGATCCCCCAAATGCATTGTGTGCCTGCTGCATAAAGAGAGCAGATCCTTTTTGCCTTTCAGACAGCTTTTTCAGCAGAATCTCTGTGTAAGGGTTTAGTTTGGTTCTTAATCTAAAAAAAAATCATATTCTCTTCATTTGTGCTGTAGTAAATCCCTACTTTAGGTTCTCTTTCCTCATCCAGATGTAGCAATTCAGAAAAGGGACATCATCATCATAAGTGCAGTTTCCAGGAGAATCCCTGCATTTTCACGCCTAACACCATTGTGAAGGATTCATGCAGGTTAAAGGATCCACCTTAGAAGATCCTAAAAGGCACTATTACATTTATCCTGAAATTAAAGTTCTGTTATTTTTCTTTCAGAAAACCTGAAGATCTGGTGGTGGCTGACTGCTGATTCTTTGGGTAAGGAGTGAAAGGAAGACTGTAAAATGTAGAAGAACCATTATCTATACAGCAGTGGAAGTCCTGGAGAATGAAAGCACTCAGCAAGAAGAACAGGTGCCTGAGGCACAAATGCAGGTATGTGACACAGTATTTAAGGAGATATTTTTCAAAAATGGGGAGTGTTGGAGAAAATTAGAGGTTGCAGCAATCACTGTTGTATGAACCCTCTTGACTGAACATACTTCTGAGAGGTTTGAATAGAATTAAGCATGCAAGAAAGGCCTTGTCCTCCTAGTTTGAAAAACACACTTCAGAGTAGTCATAATTATATACTTGGTGTCTTGCTATTGCACAATATAGTTCCTCAGAAATTTTAATAGCAATTAATAATTTCCAAAATAGAAATTTCCAAAAATATATTACTCAGAAATCCCTGTAGAAATCCCATTCATCATACAATGACAGCTTGTTATGGAAAGAAGTATTTTATGCATTATGCCCAAAATGTACAGGGTAAATAACTTACCTTACATCAACATTAAAAATAAATTCAGCACTGAAAGTTCAAGAAGCTGTGGTAAAAGCTCTTGTGTTGCTAATTCTTTTTTTTTATGTCTAACTGTAAAGAGAGATGCCAGAGGTTTTAGCATTTGTGGTTATTCAGTGTTAAAGAATGTACTGACCTTTTGCTGCAATCTTAGCATAATCTTCTCTCCTCTAAGACACTACCCTTCCTGTCTTGAAATAGAAGACACTCATACATGCTAACGGATCTGATGTCAGTGCTGCTAGAGAGAACTATGTTTATGCTGGAAATACCTGGTTGTTGAAAAAATTACATTCTCCTTTTCAGATTATATCTGATTATTGTTATATTTTTGCCTTTACATAGGTTTGCTATGGTATCAATTTAAGCCAGTCAGCTGAGCCATTGCCTTTAGTAGAACTATTCATGTCCTTAAGTGTGATTTGAAATGCCTTGTCTGATTAAAGATCTGTATTTTATGTTAGTTCTTATCTTGAATAGAATCCTAGATCTTGCAGTCACTCTGAATGCACAACTCATTGGAAATTTTCCATTTCGAACATCTAAAGGACTAGGACTGGGGTTTGCTTCCCCAGACAGATATATTGTGTCAAAGTACCACCCTGTTATTCTGTATGTAATATAACTGCAGTACTGTTTATATGAAGACCACGCAGTCATCAAATATTTGATGAAGGTTGTCAAATGACTGCATAGAAGCAGCCATGCTACTTCAGAGCACAGGACGTCATAGCACAACACTGTTTGCAGCAGTGGCCACCCGCAGATGCCTAGGGAAGAGTATGAATAGGACCAGCAGATGTTACACTTTACCTGAATACCTTTCCAAACTCCAACCGTTTTCAACTCTCGGGATTTCTTAATACTGTTGTGAAAGTACATAGACCTTACTATGTTAGAACAAGGCACATATCAAGGGCAGTGCTGCCCTGCCCCTCCAAGATTAGAAAAAGAGGAATATAGGGCAGCCTGTGTGCACAGAGGACCTGTCAGACTGCAGAGAAATAGTCTGAGACTGGCTGTCACAGCTGTCAAGTCTATCATGATGGCTCAGCTCCAAGGACTAAATTCCTGCTGCTGTAGGGCAGAAGAACTGGGTAAATAAGAACCAGAAATCCCAGGATCTTTATATCGTTGTTTTCTTTTGGCTAGATGTATACGTGCATAGGCATTTCCCCAGTGTGCATAGGAAAACAATTCTTCCTGGTTTTCCCCGTTTTCCTCATTTCATAAATTTCAAAAATCACTCAGGCTTGCAAGAAGTGGTTTTCCAATCTTTATCCAAATCCTTCCCCATTTAATGCCTGGTCTGCCCAATAACAGTCTGTGAAGAAAGGTCTTAGGTTAGCATGTCAGTGTCTGTATCCAAACATATAGTCTTGCAGTGAAGAAGATCTGCCTGAAGACAGACAGGAAAGCAATTATTTCTGGTTTCTAGTCCAACATCTAGAAGAACGTGACTGTGAAGATGCCCTGCGTACCTCTCAGAGACCAGCCTCCAGAAACTGTTTTCTGTCTCATCAGAGTCCCTCACTGCTGGAAGAGCAGCTGACCAGCAAAAAGCCACAGAGACTGAGACTAAACTTAAAAATGACCTGGCCAGTCTCTTTGTGGCTGGTGTGTGAACCAGAAGTTGAGGCTAAGTCATGGTAGTGTATACCGACATAAGGAACTGGGTGAAGATGCCAGCACACTGTACAATGACACTAGGGACAGCCATTATATTCTTTATATAAGTCTGCTGGCAGCAATGATGGCAGAATTCTATTGTCGATCTCTACTGGGCGTTATAACATTTATAAGTCACATCAACTTCCCTAATATCCTGGAAGGCCCCTTTTCTGTTGACTCATCTGATCTAGCTCCTTACATTCTGTGACAATCTGTGGGCTCTGAAGTACTGACATAATTGTTTACTAGCCGCTTAATGGGCTAGATGCTGAGGGTGATGTTTCCTGCTGTAGAAGTGGTAGCATAAATAAAATGCATTGGAGACACATCAGTCCCAAAATCACACAAAGAATACATAGTGTCAGTGCTGCAATTGTACTCCTCAATTTATATATCAGCCATGAAACTCAAGAAGACAGATCATGGGCAAAATTTTACCATCATTCAGCCCCCCCTCAAACGTGTTGCCATAGTTCTCTGCAGCAGCATGCCGTAGTATGGTGAGATGCAAACGCAGCCGCTGACTGTCCAGAGTTGTTTCCAGCCTTTGCAGCTGCTTCTACATCTCCACATCTCAGGCATACCTTATTTCTCCTCACTCTCATCTAGACTTTTGGTCTGTTTGACCCCAGATTGCCTGCAGCTTGTCTACTACACAAACTGTCCTTACTTTAGTCTCAGCTTTAGTCACTATGGTCTCACTATATTCCTCACTCAATTCCTATTATGGAGTTTCCCAGTCCAGACTCTCAGCACCCGCTCTAATCTAATCTTAACAACTACTGTCAGCCAGTCCAATCCCACTCTCCAATTCTTGCACAAGGGCCTGGACACTAACGTAGAGCATGTGGGAGATATCAGGGCTCTCTCACCCATTGCCAGCTCAGGGGACTTGGTTCCAAACTGCCTGGGTGGGCTCATCAATGAAGCCTCGGTTGGAATTAAGGACCTCTAGATAAAATAGTTTTAAGACAACTGGCATAAAGGAGATGAGAAACACCACTTAGGTTAGATGTTTAGGCTGGCAGTCTCAAGTTAGAGAGTTTCCCAGTTGAATGGTGATTGAAGTGCACTGGTCATCAGGAATGCTGCCTAGGGAAGAGGTAACAAATTGTGGTGTTAAGTTGAGCAAAGAGCTGATGATAAGGAGGTTGAATTAGCACTAATAAGGTTCAAAGTAGACCACATTTCCTTGTTTACTTATGCTGAGATAGATAAAAAACTCCAGCCTAACTAAAGTAAAATTATTTCACACCTACTTTATTCACTTATAGAGCAGGCTGGCTGCACTGTCAAAGAATGGTTGACTTGGTGTGTTTTGACAAGAACATATTGTATGCTTCTAAGCACCTCATCTTTTAGGTGTATACAATTTGATGAAACAAATATGTTTTGCCCTTTTCTTTTCTAGAATTTCACAGACCTCCTTTCCTCTCTTTTCATGATAGTTTAATAAAATTGAACTGACATCACGTTCACAGTTCCAGCATCGTATTTAGGCCTCTTCTCTCTTCTCTTTTCTCCCCATTTGTGGCAAACTACCACAAATATTAATAATCAGGAGATTCTCTGAATTTTCACATCAGTGACTTCCTGATGGAGTGACTTCCATTTTTAATGCACTTTTTAAATCCACTTCAGGTACTGGGCCTTTTGCATAAAATGGATTTAAGACTACTGTAACATGTTTAACTCTGCCATTTATTTTATAAAAGATATTGAAATTAACTGAATGTTGCCCTTTAATAAGTACCTTGGCTTAGAACTGTACAGATACAAATCACAGCAAAACATAGAAATCTTGAGGTGCTTGTTGTGATTTACTAAGAATGAAAAATCCACATATAACTGATATTTCTCTATGTGACATTACCTTTATCTCTGAAATGCTCCAGTGAACTTTCCTAACAAACCAAACAAAGAAAGAGACCTGCTGACTAGTTCAAAAGCATGGACAGTCCTTGCTCAGTCACAGTTAACAAAACAAATTACCTTTTAGTTCATGTGAACCAGGATTTTGAGCTCTAGTTACAGAATATCATTGGCAGTATAGATTAAAGGATTTTTTTATTGTTGTTTTTCTTGTCTTTCAAAACAACTTTGTTGCCAGTCAGCTACTTACAACACAAGTTCAGAGTGGCAGTTTTGTTATTAAAGTGGTAGAAAATAAACAAATGCAAACACAGAGGTGCAAAGAAGCGTAGTCAAAACCTTTTATTAGCTTACCCAGAAAATAGGTCACATAAAAGATCTTTATTTTTAAAATGTATTTTTTTCCATAAAACTAGCCACTGATGTTTACAGATGATTCACTCCAAATATGAGTTACATTTGAACTTTGATTGACAAAACACCCAAACCTGGCCCAAACCTTGGCCTGCTCTAACCACATGGCAATTGCATGGGAGGAGATCCAGCCATCCAAAGCAGCTCCAGCTCTTTTCACCCAGGCATCTCCCACCCACATCTGCTGGATCACAGTGCTGCTGGCCACCAATTTTTAGCAAGACATGATTCCTAGCTCTGAAAGCCCTGCTTCCTTCCTCTGTCCCAAGGGAAAGCCACACAAAGCTAAGCTGTTAGACTTTGCTGTGGGACAGAGTTGCAACGTTTATATATCCCAGCAGTGAATTCAGCTCAGAAGTGAGGTCAGGTTTTGTCATCTCCTGAATGAACTTGAACCTGGATGGAATCTAGTTTAGACAGTAAAAAAACAAGAGGGGTAAAAGACCAACAACAATAAAGAAACTAAAGGGGAAAAAAAGCACATTAACAAAAAAAAAAAAAAAGAAAGGAGAAAAAAAGGAAAAGAAAGGGAAAAAGAGAAAAAAAAAAGGAAAAGAAAAACACAGTCTTCCCAGAAATGACCCTGGAATACAAATGGACTCCCATACTTGCCCTTTTTCCCCTTGACTTGACAGCTGTGGCTATCCGTGTCAGTGGGGAGAGAGGATCAGGTCCCTGCCAAGTGTGTTTGTGTTTCTTTGTTTTTTTTTTTTTTTTGTTTTTTCCTGAGATAGCTAGCAGTGAAGTTACTATTAGCATTTTCTCTACTAAAATCTCCCCAGCTCTTCCATGAGACTCACCTTGTTTTCACTACCTCAGTAAGCATAAATTCTTTAGAAGCTATTACACTCAGTGTGTCACAAGAACATTGTGTTGCTGGAGATAACAGTTAAAATCTTACCTTTCCCCTAATATATCTGCCTATAGACTTTTGCTCTCTTTAAGGAACTGAGGCATTTCCTGAAATCTGGCCAAGTATAGATCTCCATTCATGGGCATGGACTACACTGAGATTTGGTCTTTCCTGTTAAGCTGATGCAAACTGGAAACATTCTTTAGATATGTTGTTCCTCTCTGATGGCTGAAGATCCAACCCTATTTTGAGGGAAAGTAGGATTGCATTGACATTGCTAAGTGGTGCAGAGCAAACAGAAGGAACGAGTTTTTGATGTGTTGGAATTCTGTATGGTCTAAGGCGGTGCGTATTGTATATGTACATGGTGTCTTTACCAAAAATTGTATTTGTGAAAATATCTGACCGTAGGCACGTACTACACATGCATGAAGAGGTAATGTTGCAAGTGGGATGAGTCAGGAGCACTCCGATGAGTGACCTCAACCTTGGTTCCACCAGGAGGGAAACCATTTGCCAGCACAGCAGTCACACACACATCCTGGTACATCCTGCAAGACTCCAACTGTAAGTGCAAGGCAAATTCCACCCCTCTGGTACACTAAATCAGAAATGCGCGGCCAGTCTTCCCTCAGAGCAGAACAGTCATTTTGAGTTAACTTCACATTAGCCACTTAGTGTTAGTGAAAGAAACTAACAGTTCTTTATGTGTTTCTCCTGAGACTGTGGGATAGGAGTAATCTATTAGAAGTCTACCATAGCTAATGTTTTTTCTCTTTTAAGTTACTGCAGCCACAGTGACCATATGTTGGGAATATAATCCCAGATTTAGCGAATATTTTTCTTTGCCTCTTGGTGGATAACCAAAAGACACATTATGCACCTCCAGCAGTGTTACTCAGTAAAACATGACTGTGAACAGGCATTTTGAATTAATTTTCAATAAATTTGTTTGTTTTGAATTCATATTAAAGTTGGTAAAATGCATTCTTTCAGTCTACAAATGTTTACATCCTTTCCAGTTTACACGGAAACTGTCGCTACCCTGACAAAAACCTCATTTTTCTTAATGGGTTCAATCCACTGTCAGTGAAATCAATGAAGTGCATTTTTCATCAGTCTTAATGGGATCTGGACACAGGCCTGTGTTTCTAAATAAAGCCAAATACTGGGCTGATTCTGTATTCAGTTATAGCCATGTATATTGGAAATCAGCCAGTTGGCAACTTCTTTTTTCTCTCCTCCTCTTTTGTGTTTTGCAGCAGACAAAAAAACCCCTTTACTAGGGTGGAAAGGGTAAAAGAGCAAGATTACAAGGATGAAACTGCAATTCTCTTTTCAAGTGATGTTACACTTGATCTGTATGCCTCAACTCAAAAGGAGTCTTATAAATTGTCCTGAGTTCAACATCTTGTAACTTGCAGCAGCCCTAGGGTTGATATGACTTAAATTCAGCTGCCCACCTACTAAAAGAGACTTTTCTATTGCTGACAATTGGCGAAGTATAACACTCAAACTATACCTCTTAGGTGGCACCTATGTATGAGGCTGAGAGAATGTGAAGTAAAGCCACCACATCTGTTCCATTCACCCCTTACCCTCGGGGATTTCTCTTTATTTATTTGCTTTGGCAAAATAAGGAGATTTTTGCACAGTCTCTGGCATCTCCATATATCTAAAGAAATTATAACACAATCCTTGAATTTGACATACAGGTGGATTATGGTAATGACTTACACATCAGACAGCTTTAAAAGCAAGAGTGACAATCTGTTTAGTTTTCAGATGATGGCAGTTTTCTACACAATTCCTCACACATAAAAATGACAGGACAAACCCTGTGGTTGAGAACATGGCGAACGTTGCCAATGACATCATTCCAGCTACCTCAAAAAAAGGGAAAAGACACTCCAGTGCCTGGTAAAATTTCCTTTCTCCTCTAGCCTCTCCCAAAATTACCTCTCATCTTTAGCAAATGTTTGGTTCTCATGTTTTGCATCAAGAAAGCTTGATAATAAGTTTCCCCACTTTATAAATTTTATGAGATTAAATCACTAGAAGCAGATTATAAACTGTAGTTTCATTCCCTCTCCTTCATTGTCTGAGTTCCTCTTTGAAAAATGATAATTGTCATAAAAAAATCTAATGTCTCACTGAGAAATAATGGCAGTTACACACTCTGTATTGGTAAGTGTCTCCCATACAAGAAGATACAGAGATCAGTTTTGACTGTCTTGTGCATAACGTGCAGTTTATACAATGAGAAATGGTAAAAAGTTTAAAGAAATGGCCACTTACAAGAAAGAGGATGTGATAGAAATCTCATGTAAAAGAGAAACTGGCATTAGAGATGAGCAGACAGAGAAGAGCAGGCCTCTGAGGCAGGCAGGCACTGATTAATCCTGTAATCCCTTCACTCAGCAAAGAGGCTCAAGCAAATACTTTCTGCCATCCTTAAGAACGTATCTCCACCAACAGACTCTCCCTGTATTGTTCTACATTTATCTGTTAAAGTGTTCTCAAAACACAATGTGATAAGGGCCTGTTTCCAAGCAAGCATAAATGAAATAAGATAAAAATAAGTCCCTAAACAGTCCCTCACTGCTCCTTGAGCTAACAGGCACCTCCTGTTGGTTTCCATGGGAGTTGCAAGCATTGGTAGAGCAACTGGAAAAACTGTACACAGAGGAAATGACCTTTTCTTCACCACCTTTCATGACCTCACCAGTCCTTTTGTGTGGACAAGAAGAATGGACTTTGTTAAAGAAAACCATTCCTGCTAACAACGCCATTCAGCCAACTCCACCGACAATGCCTGGCACTGCTGCATGGCCAGAGTGCAGACCCTGTACTGGACTGGTTCAGTTCAAACCTTCCAGGCTTCAGCAGATCCAGTTATGACATTTTGGAGACAAACACAGCCCCATTTTAATAATTTTGAAAATGGGACTGCACAAGAGGTTCTGCTGGAATGTTTACTAGTGACTTATTGGGGTCAGAGAATGTTTGACAAGGCTCCTGAATTTTTTTTTAAATTTTCTTTCAACTTATTTTAATAATTAAGTAAGTGACAGAAACATCAGTATGAAATATCAGTTGTGGGATTATTTTTTTCCCCCTGGGTATTAATCACTAGTTAGATAAACCCTAAGGAATAAAGGATACATACCTTTCCCAGGAAGAGAATGAGAAGAAGTTTTGACAGAAGCACAGTTTAAAAATACTTTTCAGAATACCTACCTACAGGACTTCAGGCTGAGAAAGACATTTTCAGGCAGTTGTCATGATGGTGATAAGATATGTCATTGACCTCCAAAACGGGAGTTCAAGTTACCAAATTTTCTGACTTCTGTCTTGAATGGAATTCAAGAGAAACTAGACCCCAATTAGAGATAAATCCTACTCAGGCAGAAAGCATTATTGTTTGGGCTGTCATCCTGGCTGATGGATTTTCTCACTTGCAAGAGCTGTGTTTCATCAGTTAGTTTAATTCTTCCAGTGATAACTCACTTTTTAATGGTGTTATATTTTCTTTCGAGTCACTGACTGTTTCTCCTTGATTTCTAACCTATTTCTTTTGCTTAAAATTAAAAACATCTTGCATGCTGCTAGGACTGAGTTTGGCTGCATATATTTAATAGACAGTACGTAAGAAACAGACAGTACATATTATATCAGTATATGTCCCACCTCTTTCTTATTTGGGGTGTTACACTTATTCTTTCCTCCTATTCAGACCAATCAACCCTCCTTACCTCTTCTCGTTTTCCACAGAAAGAAAGAAAGTGATGAATGATGCAAGGCCTCACCAGTGACAGAACTTTTCCATATGGAAATGCCATCACATTCCAGAGCTTTCTAAGCTACAAGGTAACATTTTCAAAGCCACACAGAGAATTTAGCCACGCATTTCCCATATTTTATAAGCTAAACGAGTTTTTAGAAGATCATAGTGATGGACATACCCCTTATGAAGTCTAAGTTTTCATTTACCATGACTTGATTTTCGTTATTCAAAAGCTTACAAATTTTGGAGAACAGCTTCTACTGATATGGGAATTTAAAGTATCTTTTTGTCTATATCTTCCTGATTATCTTTAGTTGAGATCACATCCACAAATCACATCCACAAATAATCATTCAATGTTTAATCTATTAGAATTAGTTCTTTTTAAACAATTTAAATTATTTGAAACTGGTAGATAAAAGTATAATATAAGATCTCTCTTATATTGGAGGCTGGCTGACTTTGTAGCCTTGATAAATAGCGATGTGTACTGAGCAGTCCATCCTAGTATTCATTATTGGTCTTGAACCTGGTGCCAAGCACAAACTTTAATCCGAACTGAAATATTGTGAGACTTCAGGGAAATTTTGCCTGGAGTTCATTATGAACAAGTCCCAAAGGAACATCATGAAAGGAAACGGATGTGAGAAAGATGAAGTGTTTTCCAAATTCCCATCACTACTGATTAAAATTGTATATGTTCCTGTTATCCATGCACGTGAGTACTCTGAACTTCCCTACTTTTACTATTGAATTCCTGCATCATTGTGCTTACACAGGTAATTATTATTTGCTTTCGATTCCCAAAAGAAAGAAGGATTTTAAAAACAAAAATAAATCTCTCAGCCAGGTTTTGCCCCTACACAAGAAACACTGGCCACATGAAGCCTCATAAAAGGTTACCATAAAAGCTAAAAACAAACAAGGATTACTCGAAAATGTAATTGCTCAATATACCCAGAACTGCCAGCAGCAGTTTCCTCTTTAGGCTATTGACTTCATAACCTTATCCAACCCTTCAGAAATTTCCTGGACAACAAGACTTTTCGGAAGCTTTGTGAAAAAAAAATTATGTAAAAAAAGCATTGGTTTTAATCAGTTTCCCTAAGACTGAATCACTTCATAAGAACTCAGACTAAACAATTGTAAAAGCTACTATAAGTAAACCAGTTTATCCCTGTAGAGCAATAAAGGCAAAGAAGCAGACAGGAAAGCTTGTTAGAAATAACCTGTTTAGACTATCAAATTGAAGGAAGATTCAGATATTTATGGAATATCTGGTTTTCTGTGTTGGAAGAAAAGGTATTGCAAAGCTTTTATTTTTTTAAAATTATTTTTTATTTTAAGTAAAGGTTTCAGACCCACCCAGTATAAAATATAAAGAAAGTAGGTGAAAGATTTCAGGCTGAGAGGGTTAATTCTCCATGAAAGTTTGGGTAACGATTATTCCTTTCCTAACTGAGTACTATATTTACAGTTATGAGCATTTAAACTTGTAAAGTGATTCTCAATGTAAAAGCATAAAGTGCATTTAAAAAAAGTGTATTCAAATCAGAGAGGGAAGATATTTTGTGAGAATACATTGGCTCTGCATTTAACGCTGTTAGCATAGTCCTGTCCTCAGTGATGACCTTGGAGCAATTACTTACATTACTTACATGAACAATACCTGTAAGTATTAGCACTATTGGACTATGTGTCTTTAACAGAGACCCATCTCACTCCTAGTTATAGTTAGTGATTAATATTTGAAGGAGAGACAGAAATTAAAAAATTTACATCCAGAAGATTGTTAAGATGAGAAAATTGGGCTCCCATTTAAGTAAGGATGCTGTTATATTTTTGTTTACATAGAAACATGGGCAGCTGGTCTGGCTGCAATCTATTTTAGAGCTGTAAGGCACACAATACAAAACATATCCATAATTTCAGACCTAGATTAGCCTTACGACGGTACGATGATCCAGTCTATATGGTACAGGACGCAGAGTTTACCTTCTATTTAAAAAGTTTAAGTTACTTTTAGAAGTTTTCCCATTCTTTAATGAAAACTAACATTTAAATAACTCACAGGTTCTTTCCAGGTTTCAAGACTGCTAATTCAAACAACTGAAATCTGACTTATAAGAAAAAAAAATTTATCACATAAAATTTGCCATTAGAAATGGTTGTATCCCAAAATGTCTGTGGCAGCATTATTTTCTTTCAGCAGAGGCTTACAGATGTTCAGTCACGGAAGAGGCCTCCACCGTGATGCATAGGCATGCAATAAAAAATGCATCGTCCTATGGTACTCAAATGAAGACTAAGTTTCTTTTTTGGTCTTTTTCTATTTTAGTAGGCTGTTAGAGGGATCACAGAAGAGCCAATAACTCAGTAGTGTGCTTCATGAAGGGCTGAGAGAGCAGATGATGCAGAACTTCCTTCTCTTCCACAGGGTTATCTGTGTGGATGCTGACATAAAACAGCATCAAGCCAGGCCTTGGATCCCTACTCAAAGTCAGATACGAGCACAGGTAAAAACATTCACTTTCAACCAAGTTCTCCAGATTGCTTTTCCATTTTTATTTTCTTTTTTGTTTCCATACTGGAGTTTAATAACTCTTATTTTGCTTGAGAGAAAAGTTAGGATCTTTCTCAGGGAAGAAAATAGTAATTAAAATAAACATAAGGCAAGAACCTCCCAGCAACTTTCAAACAGAACTAAAGTTAAATTTGTGCATTTTCATTAAAAGTGCATGTCCTATTCTGACTCACTCTGGGTTTAACAGTTACAAACTGTTAGGTATGTTTAGAAGACTTTAAAGGAGATCACTTAAGAAGGTCAAGTCCTGTACTCACTTTTTCTAGGATTTTCATTTTAATAAATATTTGACGTTGTGGTTTGAGAACACAAAGCAATTTCTTCCTGGTATTTCACATGACAGACATAGCTAATCTCTCTTTCTGACTTCTCATTCCTCTCCTGACAGTGGGGATGGCTGCAGAACCATCAACCCCAGGGAGTACTGATTGAGCTACAATAGGTGCTGCTCTTTAAAACACATTTTGTTTTTCTTTAAACGTTAAGGTCTTTTTCTTCTGCTTCTGCCTTGATAGCCTATTGCAAACTTCCTGTCTACCTGCCACAGGCATTTGATTATAGCTTTTCCACCCATCCAAAATATAATGAAATTCCTGCCCTGAAAGCTGGGGGTTGTGAGATGAAGGAAGAAAACAAGCTCTTGTTTTCCTGCCTGGAAGTTGCTGGAGCCAAAACTAACACAGATTCCTCTGGTGCCACGTCTGTCACCAGCAGTCACGCTCCTTCCGACGCCGCGCTTACTGCCTCGCGCTTTTATTTGGAACTAGGGGCTCCTCAATCAGTGCAGCAACAGATGAAGTCAGAGAGGCAGCAGTGGCTGCAGGAGGTCGGGGAGGGCTCTCCTGGCAGACCAGGCTGGACATGAACAAACGGGAGCAAACAGATGTTACACAACCCCAATTTTTCTAAAATAATATTAGTGACACAGGGGAACTTTGGCAGTCCTAAGGCATTTAATCAGTCAACCTTTCTATAAACAAATATGTAATTTAATTTTAAATGTCATTTCATTCCGGTGTTCAGTTTCAGGTTGCTCTCACACGGGTCTCTTCCTTGGGGAGATTTGTTTAAGGATGATTTCTGAAAACACAAGAAGCAAAAGAGAACAAAAAGTTCACTGGATCCCAAAAAGTACAGTCCTGTTTTGAATAGCAAACAATGAACCGGGGGAGGACCAGGACCTTCTTTTAACAGTGATGGATGGAATGGTAAGCCTTGCTCTATAACTAGGTAAAAAATTCCCTGCATACCCCTTTTTTAGCCCGGAAATTAATTTTCTGTCATTTTACAATATTCCATTACAGACCCCCAAATTTTTGCGGATTTGAATTACAAAACCTGGCAGAGCACAATAAAGCACTGCAACTGGAATAAAACGCCTTCAAATATGGAAGAACAAATGCTGGTATGGAAGTGGAGGAGTCATAATTCTTCTCTCACTCATATAAAACAGACCTGTTCCTACTGAGAGGATTTCAGCTCATAGGCCCAGTGTTAGAAATGCAAGGCTTTGTACTGATACATGTCCTTCTTTTTTCTTCCAGTTCAAGGGCATAACAAAGACTGAATGGGTTTGGTTTCCTCAGCCAGGAATTCCTACAACATACACTATTAACTGCTGAGTCATGAGCATCCTTGTTTTCCCTTTACTTGCCTTTTGGAATGGAATTTCCTTTTGGGCAACTAGAAACAGGGCACTGAAGCCGAGATCTGATACCAAACCCCTTAGAGTCAACAGGCAGTTTGTGTCTGTACGTGGCACTTGGTTGCAACTGTCCCTAGAAGCATTCAGTCTCCATAGGTTAAATTATCTTATAATGCAAAGGGAGTTTTCACCAGGCAAAGTTAGAAAATAATAAACAGATTACAAATACCACTAGAGTGCAACTGGTTTTCAGGCGCAATTCAGGCATGTCCCAAAGAGGAGCAAATGCACTTTCTAGTCATTTGACCAACTCAATCCAAGAAGGGGAAAAAAATATCTGACTGCCACCTCTGTTTCTGTTAGTGCTTTGTTTGTAAGTTTTGATACCATTAGCATGTTACGTATGACCTCATTCTTTCACCAAGGGGTCAACACCTAAATGCAATTATATTTTACAGCTTCCCTAGATATACAGTGTGACTCAATATTGCTTCATAACCAGTTCTTTTGGCAAAATTAACAGAGATTCAGGCAGGATTTCAGGATATTATAATCAGGTCCATAGCTCTGGGTGGAAAGGAAGGAAGTTCAAAGATATTTTTAACATATCATGCTAACTTCAAGTTGTTGCACGTACAATACTCTTGCTGTAGTTATGTTTGACTTGGAGTAGAGCAGATTAAAAGTCATATCCCTGGATATTGGTTAGTGCAATTAATCCCCTCAAATAGAGGATCATGTAGTATTAGTTTCCAGAATATTTTTTCTAGGGAATTCTAAGGAGGTTCAAAGTTTACATTTAACTTGAAGGAGTGGGCATATTTGAAGTTTACTTGAATTAGGCAAAGGTCGTGCAAATTGATGTGTGCTAGAAACTTGTAGGAATAGCTTTTCATTATCTCCCCAGAACTTATGCCACATTTCTCTGCCACTATTACAGTATGTCTTTCTTAAGGTTTTACAGGGTAAAAAATTATATTCTTAATCTAAGGGTGGAAATGAAACAAGGTGTAAAGAATGTGATAAAAAAAATAGATCTGAAACCCAAATTATGCCCATCCATAATCTCAAAGCGTATTTAAAGTCATATAAAATTATCATCACCTAGTATAAAGATGTATCCCTAGGTGTAATCAGAATGAAAACATGCATTTACTATTCTGCCTGCATGTTAATCTGGTTAGTGCAACAAACAAATTTGAGAGACTAAATTAGATTTTCCTCTGACTTCTATTCCATCCACAGAATTAGTTTAACAGTATAACCACACTTACCAACACTTTAAACTTGGAGGTGTTTCTGTTTCGTGCTCTAATGATGGTGTCTGAGCCAAAAATACCACCTGATTCCAGTCCTTGTAGGATTTGGTGAGAAGCTGAATGAGGAAATTCCCGTATGAGCAAACAGTTTGAATGTGAAGCCGCCGACATGGGACTCCACTGCCATATTTTGGAATCCATTCAGGTGTCCAATTCTACAGAGTACCCAAAATATCAGAGCCATTCCCCTTCAGGGTATTGCCATATAGTGGATGTACTAGAAACTTCCTGAGCTAGAAATATAAACTCGGTCTGAAATGATGCTTTTTTCTCATTATAGGAAGGAACCTATAGACATTCAATAGAGCATTATAATGAATCCCTCATATATCCTGTATGTATCAATCTAGTCTACTGGAAAAAAAAATGGGAGTAATTTATTTTGTATACATAGAAAAGCATGTTTATACATGCATTTAAAATTTTCCAGTTTTTTTCAATTTCAGGCCATCAAAGATAGATGCATCTAAACGAAGACATTTTTCTTTTCCTTTTTCTTTTCTCTCTTTTTCTTTTTTTTTTTTGTAATGGAAGTGGTGGTGTCTTTCCTGTCCAAAATGAATTCTTAGTTCTTAGGAAACCTCTGATGGAAAAAGGAGGAGACAGATTTCTGCTACTTTGGGATAGCAACAGGTTTGCTAAAAAATAAAGTACCAGAATGTTAGACTGAGTATGTGTTTGGAAAGGACATTACTAGCTTAGAAAGAGGTCATGTTAAAAACAACAACAAAAAAAAATTACACATTTTTAAAAGCGATTAATACTCATTTTGCTCTTAGTCTCAGTCCTCATTTTTATTTTTATTTTTTAAATTCTGAATAGGCATGTATGTAATTGTTGCAGATCAAATGCAATTAATTCTAATACTTTTCTTGTTACATCTCTAAAGAACAAGTATCAGACTTCTCTTTAATGCATAAATGTGAGAGGGCCCTTTTCCCTAGGGGAGCAAAAAGCAGACCCATAGTCCATATTAGCTATGAATCCATTCTGGCATGAAGTTGGACCATTTCACTCTGGACATTTCTTCCTAGCTCAAGTAATAAAGACAGGTCTGGAAATTCAGTTACCGTCTCTTGTCTGAAATCTTTTAAAGAACTTAGAAAAAGTCTCAATGAGAGAGAGAGAGACCCAGAAAACATATTTTAAAAGTTTTATATTTAAAGTTTATGCTTGTATCCTTACTGTTTAGAGTTCAGAGTTCAAGTGATGTGATTCCCAACATAAATGCACTATATGTTATGACTGTTAAGTCAATTACTGATTTATTATTTTTTTTCTGGCTACACCACCAGGGAAAAAATGTATAGGTTTTCTGCATTCTGTTTGCAGCTCTGGTACTGACTTGTATCTCAGTGCAAAAGGCAATGGAAACAGCTATGTTTACTAAGAGGACAAAAAAAAAGAAAAAAAATTGTTAAGAACAGGGAGAGATACACATTATTTCAGAAAATTAGTTTTGCTTTTATTCTTTCTAAAATGAGAGTGAAGGTGTGTGGCAAGAACAGGTGTAGAAATGCAGATTTTTTAAATGGGTATGGAAAGCCAGTTTCAAATCACAGCAGGGAAAACTATCAAGATTGAGGTGCTTGCTCAGTCTAAACAAATAGGCACATTTTAAAGATGGAGTATTTGCAGTAGCCATTTCAACCTGGAGAAAGGTCACTAGACAAATAAATTAAAAGAATTATGCTGTGCACAGAAAATGCAGGAAAAGCAAATGAAGGAAAATTCACTGCATAAGTAAATTGCTCCGACTGATATTGGTTAAACATCTGAAGGTGCTTTGGTAAAGCATTCTGTGCTGGAGAAAATAATTTATCATATAGATAGAATGATTCTATAATTTTGACTTAGACTTTGTGATGAGAAGATGCGAAATGAATCAAATGCAAGCATGAAAGTTAGTTCTCATAAGCTACCCACAGCCGTGACTGTAGCGATTAGACTATTTACGTGTGTAGGTAACTAGCTGGCCACACACGTTCAGTGGTGCCACTGTCTGTGATTCGTCAATTAAGAAGGAATTACCAGTCAGGTATTTTCTTACTAGTTTTCTTTTTAGGGCCACTGAATTTCAAACCAGAGACTTCCTAAATGACTCACATTTACTTTTCAAAATGAAATGGGAACAATGTCAGTGCTTCTTCTCCCAAACTGTAGGAGTCATCACACCTTCATCTCAAATCAGCGATCACAGGTAAAGCCAGTTTAGAATATTCTGTCATCAAATGCTATCAGGAGAGCACCAGTTTTAGAAAGATTTATGAGGAAGGAAATCTCAGAAAAGAACATGAATTTTTGTCATGAGAAACTCCAGGTCCAGGCCACTCTGCTGGGAAGGAAGACATGCAAGTTCAGGTCTGTTGAGTTGCAGCAGAGAACCTGTACCTATGTCTCTGAGATCACAAAGAAGTGTTCAGATCCTTAGCTTACAAATTCCTGCAAAATCTGGTGTTTCAAAAACCAGTCTCTAGAAAACCCAGGCTTAGGACAGGACACCTGAAGATTTGTGAGACAAGAACGAAGACAAATAAAAACACACTCCAAGAAGGACAAGTCCAACAGGTCACCTTCTGCTCATTTCTATTCCTAGGGTTATTCACATGGGTGCTTGAGTAATAATAATAGACAGACATTAACCAGGCAAAGAAGCCTGTACTGTGTCAGAAAGAGATAGCTGTTAGTATTTACACAAAATAGCTCAATTTTAGAGAATTTTGGATTTTAAGCAAAAGCTATTCTGTCAGAAGACTCCTGATGACCTATAGGCATAACAAGGTTATTTGCAGCAGCCCCTAGTGCCAGTGTTCCCACAACCAGCCTTCCTCACTAGAGAGGTTGATTGCAGGATACGTTTTATACAAAGTAGATCATCTCACAATTCTGAATCTCGAGGATTCTCAAGGGGTTGAGAAGATATTAGAAAAATAACAGAAAATGCTTCCAAAGTTTTTTAAACAAAATTTAAAAATAATAAAAAATTATTCTGATTTATTTTTAAATTGCATTACACAATAGACAGAATCTTGAGATCCTACCTATTTTTTAGCTCATATGAGCCAAAAAGAAAGACCTCTATAAACATATCCAAGAGTTGTCCACTTTTATGGCCTCAAGAGGCTTAATGCTGAATCTTGCCATACGGCCATTCAATCCATTCTACCTGTGGTGTTCAGGCTGGCACACACATACCCCAGTAATATCCTCCAACAGTTTGCAACACATTGTCAACCAACATAGTTTATTTTACTTTTATAATATTTCTAAACATTAACATTAAATTACATATTCTGTCATGTTATGAGATGTTTTTCATGTTATCCTAACAACAAAAACCCCTACACTTTTGGATTAAAGAAAGAAGAAACATTGAAAACATCAAGAGAGGGGAGTCCAGGAAAGAAGGAAGGGAGATTGATCATATATAAAGGTGACTGAATCTGAAGGTTCATGTTATTAAATTGAACATCCTAAAAAAACCCAAAATGGCAGCAAGACTAATGTTACATGACTACAGAACTAGAGAATAAGAGAGCCAGGACTGCTGAGAAGTAGGTGGTATACCAGTGATATAGTATCTGGCCATGAAACAACACCATTTCCAAGCTGAGCTTGGTCAAAAGACACCATATGAGGCCCTAACTCTCATTAATCTTTCAGCTCCAGGTCTCTGTGTAGCATTTTTATTTATCGGCATTCTTGGCGGGGGAAGGGGTGGAAGTCTTCTTTTAGCAACAAATATTGCAAAATTTCTTTCTAACTGCAAGTTACTTTTGGGATCTGTTTTTGACTCATAATGTGAGTAAGAATGGGAAATTCCAATATTTTGTAACTGTAATTTCATTCCAGTGACCAGCAACCAGAAATTCCAGGAAAGTTCCCTATTGGAAACCGTGTTTGTGGTGTTTGAGAACACTGTGCATGGCGAGCCAGCTGAACTCCCTCAATTTTTTGTTCCCTGACTAAGCTCACGTGTGGTTTTGGGTTTTCAGAATGGTCGCTCACAGGCAGAGGTGACAGTCTCTTCCTCCTCCATGTGTCCATCTGCTCCTCATTTCCACAACAAGCAGACAGGCTGAACCTTAATGCAGAGCTCCTGCTGACCTGCTGCAGGTTACAACTGAAGATGAACCCAAGCTGGCATCAGTTTGCAATGTAACCTGCCTGCATCGGTGAGACACAGCTTTCCAATTCCCTCTCTGAAGCTGAGATGTTAGCAGAAGTGGCCAGGTTTTATGTTTCTCCAGCACTTGAGCACAGCCTGGCCAGATCTGCTTCAGACCACTGGACCATTGAAATCCAAACTCCTGTGAAAAAAACAGGGACATGTATTGCTATTACCAATCTGCCTGCTTGGTGGGCCCTGTAAGAAGTCAATTAATTCTACCTACTTGATTAAAGTTCAGTAATGTTGTATAGTTTCATCAACAAGAAGTTAGAAAAATTGCTTGGTTTTGGTTAGAAAATATCAATCCATCTTAAATGAAAGTTAAATAGCTAAATCATGTTTGCACCGCTCCTCAAAATACTGGATGGAAGAAAATTTGGTCTCTCAGAAGCATTCCCTCAGCTTCTTCCAGTTCTATTTGAAACACCTCTTCAGTAGCATAAGCAGTGAGTTGATATTTAGGCAGATGAGTTCATTATTGGCTTGTTTTTTTAAGAATGACTCTGTCATGCGGCAGTTATGACATTACTTTTCCAGGCTTTAGTCTAACCCAGTTTTGCTTCTTATTAAATTGCCAGCACTTTAGGACCAACATTTTTCCTCCTTCTGAGTTTGTAGTTATATGTGTTTTTTAACATAATAGTAATCTAGTATAAACTGTTGTGTTTGGCTTTGGATTTTTTTTTCCCAACCAAAAAGCATCCAAATATACCCTCCTGAACAGCAATATGGAGCTCCTGGAATATTAATTATGTGCAGCTCGTTTCAAGATTCCACGATATGGTTGTAACCACCTGATTAAATCCATCCCACAAGTAGAACATAATCTGGTGAGTGGCAAGATGTTAGAGAGAGAATTATTTATCCTACACTATCTTAAACTAACTTTGGAGATGCGCTTCAATCAGATTTTTAATTAATATTTCCTTTAAGTGATCTCTATTTCCTTAATGACTTTGGCTACGTGTTAGCAAAATTTTCTGATGGTGGAGCTAGGGGGAATTATGAAGAAAGGACAGAATAGCTTATTATCCATGAAGAATGATTGTGAGGATTACAAAAATAATAATGAAATGGAAAATAGTATGAAACTTAAACTCAGAAAAAAAATATATTCATAAGAATTTCTGCTATGAGCCTATTAAGATTAGGCCTATTAGGATTTGCAACACAGAAGAGATCTGAATACATTAGTGGCATTGAGAACTAGCACTTTATAAGGTTTCCAAATAGATTTAGTATTTCAAGCAGTGACGGAGAAGTATTAAAGCAAGTGAAAATCTCATCTGGAATACTGTGGGCAATGTTCCAGAAAAATAATTCTAAAATACAGCCTTCAGGTAAGATAGGTCTCAATGATGCAGGAAGTCTCTTCTAGATACACATTTCTGTGCCTCTGGCAAACATCACTGTATAATTTCCTTATTTAATCTTCACTAAAAGCCTGTCCAGAAAAGCAGGGAAAAATACATTTGGCTTTCTGACTTGTGCTAGGGAGCAGGGAACACTGATATTAAAATAACTCCTTATTTTCCTTATGCATCAGTTTCCCCATCTGAGAAACAATAAAGTTATTTTCTCAGTTTTGTAAACATAATTAAGCCAATTAAACACTCATCAGTCTGAATGATGAATTAAGCACACTTTACTATACCTCTGTCTGATATCATGACTCATGACTCTGCCTGATACTATGACTGAAGAAAACAAAAACATCTAGCTTTAATCTAGGCACTGGCAGCACCCAAATTTACTATTGTCTCCTTTTATGAGCCCTTGAAGTGTTTCAGGTGCTCTGGAGTGGGCAGATTGCTGAGCTCCCAGGAGAACAGTCAGGAGACTAAGCGTTTCTCCTGCAAAACTAGAAGGGACCCAGTACACAGGATGTTTCAGGGAATTCCCAGTGTACACCTACAATATGCAATATGAAACTACAGAAACTACAGAAGTATCCAGAGTCTTTCCTGTTAAATGCTTGTCACTGTGCAAAGGATGCAAGATTATACGAGAGAAAAAAGCAGGAACATGATCTACACTCTGCTTGCTAGGGCACTGAGGAAAGAAAACAGAGTTGTGAAACCCTAGTTTGATGTTTGTAGTTTCCATTAAATTCTAGCAAGGAATATGGAAGTAGGGGTTTATTATTCCCTTGTCCACACTGAGCACTGTTAACTAGACCGAGGGAGCCAATGCTTCCTTCCCCTCATTCAGTGAAAGTGGGATTTGCTACTAAATGAAGTTACCGCTTTAATAAGTCATGTAGACAACATCTCATCTTCACAGCCTCGCAGAGGACGAGACATGATTAGGCCACCATCAGTTTAAGAAGATAATTAATCCCAGATTTTCTGTTTACTAAGTACTCAAACCACTAAGCAAGCAGTGGAGGGGGCTCCCTACAAGGCAGGCAGGGCAGGCACGTCCTTTGTGCTTGTCCTGTGGGTGATTCACGTGGTAGCAGGACACTTCCTGATGTACCAGGGAGGGATCTAATATATGGAGACAAAGAGCCTGAAAGTTGAATGACGCAGTACCTATTTCGTTCAGCCCTTGGCTAGAAAGTATGATAGGATAATCTCCTGAATGAATGGCTGATTCATGAATCATATGACTTTTTTGCAATTTTCCAGACATCCTTTTGGACATTTTCCAGTCATTGGAGTGTCTTTTTATCCCCAAATACCACAAAAGATTAAGGTGATTGAGAAATCCTCTCTGCAAAGTGGGAGCTTATTTTTAGAAAAAACCTTCAGATGTCAGCTTTAATAAGTACATGCCTGATCTCCATGGTCACATTGTGATGTAACTTAAAATGACCTGCTAATCAGACAGAGTATTATTTTTAGGAGAAGATTCTTAATGGAATTGAGCATTGTAGCACCTTATTTAAATGTTCTGTCTTCTGGTGGTCTTTGCAGCCCTGAGTTAAGTGCAAAGGCTCCCCTGCATGATACATAAGAAAAACTGCTACATCAAATTTGGATTCTCAAAAGTGCATGTTCTGAGAATAAATTGCCATTACTTGGAGGTAATCCACAGAGTCACACAACATTTCCTCTCTGCCTGTATTTAGCATGCCAGATAGGTTTGTTTACAGCTGAAAATATTTTCATAAAAAGGCCCCCTTTTCATAAAAAGGCCCCCTTCATAGGGCTAGAATCTCTTTGTTTAACTGTATATACCTCTAAATGACAGATGGAAGAGCAGTTGCTTCTACTTTCTGCTCATTTACTTGGTGGTTACTGCCACCATACACCGCACAGAGACCCAGCTTCACCGTTTCGCAGTCTGATCGTATTTTAATCTATGCCTCCTACTACAGAGCTTTAAATATTAGGCAAGGATTTCTTGGCAAAGGAGTGTTTTTTCTCGTGAAGGTACTCTTGAGAGGTGGGTTCAAATCCATATTCCGGGCTAAAGGGCTTTCTTGTGAGAAAGGTGGCACTAGGACACCATTTGTTTTAATTGTCCACTCACTCCTTGAGTCCAAACCAGCAAGATTCACAGCACCACAGTCAGTCATACAGCCAAAGTCAGGTCTGAAGGATTTTACTGAGTATGTAGGATAACAGAGGTGGTTCATCATAATAAACCTTCTATTTGCTGGTGAGGCAGCTATTCCTTTGGGAACTGCTTCGATGATTAGAACTTTATTAGGAAGCCTCACTCTCCTGATTTGCAGAGAACCAATGCATTTTAATATTATCCTAATTTGGAGGGTCGGCGTGATTCTAGTTAATTAAAATTTGCCAGCTGGTTGGATATGAGCCCTCCTTACTGAATGCTCATAATATATTCTGTTTTTAAATGTGCACTGGGACACATCCTGTCCTCATTTCACAGCTGTAAATAAACTGGTTCTAGCTTTTTGGTAGTGTCAGTGAAAGCAAGGTTCCTCACCTGCTCTTTCAACGGTCAGATTTTAAATGGCATCGTGTAGTCGGCTCATCTGAGTTCTGTACACATATGCTGAATCATGAAGCTCAGCACTTATTCGAAGATACTGTTCTTGCCTTCAGCCCCTAAGGCGCCAAACAGCTCTGCCTTCCGTTCCTTGTTGATTTTACATTCCAGACTTTTAATCAACATGTTGTGTTGTACCACATCATACACTCAAATTTCTGTGAGACATTTTACATCAACACTATTACTTTCAGCAACTAAGTGTGTAATCTTATTTAAAAAAAGGTCCAATTAGCATGTCAAATTCTATCTGCCATAAACAGTGCTGAATGATGTCAATTAATGGATAGAAATACAATCACCTTTAGTTGTCTGTTTGTTATCAAAGTCAAGCTAACACATCTCTTCTGACTTGGATCATTCTAGTCCCCCTTTTTAAGTAACTGGGGATTTAGTGATAAGAACTTCAAATTTAATTTGCCACAGGATATAATGTGGCAATGGCTATGTTATATTCCTTTCCCATTAAGGTGGAGCTATAATCACTTGCTTTTCCCAGTTTTAAAAAACTCCTCCATTAGTCCAAGCTTTACAAAAAAATAACACAAATATTGAAATTCCCCTGAGACAAGTTTCTTGGATTGGGTGCAAGTGTGCAAGTCAGTGAAACCTGCTTCCTTAGATGGTTATTTTTATTAGCTGCTGCTTACCAGCATCCTTGGTTACTTTTGGAATAGAAACTATATAATCTCCACAGGAGATACTGTATTAACACAGACTTTTCCATAACTGCTGAAGCACTTATTTTTCAGCTGATGTGAATATCAGGAGAATTTAGTAAACTGGAATATAAGCATTTTGCAGTGCAATTTAGATGAAGGTAAACTAAAATTACATTGAATGGACAACATGTATGATTCTAAAATTCTGTTAACAGAGCATCATGTAGGAAAGCCTAAACTAGAGCCAAACAAGTCAGCTACACTGACTAGCAGGTACAGCCCTAAGAGCACAACACTCTTCCCTGGTGAGGTGAAATATCTCAGTGGATGAATGGTTTCCATCTCAAGCAAAGTGCTGTGTTGACCCAATTTTATTGTTCCCAGAATTTTAGATAATACCGTAGCATAGCGTTTCAAAATCCCGTGTTGATGAAGCTTGTTTCAAATAAGCTGCTACTTCCCCACACAGGGCTGCTGTGTACCATGTGGGACTGTGGACTGCCCCACAATCATTGTAACGTTCAAGCTGTGCATCCAGAGGAACCCATTGCAGGGAGGTTGCATGATTAAGCTGCATTTGAGTTTGGCTGGACTAGATGAAAAAGCTCAAGCTATCTGAGAGGACTGATACCTCCTGAAGGCAGAATGCAGCACTGCAAAGATACACAAGCTGACATCCTAAAAGTAGCACAGCCATGCTAGCACAACTTCGCATGCAAATTGGTTAGCCCTTGGTTAATCCCCATAGTGATTTCTCTGGAGAGAAGTTTTCCATTCTGCTTTCATTTTTGCAGCTGTTTCAGCAGCTCTTAGTGAATATATGTCAGATGTCACTTGGTGGTTCTTACACTTCACTCACTTCACTTTCTGTCCCTGATATACCAGAGATGAGTGATGAGTGACTACAGAAAAGGGAATGTGTTGCTGGGAGGTTTTATGTTTTGGGTTTTTTTGATTTTTTTCCTTCTGGATGTTGCAACCTGCTATACATTAAAAAGAACAAGTTCACATCTGCAAAGTGAGGCATGAATGTTTATTTTATACACTGAATACTTGACAGATTCTCAAGCTTATTAATTTCCAAAATATGATATAGTTTATTTTATTTCTTTATTTCTTTGCATGGTGTCATTACAAGTTAGAACCTGATTTAATAACCTTGAAAACAAAATTGATATTATTTAGCAGCTATAAACATTGTTCTATGAGCAGATTTACCTAAAATAACTCATAATAATGCCCTAAGCTATTAGTGCACTTCGTCCTGCAAATAAAAAAAAATCACTCAGCATTAGATAAAAACTACAAATCAAAGCTAACAACCTTGGAAAAAGAAATGGAACAGGTTTGCAAAAAGCATTTAGAATTTTCCACTGTTTCAACATGAAGCAACTATTCTTAATACCATAATATTCACATAAGAATTAACTGATACAACAAATCTAACTTCAGTCTGATAACTGCATTAGCAGTCTGTGCAATGAATAGCATTTTTTCTCATCTACTCAATTAGCATTAATCTCTCTAAGTTACTTAAAGCCATATATTAGTCTCAACTTAGATTGCAGATGTTAAGAGTACATTTACAATAACTGGGTACTTGTATTACAAGGATGTTTCACTGCCCATGGTTTGCAGGAAGAAAGAGCGTGATGACTGAATGATTTTCTTTCAGTGGCTAGAGTAGTCCTCATCTGATTGAATTGCCCTCACAAACAGTTCTCCCATAAATATGAGGATCTAATAGTGCTGAAAGAATAAAAGTGGTTCATGCCTATAAAACTAGTAGAAGAGACTGAGAATGACCTTAAAATAATAATTAATCTCCACTACAAAACCAGCACTGATTTCTCCTTCCATCAGCAGGATTCTGCTGCACTACAGCATTTTAAAGACGATAAAAAGGATTGTCTACTGGCTATCCTCTGCTGTCTTTATCAAAGTAAAATTTCTACTGCTTTCATAAGACACGCATGGAAAAGCTATTACTTTAATTACTTGTTAAAACTTACCGCATGCAAAACTTTTCTTCTTGAAATATACGA
Organism: Limosa lapponica baueri; assembly: GCA_002844005.1. Classification (NCBI taxonomy): domain Eukaryota; kingdom Metazoa; phylum Chordata; class Aves; order Charadriiformes; family Scolopacidae; genus Limosa; species Limosa lapponica. Next base: position 1,503,810 of record KZ505678.1, on the reverse strand, counting down.
AATACAACAAGTAAGTTTATATGACAAAATATTTTTGTAGGTAGTAATAAATACACAAGCATGCAGTTCATAAGAAGCCGGGTGACAAAGAATAGAAATGTGTGAGTCCTAAACACTGAGGAGGGAGATACAAACTGAAAAACAAAAAAAAGCCAATAACACAGCTTCTGTAGCTTTACCCAGCTCTCAGAATGATCATTCTACTTTAGAATGACTTAGTGGGTCATGACCAGGTGTGGCACTGAAAATAGAGCTTTCATTATTTCCTTCATCAAAGAAGATCAAAATCCATCCATCAAGCTGTAAACAGGACAGTAGAATTGAATGCAGAGAACCCACTGTTGAACTGTTTTTCTCATTAATTTCCAATTACATGAAGGACTGAGCACTCTTTCTTAGCTTTGTTTCTGATTTTTTAATGAATATAATGGAATTAGCATTACTCAGTTCAGTGGTTCACAGGATCGAGCAGAAAAGTGCTGAGCTACAGAGGATCAAGTCGTATTTGCTTTATTTAGGCATGAACAGGCTTACTCATCCAATGTGTGTGATAGGACTCCTCGTGCAGAAGAGTTTTTAGGCTCTCATCCAATAGTGTAGTGGGCAGGATTAGGCATCTGATCATACAAATCCATTTAGATTAGCACCCTTTGTGTAGTTTAAGATCTATCATCTCAAAACTAATTTACACTTTCAGAATATGTCCTTGTAATAACATTCATATTTTGCATTGGTTAAGGGCTTCTTCAGGTCCACCCCTATTCACACAATTCATTCTGGGCATTGCTGACATGCTTTCTGAATGAGAGTCTAATTCTATGATGTACTGTGTTCTACCCCAAAAAAGATGCTGACAGCTTCAGCACCTTCAGCTCGTGGTTAAATTTGAGGCTATTGACAGTAACCAGCATGCTAAGGGATCACTAGGGAATGGCCGTATCACTGTTTATGTCTTCAAAACCACTCTAAGTAACTAACTAGACACACATTATTGTCTAAAGAGAAAATACTATTTTTTATAAATATGAACATTAATGCAGTCGTATTCTCTTCAAAATGGGTTGTGACAAGGCACAACATATAACAGTATCAGAAACATAATATGAAATAAGTACTTCAAAAACCTACTGTCAACCTGAACACATTTTATGGGATGATCTGTGATCCAGATGGTAGTGAAGCTGAAGTTCTTATTTTTTCAGTGCTGTGGGAATGAGATACTGTGATTCGATGCCAGTGTTTGATCAATAAAGAAAAATGTTGGCAATACTTCGGAATATTGTGCATTCTTAACTGGATGACGTGAACTCCAGTGATTAATAGTGGGATAGCTTTGAAGAATTACTGGAAAAAGCTTTAAAATTATTTTCCTTTGTAGTATATTTCCATTCAGTGGATTGGCAAGGAAATAACAATGAGAATTTACTAGTATGAATAATGTATCATTCGTACATTCTTTATACTCTTGTCCAACTGGCAGTCGTCGATTCCCTTAAGTTTTAAGTTTTCTACAGCATTACCTGGATTTCCAGATATAAAAACTAATGTACGATTTGAAATATTAATACTAAAGTAGACTTTTGTCTATGTTTTTTATGCAGTGTAGCTAGTGAATATGTAAATAAAAATTTAACTGCTCTTCAGTATCTCAAATTATTCCAATATATTTATAATCTGCAGATATTCTACCTATATTTATGTAGGAAAGGGGAGAAGGAATTTGGTAGAATGGAGTTCCTAAGCCCTTGGCAATAGCATTTTTTGTCATTAAAAAATCCCTGTAAATCTATATCTGCTTTTGAAATTAATTAATGAATAAAGGGATGAAATGAGATCTGTTTCAGAATTATAAAAATATTGCAATCTACTAAGATGACCAGATTTTTTAAAAGACTTTTCCTATTTCTGAGTTTGGAAAAACACATGGGATGAAAGCCTCCGTGTTCCATCTTGAACCTTATTTCTGCCAAAATAATGCAGATAGTTCTGTGAATGAGGAAACATGAGAAACTCACTGTTTATGACTTTCTGTGCCCGCCATGTTAAAGCTTTTTTTCAAGTTTTTACTGAGTCTAGGTTTTAAAAAGTCATATTAACTATTTTGTCAAACATGTCTACTGCTCAAAGGAAAATTACAGTTTGCACGTGATCAGTAAAGTCGTACAGATCAGTTCTTTGGAAGCTCTTCATCTCTCCTCTGAGAAAGCTCCAGATGACCTGAATAAAACTTTGGTGTGCTTTTGTAGATGATGTCAAGCCTAGATCGGGCTGAATCATTAGCATACATTCTCTCCAGTTGAGTCCATGCAATGTGGAACAGGGAAGATGCCTAATCTAGCGGTAGAGAGATTTTGTCAATAAGGAGATGTACGTACTATAGATTAAAATAAGAAAAATCTGGGGAGAATGTCATAGTTGATGGGGCAGGCAAGAAAGTGGGTATGTTTACATTAGGGTTTTAGTTTGGATAAGAAAGACACTTTTGAAGCACATCTGTTACCATTGATATTTATCTTACAGTTGTCTTGGAGAATATGAACTTTCTTATGGAATTATGCGGAAAGATGTCCTGCAGCACATCCGTAGTGTGGATGCTGGGTCTGTAGCATCAACTGTTTCACTCTACTGATTCACTTCTCTAGTCTATGTCAAACTAACCAGTGAAATGAAAGCCTGAGTAACATTGCAGGGAAGTTTCATTCTGTGAGATACTAATGGGAAAAAAGGTTTGCCATGGTAAACAAATCTGAACTGGAGAACGGTGGGAAATAAGACAGGGCAAAGTACAAAGAGATAAATCTGAGTTTAGGGAGTATTGGAGGATCGGTTATATAGGCAAGGAAGTAGATTAGGAAAGCTAGTACTTAAATCATGTGTGAAGGGATAAGATTAGGAGGCTAAGACTTTAATTAAATAATTAGTGCAGTAGAAGTGGTAACTAATTAATTGAGAAGGGTGAAAGGGAAGAGGTGAAAGAAATGAAGACTAGAGAAAAGACAGGACAGGGACAAATGAGAGAAATGTAATGTGGTGACTGATGTTTAGGTGGAACAGGTACTCCATGCTTCTACACATAGTAGAAGCACATTTGCTCCAGTGCCTCATGGTTCCTCAGTGGTTGTGTTTGCTCTTCAGTTCCCGATTGCTCCTCTACTCCCGTTAGATTTCTGATGTTCCTCTAACCTTTGGACTTGCTTCCAATATCTTAGTTGGATTTCATTAACCAATTAAACTGTAATTTTGCTTTAGCCTGAAGACAATGCTCTTTGAACACTGGTGCTGGTATTATGATTCCTGTTCTCTTTTGCTGAATTTGAACTTAAATGAAGGCTTATATCTATGTAATTGTCTCAGCATTACTCCTGCTCTGTGTGGACTGGAGTAGCAGAAGACTAAAGCTGAAGTGCCACAGGTACATAAAGAAATCTAGTTCAATTAAACATACTCATGAGCCAAAGTTCTTAGTATCAATAGTATCCTTTTGTAAATGTAATATACCTATGAGATCCAAGGAAATCAATAAATGTTATTTTTCTACTCCAAACTCAATAAATGTAAATATTGCACTCAGGTAGCTAATGTGACTGATCTTAATATCTCTATTTGATAGACAGTCTGCATTCAGACTGTTAACTGCTAGGTACATTGCAAATATTGGTAGTGAAATTATGCTGCCATCCCATAAATACCTTCAGCTGAGCTTCATTTCTCTGAAGAGCAGTTTCAAAGCCATCAGAATATTCATATACGAATATCTTAGAAATATTTCAGTATGAAAATGAAAAAAAAAATCTTGTAATGCTATAATTGTTTTTCCACCAGTGTGTAAAATAATCTGTTTATATCTATGTGTTTTGAATAATACAGTTTACTCTGAATTTTACTGAATCTGGATACAACTATCCAACTTTATAAGAATATGATATGTACTGTTTTTTGGAATAGCAGTGGTTAGTAATGTTTGGAAATATGAACCAAAATTTGTATTCTGATTGCAAACCTGTATTTTGCACTGCTCAGTGAAAGGGAGACAGGCAGGAAAACCAAATTCAAGAGTTATTCAGAATTCGGTGGTTATTTGGAGCTGACATAGAGTTGTCTTATGTCATCTTCAGTTGTGATCTTGACAGGATTTCATGCGTGCTGATAGAATCTAAGACATTATCGATCAATAGTTGCTGTCATCTGGTTAAAAAGCATCCAGAAAGCTTATCTGGCTTCTGACATAAGCAAAGTCATCGCACACATAGTCATAAATAAACAAACTTTCAGGTGTACCTGAGCAAGCCTGTCATCTGGGCACAGTCCTTCATGCACCTACTCAAGTATGTTCTTAAGAGCATACGGTGTTAGAATATGGAGGGGCATCTGAACTGGGGTGCAAGATCATAGGAGCGTTCTATTCTGAAAGCATACAGGAGAAGAAAGTGAATGTCTTGAGACATTCACATACACATCCATGTACCAGAATACTCGTACTCACCCTGTGGGAAAACACCAGCTTCAAGAGTGGCTACTACTGCCCTCTCAGGCCTCAGTGTAGTCCACACTTAAGTTCAACAAACATGTTACAAGGACTAAGTGACTTAGCTACATTCTACTTTTTACATGTTGACTTTGGAAGTACATCAAGACCCAAACGAGCTACCAGGTGCCAGAAGTGGGCAGCATTCTTTCAAACAGTTTGGGAGACCTCTAGTGGGCCTCCTTCCTTGTCTCCTGTTGTAGCTCCCACAGCCTACCTAAAGCAATGTTGCACTGGCATGTAGCTTGGACTATGTACATGTATGTAGTTGCTAAAATAATTTGAATTATTAAATGTGACTGATCTAAAGCAATGCTTAGAAGTCGAAATCACACAAAAGTACAATAAGGACTTCAGTTCTCAAATGTTTGAGTCAATTTGAAAAATTATTATTTAAGCTATGCAATGTTATGCACCTTATCTTTAGATGTATTTATAAGTCCCAAGTCTCATTTTAGGATTTGCGAAATAGAAATGGGACTTCATTTAGAATTGTGACCCAGAGTTAGAGTTGACCCATTTAGAGTTGTGTTGTCTGTTTGTGTCTGAGCAGCCCACACTGTATAAGCACCAACATACTTGAAGCCTCTTTGGACTTCACTCCTTTTCTTCATTAAGTTTTTTGAATGTAGCCTAGAAACAGGACCACAAATCTTCAACTTGTTTACAAATTCAGTAGGAATGGACAATATGGCTGAAGTACAAAAACTTAGCATACCGCATTTACAGGAGTACTTTCTAACGCAGAAATGATTTTCCATGCAATTCCATATGCAGCCTCTTCACCTCACATTAGTCAGATTACAAGAGTCATGTTTATTTGTACAAATATCTCTTTTTCTGTTGCTCAGTGATCGTGAGAGCAGAATATCATATTGCTGCTTTTCTAAAAGACAATGTGTTTCTACAGCAATTTCTGTTTTCATATTTATCACTCATCCATAAATGATTTTGTACAAACATAAAATTTAATAACTGTTTAAGACTTCTTTGCACAATTAAAAATAACTCCATGATGTGAACATAAACACTGAAACCTCAATCCATTATACCAGCAACCAATTCATATGTAACTACACTGAAATCAAGAGAACCTTGCACAAAAGCAGACATTTGCCTATGTGTCTGTATGAGCAGGTATTTATTAGTTTTAAATTACATCCTAAGCTTTGCAAAATACTTTATTTAATATGATCTCACAAGGATTATACAGGTACAGTCAGAATATACAGGAATATACAAGTGCATCTGTACTAATCCCCCCCCTTCATATTAGGAGGTGAAACAAGCCATGGTGAAACAAGAGAATCAATCTTCTCTGCCTAACAGTGGGTCCTAATCTTGCAAAGTTGTGCAAATGCCTTGCTCTAACTCTTGTGAGACATGAATTATTTGATAGAAGAGATTGCATTTGTGGAGCTACACGTTTCCAGACACACTTCCCTTTGGTTGTATATCATGTCTAAAAATGGGTTTATATTTCAGCCATTTCCTATTTTCCCCCAAAATATCATATTCCTCACCCTATTTCTCCCCAGGAGAGAAATGCTTACCTTGTAGCATACCTTATGAGAGGGCAAGAAAGTCTTTCTGAAGACAGCACATAGGAAAAGGAAATAGTATGTTTCCTTGCAGAATCTGCTTGGGATATCTAGAGCCCCCTGAAGTCAGTCAAGATCTCCTGTTATCAACTCAAATCATAAAGGGCAGTCTGTGAGCACCTCTGCATCTTTCCAATTCCAGCCCATTTCCACAAGTAGCAGTTACTTGGGAATCTTTGTTGTTGTAAAGTGGTGAAGGGACAAGGGGTGGAGCATGTGTAAACCGTCCCCCTCTGTTCGTGCTCTGATGATGTTATTTTGACTTTGATGAGGGGAATTCTTTATGTTAATGTAAGTGAAGTTTGTGAAGACTGTGTATTTTAATGATAACTCTTTAAGTTAATAATAATCACAGAGAAAGCCTTTTCATGTCAAGGATATTTATAGTTCAGGAATACAAAGGCTATACACCATCACAGTAAGTCTCTGGAGTCCTAACAGGCCAAATTTCCATTGTCTTCCCTGGTGGGTAGGTTTCAGTAACATTATTTCTGGAACTGGCGCAAAATGAATTCCTGTGGGATAATCCAGATAATTCAAATTGTATTCAAGTACAAGAAAAACTGCTTCAAAAAGTTCAAAACGAGGATTATGAAAAAAAAACAGTCATAAAACAATCCGAAAACGTGTCAAATCAGCGGGGCTATTCTGCAGAGCAAAGTCTGCATCTCAAACTATTTGAAGATGGCAATTAATGGAGAAATGTCTGTTGCAATACTTAAATTAAAAAATACTTCATACACAGTTTTATAGACTATATTACAAAACCCTTGGGAAAAAAATTTTATTTGATACACTATCAAAAAGACTACAAAGTGTAAACTAAGTTGTGAGATGGCATGGTGACTGATACAAAAGATAAAGACTAAAGTGCAATTCACAGCATGGAGAGAAGTTAGGAATACAAAGTTTTGTGTAGTTTAAAATATTTATTATGGATGTAGAAAAGAATTTGAACATTGTGGTAGCAAAATACAGATGATTCTTAACTATGTCTAAAGAAATCTGTACTGAGCACTGGAGTCACCAGAACTGTAGATGCATCGACACTGTTGTCCCAAGTGAAATTCCATTGGCAATACAATGTGTGCTGGCAAGAATGATATGAACTACACATACATTAGCTTGTTGCAATTGTCTAACCATTCAGAATATTTTTTAATGTCAATGCTTCTGTGGATCACTGCATGAGCAGATCCAACAAAAAGATAAAGGTATGCATAAGAAATATTATATATAATAAAATGTTTTATCTTCATTGTATATGTTAAGATTAGGCCTTCACTTGGAATGTCATGTTCTGGTTGTCCCACCCCAAGTAAAACATAACAAAAATAGATGTGACTCTGAAAAGCTTAGAGATACAGAGATTTTCAGATGAAAAAAGTAGTAAAACTACCTAGCTGGGAAAGCATATCATAGGGGTATAACACAGAAATTATCAGGGTAGAGGAGTTAAATAATTTTTTTTTACCTATTCCACAATTCAAACACATACATACACCTGATGAAACTGGAGAGCAATAACATGACAAATAAACTGAGATAGCTGGTCATAAATGCTTAGCATGAATTTCAGAGAAGATTGGACATTTTTAAGAATAAGGATCACCACACACAATATTTTGGATAGGATTAACAACAAAAGCATTTTTGAAAAGAAGTGGAGCCTTAATGATCAAAAACGTACCCTGATCTTTAATTACAGGAGGTTTAGAATGAAAGCTTCCTCCCCAAGCAGTGTTATTCCATATTCATCCACTATGCGGGTTCTTGCATTTTCCTTTGAAAAGTCAGAGCCAGGATGCCAGATGAAACACTGGTCTGATGCAGCCTAAATTTTCAAAGCTATGGGAGATGTTGGAAGCTTTACTTTTCATGTATACAGTGTAAGACGTTAGGTCCATGTTTTTCAGAGGGAACGTGTCATCAATTCCCCAAAATAGAAAGAAATGCACAAAAACCTCAGACAACGAAGGTTAAGTTACAGCACAATACTTCATTTAATTGATTAAAAAACTCAGTAGTCGTAATCGTCAAGGTAGAAGACCTAGAAAGCAGTATATGTTATTTTTATTTCATGTTTTTAAAATAAAAACAGTGAAAACTGCAAAATAATAATTAATAATGGCAACAATAATAAAAGTAACTACATAGTCTGCTTTGTGCAGTACATTTCTTTCTTCACAGTCTCTAAGGGAAAGGTTGCTATTTACGGTATGCTCCAAGTCTGCCTTTCAGAAGTCAGCCCAGCTTGGCTGGACAGCTTTCAGTTGCTACTAGAAATATGTCACTTATTAGGAACAGAGGGGATGTTTATCACTGTCTCAAGGGTTACTTTGGCTGAGGCGAAGAAACAGCTCGGTTATACAGTGGAAAGAGCTGGGTCAAAGGATAGGAAATTTATACAGCGTGTGCTAAAGGCTCCCATCGTGCAGACCCAGTTTCTCTCTGGTGTATCTTGCACAGACAGTGCTACAGCTATACAGGTCTTCCCATCCGTCCCCCAAACCACCTCAGAGCCACGGGAGCTGAAGTCACCATTAAAAAAACTCTCCCCAAACTTCCCAGTCAAAAGAAAAAAAATTGTCCTTCCTACTGCTTCTTTTGCCCTTCTGGTATCTAGTTAGTGTTGAGACTCGTTACCCAGACCCAGCACGGAGTCACCCCCTTCCAAGCAAATGCCAGCTCTAGCGGAGAAACTTGAAAGAAACTTGAACACAGCATCATCTTAATGAGCAGTACGTAAAATCAGACCTTTTAGTCCTCATCAGCATTAAGGGGTGGGGAGGGGGGGATAATCCTTGCCATAAATTCAGTTCTGATTTCTGGTGAAACCGCAAAAAAGAATCATAGAATGGTTTAGGTTGGAAAGGACCTGAACGATCATCTAGTTCCAACACCCCTGCCACAGGCAGGGACACCTCCCACTAGACCAGGTAGAAACCTAACCCTGTCCGCTTCAGGGCTAGCACCTCACCAAGTACCACACAGCATTTCAGCAAGAGAGGGATTAACTGTGAAAAGTCAAACCCGTTTCCATCTGTTTGTGTGAATGCTAGAGGTCTCCCTTCGGGGACAGCAAGTTCCGTCAAAAGAATAAAAATAACCGGCATCCAGAGCCTTTTTAAAACCCCCTGTCCCAGTTTGAGTTCCAAGGGCATGCTTTGGATGAAGTGTTTGACTAAGCGTCAAATTTTCAAGCAAATTACCATAATGGTTGGGGGGG